>NW_006498435.1:4151210-4232295 GCF_000471905.2 Amborella trichopoda
GAGAGAGAGAGAGAGAGAGAAAGCTATTTGTTCTAGAGTGAGAAAGAGTCTATGGCCAGTTTGTTGTTAATATTCCTGTTCCAGTTTCTAGTTGTGGTGGTGAATAATGGGTTTCTTGGTCTAGGATTGAATTCTGATGGGGTACTTTTGCTTTCATTGAAATATTCAGTGATGAGTGACCCTCTATCGTCCTTAGAGAGCTGGAATTACAGTGATTCCACCCCTTGTTCATGGAATGGGATCACCTGCTCAGTCATTCAGGCCCAAAACAATGAGCTCAGGGTCACAAGCTTGGTTCTACAGGGAAACCAGCTCCTGGGCTCGATCCCACTCGAGCTTGGCTACATAGACCACCTCCGCCTTCTTGACCTCTCTAACAACCTCTTCAATGGCACCATTCCCCTCTCTCTCTTCTCCTCAACTGAGCTTGAAACTCTCTCCCTAGCCAATAACAAACTCTTTGGAAAGCTTCCAGCCAATATCACCGGAAATTTCACCCATCTCCGCAATCTCAACCTCTCTTTTAATGCACTGTCTGGGGAGATTCCTTCCAGTCTAGCCCAGGCACCGGAGCTCATATCTCTCTCCCTTAGCAACAACTTCTTCTCTGGCAGTTTACCCAGTGGGTTTGGCTCCAATTCTTCAATGCCTACTGAAGTGTTGGATTTTTCTTCGAATTTGTTGAATGGGTCCTTGCCTGAAGACCTGGGTGGCAATATCCAGTACCTGAACCTTTCATTGAACCGGTTTTCCGGTGAGATTCCAGCAAGTTTGGGATCAAAGTTGCTGGAAAATGCCACATTGGATTTGTCTAACAATAATTTTACTGGTTCAGTACCGGATTCTGGTGCCTTTGTGGTGCAAAAGCCAGAATCTTTTTCTGGAAATCCGGGCCTTTGCGGTAGGCCATTGAAGATTCTCTGTTATGCACCTGCAACTCTCTCTGATCCACCCCCCAATTCAACAACTTCACCACCTGCCATTGCTGCAATTCCTAACACTCTTGGGGCTCAGGCTCCTGTTGCAACCACTGTAACCAACAAAAATGGCTCAACAGTTGTGACTAGAAACCAGAGCAATAACAAAGGGCTGAAACCAGGCGCCATTGCCGCAATTGTGGTTGGAGATTTCGCAGGTCTTGGGCTTCTGGCCATGGTGATCCTTTACAAATACCAGGTCAAGAAGAAAAACCGAAAGGGTGAAGTTAAAAATGGGGAAAAGATGAGGAAACAGAGCATCGAACAGGGGGGTCTTAAAGTGGACTCCACTTTGCAAGACGGAGGACATTTATCGAGTTGGTATTGTTTAAGAACAGGAGGAAATGATCGAGAAGACAACACTTCTGAATCGACTACTGGGTCCTCTGACACTGAGGATGAAGAGCAGAAGAAGCGAGAAGGGGGGGGGAAGCTGGTAACTGTAGATGGAGATACGGAACTTGAATTAGAGAGGCTTTTGAAGGCTTCCGCATATATATTAGGGGCGAGTGGGTCGAGCATTGTATACAAGGCAGTGCTCGAAGATGGAAGCATGCTTGCAGTGAGAAGGATAGGGGAGTGTGGAGTGGATAAGATGAAGGATTTTGAAGGGCAGGTGAGGATCATTGCTAAGGCAAGGCACCCCAACTTGGTTCAGCTTCGTGGGTTCTACTGGGGACCTGATGAGAAACTTTTGATATATGATTATGTTCCTAACGGAAGCCTCTCCAGCGCCTTCTATGGTAACAAACAATCCATGCTTCTAGTTGATTATTATTGTGTAAATGTTTGCTTTCCTCGTGATAATCGGGTTCACTTTGTTCTCAGTTTTTTCTTCTTCATTTATTTTTTGTTTGTGCGAAATATAAATTACTACATTCATTAAGGCCATGTCAAATTGGGTTACTTAATGCTCTTGGCATTTCTGTCTTCTTCATATAAGATGTGCTGGTTGTGAATTTTCATAAAAAACCAGATTAGGGTTACATTCCGGCTATTTGTTTTTCTCTTATATAAATTTCTTTACATACGATTTATCAAGATTCAGGGCAATGTGGTTTATGCTTCGCAAATCCTAGTGTTGTTTTATAGAAATTGAGCCCTTTCTGTCCAAAATCCTTTCCTCAGTTTTCACATCTTACTTACTGTTTCTGATCAAGGCATTGTAGAACTGTGTTCTTTTTGGGTTTAATACATGCCAATCTTATATTGGGGTTTTCCCGTGGACTAAGCTAAGTTTTTGTTCAGTGCAATTGGATTCTTTCTGCTCTTGGAGTTTCCATTAGTTCTTTTTATACCTTCATTGAATATATTCATGTGTTGAATTGAATTTAAGCTCCTTGACACCACCCTGTTTTTGTTTTTCTTTCTTGGCCGTTTATATTTTTTCTCCTCTGGTTTTACTATATTAGTGTTGCCGCACTCCAATGTTTTTCTTCCTGCTCCTAGTTCTGTCTTCAAATCACATTAAGGACGATGTTGGATTGTTTTTAGCAAGCCAATGGGTCTAATGTTCTTTGCATCCTTCTCGTTTGGCAGGGAAAATGGGTGGTTCTTCTTCTCCATTTCATCTTCCATGGGAAGCACGACTAATGATCGGCAAGGGTGTGGCCAGAGGACTCGCATACCTTCATGAAAAGAAATACGTCCATGGAAACCTAAAACCAAGCAACATTCTCTTAGGCCAAGACCTAGAGCCATGCATAAGTGATTTCGGGTTGGACAGGCTAGTGGCCAATAACCAAGGCAAAGCAAGCAGCTCAGCTGCCCTCCACTTTGGTAGCCAGCGTTCCACCCTCTCAAAAGACAGCCTTCAATCTCCCGTTGCCGCCCCTGACTTGCTCATGAGTGGGAGCCCTGGTTCTTCGAGGAACTTCATATCTCCTTATCAGGCCCCTGAGACCTTAAAGACACTGAAGCCCACACAAAAATGGGATGTCTATTCTTATGGCATTGTGTTTCTTGAGTTGATCACAGGTAAGCCTCCTTCGGAGAAGGACTTTAACCACTGGAATGCGAGGGTTTTGGAGGAGAAAGGTAGGGCCCTTTGGGCCATGGACCCTGCATTGCGGAGTGAGCTACAAGGAAAGGAGGAAGCTGTGATGCTCTGCCTTAGAATTGGGTTCTGTTGTGCTGCTTCGGTTCCACAAAAGCGACCTGCCATGAAAGAAGTTCTTCAATCTCTGGAGAAGATCCCTTCTTTGCCTGCCACTACTCATTAAGCTTAGTGGGATCTAGTGAATTGAGTAACTCACAAGAGCTAACGACATTCCGATACTTCACACTGATCACAATGGCTAACTGCTGACTTATGTTGTTGTTTGGGCATGTTGTGCGTGTTTGGGGTGTCTGGTTTTCTTTCTTCCATTTGTTCCATTGATAAAGATGCAGAGGAAAATTTTTAACTCAAATATCGTAACTCACTGAAGGCTGGGTTAAGATTAAGAATGGAAGGAGAGTTGATGTAATTATTTAGGTGTGATGCTGTGGTTTGCATTCTTCTCTTATTGTCATGTGAACATGGCTTGGTAACGTCCTGAACTTGTGAAACTAGGGAAGTACTCTCGATTAGACAGACTTCCCTGCTCAATTTAATAATGAGCTGTATTGTAAAGTAAAAGGACCGCCCTACTCCTCTTTGATCACGAAACAATTGCGTAATCTGTTCTTCAGGATGCAATTGCATCTCGTGGCTACCATTATTGAGATGGTTATGTTAAGAGTGTGTTCACTTTTCTTTAGTATTTTTGCATATATAGGGAAGTTTATGAATATATGTATTTATGAGAGAGAGAGGTTTTATGAATAAGATTGTATATTAGGAGACCATTTATCTTTGTTGTAAAGAGATCACAATTACTCTTAGCTATTAGATGCCAAATTATATGGCTTGGAGTGTATGACAAAGTTAATTTTTTATTGAGTCTAAGTCAATTACACACTCAACCTCTTGATTTGAAATCTAATGGATAAGCATAATTGTTAAAGAGAGAGGTAGGTCTTCGCTCCTTCGACGTTCCTACTAAGCATGCAATACTATGAAGGAAGTAGTAAGGAAAATGCCCGACTCTCTCTCTTGGAGCACTCGTTTTCGATGATTCTTTGTTTGATCAGATGAACACGTATGGATAAGGGTAGTTTTGGCATTCTCGAACAAAATCATTGGTGGCCACCTTTTCAAAAAGGCATTGGGTGATAAAGGTTTGCTTTTTCTGTCTTTAGAGCTGTGGTGAGAGCCCAAGTGTTTTTTTGACTAACTTTGGAGGGAAGTTCTTAACACTAAACAATTACAAACTCACGAAGAGCATTTCGGATTTAGGTGACTGTTGGTATAAAAAAGAGAACCTTAGAAGTGGTTGAGAAAGCTTACATCTTAAAAACACACAAAGTGAAGAAGCACTTTGCGGTTCATTAATGAGAGGGAATAAGAAAGGGAAACTTGGCATGATCCCACCATTGGGAAACATAGTACGGATTGGCCCATTTTGCTCCCCAGAAATGTGGTTCCTGTTACCTTTTTTTCTATTTTGGTGACCTAGCCCATGAGGAGAGGGGTTACTTTTGGTAAAGCAATATAAGAAAGCGTCTATGGAAAGTATATAATGATATGATTTACTTTTGGTACAAGGTGATCATAATTAATCTTGACCATTGGATATGAAATTGGATGGTTGCATTTATTTCATTACCAAGCTCAAAATTCGAAAGAAATTTTCTCAAACTTTTTGACACACCCAAGCTATTAGATTTCATATTGGATGGTTGTAAGTAATTGTGACCTCCTTATACCAAAGGTAAATGACCTCATTGTATTACAATCACAGGAGTACAAAAGGAAAAGAAAAAAAAATTGGGGTTTCTTATCAGTATGGAGGGGCTGTTGGAAGAAAAAGAGGTTGTGGTGGTATTTTCACTCTAGAGTTTAGGGTCCTCAAGATAAAATCAGGGAGGAAGATTGATTTGAGTTGTTCTTGTTTTCTTTTTTTGGGAAAAAGTTTATATAAGGTTGCAACTTTAAAATGTAGAACTATGGATGCACCTAAAAAATCTATTGAAAAAGGTTGTTTTAATGTTGAAAAACCCTATAATTGATCATCTCGACAGCGAGATGTATGACTATGAAAAATACAAAGATTTTGAGTCTCAAAAATAGTGTATCTTACAACATATTATCTACACCGTCCATTTTCAATATTTTCATAAGTTTATGGATCGATTTGATTTTAACCATTTTTGGAATTTAAAATTTTATAATTAGATATAAAAATAGATTTTGAAATAATCTTAATAACATTTTACATCAAAATTATATATTATGATAAAATTTGAAGGTGCACCTTAGTTGGATTGTTTAAGGTTGCAATCTTATGGAAATCACACCCTTTTTTTTGGCTTATTTGTCTATTCTCAAACGGAGATTTTGATGCTTCTTGATGTATGGTTGAAACTCGGTGTTCTCCAACTATGTTTGACACGTGATGGATTTTTTAGAGACCTCGCATATGAATAGTGGCATAGGGAGTTACATAGAATACTTTTTTTTTTGGGAAGATCAGTGGGGAATATAGGCCCTTACCTATGTTTGAAATAGTCAGTTTTTTTAATGTATTAGTGATAATGAAGGCTGTGACCTGCAACTGGGGTACGTTAGTACTACCACCTCGACCTTGATTTTCAATTACATTGGACACACAACCTCAAATATACTCCAAAATACTAAAACTAGACTTCAAATTGATAGCATGACAACTCCCACTCAAATGTATACCATGGAAATTGAGAAACCTACCATACAATGTTTTGTGAATACAATTTCATCCACATCCACTAAACTCATGAATTAATACAAACACTTAAAATAAAAGATTTACATGAACTCATACTCCATTTACATAAACAAAACTCAAATGTGTGCACTTAATCTAAAAGTATTTAAGCCGATTATGATGCTCAATTTACCCAAATTACATCCAAGGATTTAATGACGCCCCTTGTTATATCCACTACCAATAGAACTTGATTATGAATCAAATCAATCACATATATGAAACATACATAAAAAAAAAAAAAGAAGCTTATATCTACAAAATAGGTTCTCTAAACCATGTCTAGTATGGAAGGGTATGAACATCACGTATGGGTAGAGAGAGATAATATATGCACTTACGCAAAGACAGAGAGATATGGTATGGGGAAGAAGAAAGATTTTTCTATATTAAACTTGTACGAGAGAATCCTGTATATGTATGTAGAGGTGGTCATATTATATAATTTATGTAATTATAAACACCCCATTTTGAATTTGAAATTTTTTCTTATTTTTCTTAACCTTAAAGCCCCATCCTAGAAATACCTAGTGAACCCTTAGGGACCATACTATCCTAAAATGCCCTAAACCACCAACCCCATGGTCTAGTCCCCAAATTATACTCCCTTATCCTACGAAATCACCTTTGAATTTGGAAGGAAATATTGAATTTGGAAGGAAATAAAACTCAGGATTAGGGTAGAGTTTGAACCTGAAAATAGAATAGATAAAATCCAAAAGCGAAGAAAATATCACGAAAACTGGAATCTTGAGATTTTGGCCACCCATAACCCGTCGTCTATCCTGCTCAAACTTCCAGAACTGTCTCTAGGACATATGAAGCCTAGATGATGGGATACCATTGTTTGACCCAAAACGACCAAACAACGCATATGTCATTGCTTACCTGTTTGACTGCCAAATGATTCAAAGTTTGACTTGAGTATGATGTATAAGCACCAAGAACCGAGTGTCAGCAAATCGTGGCCATTTGAGTAGGGGTCGCAATGGACCTAGATCCGACCCATACCCGACATGGGTCTGGGTATGGGTCTAAGTTTTGGACTTGTGGATAGGGTCTAGGTCCAATATAAGATACCTACATAGTCTCGGGTCTGGGTACGGGTTTTGTTATACCCGACCGGTAGATACTCGGACCCGAATTTTTAGTTTACCCAAATGCCAAAGCCCAACCTTAAAATTGTTTCGATACTTTTCGTCTTCCTCTGGTTCCCCAAACGGCCAAACTCCATCGCCATCCTCCCTCTCTGTAATTCTCCCTGTCTCAGTTTCTTGGAGACATAGCTTTCAATCTAGAACTCGAATGTCTCTCTCTCTCTCTAATCGCCCACCCGTCAAAAATAAGTTCTCTGTTGTTCACCATTGTAGGCTACAAAAAACGAAGCTCATAGTGAGGGTGGCAATGGATCTGACTAACTTGGTACCCGACAGGATAGACCTAGGACCCAACAGGTATAGGTATGGATCCAACTTTTGGACTCGACAGGTTGGGTCCGGGTCCAAAACCAAGACTCGAATACAATCGGGTCTGGGTTTCGGTCCAGCTAGACCTGATCCATACCCGACCCATTGCTACCCCTACATTTGAGGGGGTTACAAGTCAAAAGAGAGAAACTAAACTTTAAAGAAAGAAAAAAACTAGTATTCCTTAGCAAACCTCGATTCTTAGAGAGAAAACCACATTTTCAGACTTCAAACTTGAATCAAACCTTAGATTAATGTTCAAAACCCTAAAACTCTATCCTCTGAACCCTATGACAATTAAAGCTCAAGATCTAGAAACTCAGATCCAAGCAAAACCTCCTATGTCACGACCTCGCCCCCGACCCCTATTCCATACTTGACGGAGGGTGATCGAGTGCGGGTTTGTGATCCCATGGTAGCACATGTCACTTGCGTCTGAGTTGACTTAACGCCGTTGTATCGATGATCAAAGAAAACCATGGCAAAGAACTAAATCAATAACTCTAAGTGTAGATAAATATTTAAAATTTGAAGGATCCATACACTAATAAAAATGTACTATATCAAGTTCTTCCCAAAATATTACACTTGAGTCTAGGGCATTAGAGCCCAATATTACATTTTTCCAAAATAAACAAGATTCAGGCTAAACTGCCCAACCACATACAAGATCCGTGTTTCTTCTTAAAATAAAATGGCTTTGACTCCCAGCTGCAAAACACGTGCTCCTGGCCCTTGACCTGTCGTTATTAATCTACAAGGAGGAGAGATACAGTGAGATGAGCTATATAGCCCATTAAGTAGATCTAGGTGATATGCATCATTATTGAGTCTATACATGCGTTATGAACAATTCTTTCAATTATAAGAATTCGCAGTGCAAACGTCATATAAATCATAAATCATATCAATGCATCTATTACAATTGTCAAATCAAAATGTCAGGATTATCATTCAATTATTACTATCATTATAATTCACATGCATTATTCAGGCATCATCCACTCAATCCTTAGTTCACCTATTCTTGAAGTAGAAGCCCTATTCATCAAGCCAAGCCAAGCCCAGCCAATCCCATTGTTTAGGACCTCTACCATTTCTCATGAGGGAGGGCAATGAAAAGTAGGGAAATTCACTTTGTAATGCCCTCATACTAACACACACGGTCCCCAGCATGCTTTGGGGTTTTAGATAGGCACTTACCTTGCAAGGCTTCACTCACTAGTCTCATCATATGAGTTTCGGGGGGTACGACCCTCCCATTTCACTTTCACCTAACTCCATCCTATCATTCAGTGAGTTAGAGAGCACTACCGGCATCACTTTTCTCAATATAATAGTACCTACTACCGATGCGTGTCCCATCTCTTAGCGGCCAGTATCAGTAGGGCAGTATCCACTACCGATGGGTATCTTATCGCCTAGTGGTCAGTATCACACTATCATAATAGAATGGTACCCACTACCAATGGGTGTCCCATTGCGTAATGGTCATTATCATAACATCTTAACATGCTCAAGCATTAAATTCACTCATACTTAGTCGGTGCCTTAGGACAAATAATTCTAGTTACATCATTCAAAGTTTGAGTCGTGCTCATAACTATACAGCTATCGCATAACACTATGATACTTAACATAAAACATTCATCATATGAGAGCTATCACATGGCATTGCACTTATCAGTTTTCACATATCGCATAACTACGTAGCACCGTTCACATGACACTATGGCATTCAATATTCATCACATGAAAATTACCACATAGCACTCATGCTTATCAATTATCAAGGATAACACTTTGCTACTTGAGTTGATTAGTGAGTAGTCCAGTAAAAGATAACACAAGATGAGTACAAAATTAAATTTTCTATGACGAGTAACGGTGATGCATCCCTTTTCTCAGAGACGTAACTCCCAATCTAGGAAGAATTTAAAGATGTTTCAAACATGTAACTTTAGGTTTGCACGTGGATATTTAATAGGGCAGTTGTTTGAAGGTGTTTGGGCAACATTTGATAGGCCAAAGGCTCAGCACAAAGTGAGTGGCAGTTACTGGAATTTCCTGCAACTGTGAATAATAATATACCTTCAAATTTTAGGGCATAACCCTTAATCTATAGGGAATTTTAAGATGAGTTCAACATGAAACTTTAAGCGTATTCATATATCTTTCAAATGGTGGTGGCTTGAAGGTATTTGGATATTTTTTGATAGGTCAAAAGCTCGGCGTAATATAGGTGACAGTTGCTGGAAATCACAGCAATTGTTGACAGTGACATACCCTTACATTTTGGGCCATATCTCTCAGCCCATAATAAATTTTAACATGGTATAAAAAGAAAAATTGTATTAGAAAAGCTTATATTTCATTCAAGATCTATTTGAGCCCATTTGAACACCATTTGACTACTGAAAATTTCAATACAAAAACCCTCACGGTTCTGGAAATTCCTTGTGCAAGTTTTGGCATGCTTCAAATAACCCATGACATTTCACAAGCCAAGAAAAAATTTAATGCCAAACCTTATTCATGTTAAACTAGTCTTGCAAGTGAACTACTCCACAAATTTCAACAACTAACAAGTTTATTTACAATACTCAATCAATCATTCAAACTCATTTTAACTCAATCACAGCCCTATCCTTCACTCTATCATTTTACTTATCTTCATTACCCAAATCTGATCACTACGAACTTGAGTGATGCATAGATACTAAACCTACTTACCTGATATCCACAGTGCCTTCAAACCTCCCACTTGCAGGCCACCTCAAGCTCCAAGCAATGGTTTTCTCCAAGTAGCAGTTAACTCACACTTTGGTTCTAGAGAGGGAGTATGAGAGCAAGAGAGGGAAAGGACAGTGAAAAGGAAGGGGAGAGGGGCTTAAGTACCCAAGGTAGGTGGGATTCACTATGACTGATTGGGTAGGTGGAAACCACTGTGACTGACTGGGTAGGTGGAAACTACTGTGGCTGACCGTGGGTGGCGCTGACTTGTACGGCAGTAGTCAAATCTTCCCTTTTCACTCACCGCACTACACACGCATGATACTGCCTTCTCTTCTCGCGTGGCATTACCTCTTTTCTGCCTTCACGCGAGGCATTGCCTCTTCGACACGGGCGACGTTACTCCTTTTTCATGCACGACGTTAGTCCTTTACAAGAGCAGCGCTGCTTCTTCCCTACCTTCACGCGCGGCATTGGTCCTTTCTTCTTCACTTACGGTGCTACCTCGTCTCTCTCTCGCTCCTCTTTTCTCATGCACGGCAATTGCCATGCCCGGCTTTAACACTTCGACACGCGTGGCAGCAACTTTCCTTCATCTGACTCTATTGCCGTGCGCTTCTCATGTCAGGGAATATTCGCAGTCCTTACATTCTAAGAACTTATTTTTAGCCAAACTTCAACTTTGGTCAACTTTGAAGAGAAGGGTGAAGGCACATGGTGTAAAGGAAGCCGCGGTCCTGATATGGGTGAAGCTCCAGGCTTCTTGCATCTTGGGCGAATTGACTCGGGCAGGCAAGTGCCTTTCCCTTTCTCTCCATTTTAAACACTTTAGATACATATGTATTTTAGTAGTATTTCACCCTTATTTTGGGGCCAATGATGATGCCGGCTCTACTGATGATCAAAGGGAAAATCCACACATCATGGTGGATTAGCCCCTAGATTATAATTCGAGCGATCCGGACGACTTCTCTATCTGTTTTAATTTAAATGTTTCATAGAGTCAGATTGGGGAGGTTTTCACTAAAAAATCTCTCAAATTTGTAATGTAAACAATGATATAAAAAAAAGGAAAGAAAATATCCTAAGGAAAAATCGTCCTATCTATTACAACCTGTGTGACATACAAGGAAAGGAAAGAAAATATTTAGAGAGTACATATACACACACTCTCTCTCAAACACGTGATGGTTTATTGTGAACCATTTAGTGTTTGGAAGAAAAGCTTGAGAAACGAGAAGCGTTATATGACTTTATAACGAAGTTAATAATCTGTGAGGAATTGTAGATGTATAAAAGAGAGATTATTCTGACTAAATGTTCATGTTGAACAAAGTCACAATGCAGTTCAATATACTTGGTGTATTCATAAAACCCTAGGTTCTTTGCAATATAAAGGGAAAAGGAGCATAAAGTTCCATGTCTAAATCAGGATCATGAACAACTGCTAAGTGAATGGAATGAGTTGTACTAAAGAATTAATTGACAAGATAAAGAACATTATTACTTATTGGTTGAGAGTTGGTCAAATAAATCAAGCTTCCTATAAGCTGCCTGTAAATTGTAGGATCAAGAAGGATCTCACCATCTATAGGACTAACTTTGATATTTCAACTCATTAGGCATTTGAATGCACTTTGAATCATCAACAAAACGAGCTCAAGAAATTGAGTTGAAAAAGCAAATATCAGCAATAAGAAAAATTAACATCTAGGCCCAAAAAATATTTTAAGAATCCCAAATCTTTCATCTAAAAAAGATAACTAAGTTGTTGCTTGATTAGATGAATGGTGACCTCATCATCACAAAAAATAATCATATCATTAAAATAGAGTAGGAGAATTCTACATCCTTTGGGAGTGATTAAAATAAACATGGAAGGGTCATGATGGCCCTACTGAGAACCTGTATGAGACAATAACAAGTACTAAAATTTTCAAACTATGCAAGAAAAGTTTGTTTAATCCCATAGAGTGCATGTCAAGATCGATAGACTCTATTATCAGCATAGAAACCCCAAGAGGTAGCTTCATATAAACTTCTTCTGCAAGATCACCATTGAGAAATGCATTTTTGAGATAGAGTTAATGGATAGGCCATTGACAAACAACATTCGATACTACCATTAGCTAAAATTTAATTTTGTACACCCACCGAATCCCAATCACACTTTTATCTTTGGAGGTGTAACAAGATCCCAAGCATGCATTCTGTTAAGGCAGTCAATTCTTCTACCATGGCACATTACTACTAGCCAGTTTGGAAGCTCCCTCATAGATTTGTTGCTAGATTAAGAACAAAAAAAGAAAGAAAGGCTCGATTCTTAGGTAAAAAGGTTTCATAATCAACAAAATACATGGATAAGACAAAGACATGAGTATTATGCTAAGTAGAAGGTATCTGTACAAGAGCAGTAAGTGCAAGTTCCCGAAGTAGATAATTAGCAGTAGTTAAGTGCTCTACAATCAGATCATCCATAAGAGATGTGGGTGAGGTTGTAGACACTGGAGAAACATCATCCGAGAAAGGGACAAGAAATAAGTGGAAGAAGAGCTAGCATCAAGTGGAGGGAAATAAAAAGGAACATGCTTATAAAATATCACATGTCGGGACACTAGACGCTTCTTGGACACAAGGTTATAGCATTTAATCCCTTTTGGTGGTCAGGATAACTTAGGAAACATAATTTAACTACTCAGCAAGTGTTGTGTGAATAGCTTTTGCACAAAAAATTCTTGAAACTAAGGCTTACAAGAGAAGAGCCCACATAATTCTTTCAGATGCCAAACTCTACATTCTTGAGAATCTAGATCTTTACTCAACTGGAGAATCAGAGAGTAAAAGTGACTTCAACGAAGATCATGGGATTGACCAAGCCTTGATTTGGCCTTTGAAGTTTTAGATGGTGAAGCATGAGCCAGACCACTCACTTCTATTGAATGTTGATTGAGATATGCTATACCATGTTGGAGATGGTGTGATCAATTCATTCTTGGTCACGAAATTCAGGAAAGGACGATAAGAAGAGCGTAACATTCTTCCTATAAAAGATGGAGCCTCGTAGCTGTAATAGAAGCTGTATAGCGCCTTAAGCCCACCAGATCATGAAGAACATGAACTACGACCCATCCACCAACTAAGGTTTGAATGATGGAAAGGGAATGATAACGCCCTTCGAGGAAATTGAAAGCATGTCATGTAAGAGGTTCAGAACTCAAGGGCTTGGATACACCTTGACTCTCAAATCTAGCTCAAAGAGCGTGCACTAAAGAAAATGGACAGTCAATTGCACTCAGACAATGAAGTTGCGATAGAGCTTTCCCTTAAGAAATTGGAAGATGGAGGCTAGGCCACAGTGGACGAGTTGATAGAAATTGAACTATGCGAGGAAGGAGATCACAAGCCCACATTCATGAGTTCGTCTTTGGAATCAGAGGAGAGAAAACAGTAAATTATCAATCAAAGATATCGAAAGTGCGGTCATACTATAAGTTCATCAGGATTCATGATGAGATTTGGCCAACTTTTATAATGGCTGCCTACCTAACACAACCATGCCCCTACACCTGGGCATGGGATGTGTTAAGGGAAAGTTTAAGGTCCTCACCCTTCTTAGACCTGGTAGGCTTCATCAAGGAAGTTAAATACCCAAAATGGATGGTCAATGTTGTACCAGTCAAGAAGAAGAATGGACAAATTCGGGTGTACATTGACTTTCGTGACATGAATGCGATATGTTCGAAAGATGACTTCCCCTTCCCTTCATCAAGATGCTCATTGATTTGATAACCAACTATCAGGCCTCGTTCATGGATGGTTATTTGAGGTATTACCAGATAAGGATGGCTCTTGAGGATGAAGAAGTTAAAGCCTTCGACTCCTAAGGGGGGTTTTTACTGCATCGTGATGCCATTCGGTCTCAAGAATACAGAGGCCACTTATCAGCGGGCTATGACCACTGTTTTTGAAGACCTGTTGCATGAAGAAGTGGAGTGTTACATAGATGATCTCATAGTAAAATCAGGTGAGAGAAGCGCCCACATACAGAATATTAAACGGGTCTTTGAGTGGTTCTATCTTCATCAACTCAAGATGAACCCTCTAAAGTGCACCTTCAATGTATGATCGGGAAAATTTTTAGGATTTAGTGTCAAGTACCCAGGCTTGGAGTTTGAACATGTCAAAATTTAGGTTATTCAAGAGATCGAAAATACAGAGGGAAGAGATGCACTTCGGAGACCGAAGTACAGAGACTGAAGTGCATCTCTGCCCTCTGCATTCTCAAGAATGCTTGGAGATTGAACATGTCAAAATTTCGGTTATTCAAGAGTAACCTAAATGGAGAAGTGCATCTCCATTGCGTTGAAAAGATGTGTTTATAATTAATCTTTGCAGTTCAAAAAATTTGACATTATTTATTGGCACACCCAGTTGGCTCATTTCACGAGTTGACCCTATCAAGTTTCTCATGTCACACCCCTGCCTATCGGGATGCCTTGCGAAGTGGTCATTACTCATCATAGAGTTGAACATAACCTATGTGCTGCAAAAATCTATCAAAGGCCAAGCACTAGCAAACTTTTTGGTTGCACATTCCTTCCCAGCAAATTCTCCCTTATCATAGGACCTCCCAAATGCAGAAGTGCTTTGCATCGAAGGCTCATGTGATTGGAAGATGTACTTTGACAAAGCTTTTCAGTCTTAATGGGGTTGTGCCAGATTGGTACTCTTCAAACCTCTGAAAGGTCTCGTCCTACTGTCCTTCTCTCTTCAAGGGGTGGAGTCTCATAAAGGGCAGAGTATCAAGCACTCATTATAGGTCTGGAAATTACTTCTCACATGAACTTAAAGTACCTAGCCATCTTTTGATATTTTGAGCTAGTGATAAGGCAGCTTAAAGGGGTATATGATGTGAGGAAAGACATCCTCAAATCTTACTTCTACACCTTAACTCCCTGATGGCACAACTCGAAGACGTCACCCTCGAGCATATCCCGCAAAGGCTCAATTCGTAGGCTGATGCGCTCGTAAAGCTCCACGAAAGGAGCCTACACCAATATGGGTAGGTGAATTGAGATATATCGAGCTTGTTGATGAACTTGATGGTGACAATGAGTGGTATATGTCCCCATAATGTTTGTCCTACCCATTCAGGGCATTTCTCGCGGCCAAAGATGCCCTTAAAGCATCAAGCAGTTCTCAAGAGCCTCGAATGACAAAGGTAAACAATGAGCAGCCGGAGTCTTAGGTCCCCCTGTGTGCAGAAATTGAGCAATTTAGAGATTAGCAGGCACTTGTACTGAATTATCTTAAGCATAATCATCTCAAGATCAGAAGGTTAGCCACCAGATACATGTGTTTTTGATGCTCCTTTAATGACATGCTACTCAAGTGCATATACTAAGGAGAAGCAAGTCATGTGCTTGAAAAAATTCATGTTGGAATATGCGGAGTGCACCAATCCGGTCCCAAGCTCTATGATCGCACTTAAAGTTAGGCTACTACTGGCTGACCATGATTGTAGATTCTCTTGTTTGTGCCAAAAGCTGTCAAGTCTGTCAAATACATGCAAGCTTCATCCACCAGACCCTTGAACCTCTTCACCCAATAGTAGCATCATGGCCTCATTTGCAGTGGGGTATAGACATTGTGGTACTCATAGACCCGCTGTCTACTTCCAGCCATGTATTTATTCTCGCTGCCACTGATTATTTCTCCAAGTGGGCTGAAGCCATCCCTCTTAAACAAGTCCTTAGACTTTCGGTGGCTAACTTTGTTCGTCATCACATTATCTATCAATTCGGTGTCCTTGACCTGATCACTTTAGATAATGGTCCATAGTTTTGCAGCCATCACATAGACCGTTCAGTCAATCAATTCGGCTTCCATTAAAAGTACTCGACTATGTACCACCCTCGAGCTAATGGCCTAGTTGAAGCTTTCAACAAAACCCTATGTGATGCCCTGCGAAAGTCTGTCTCCAAAACAAAGAAATATTGATATGAGAAACTCCCTAAAGTTTTATGGGCCTACCGCACCACCATGTGTGGTCCAACTGAAACCACTCCATACCCCTTAGATAATGGGAAAGAAGCAGTCCTGTTGGTCAGGCTCCTCGGTCTCGCCTTTTGGGTCAGGTCGACTTGGTGACATGGTCGTCGGTTCGAGACGAACCCGAGACCTGAGACCACTCTCTCAAGAACCACATAGGGAGGACACGGGTAGGAATACCAGCCGACGGGAGAGGAATTTGGGTCGTGAGGCGGGATGTACCTCACGTGGATCCGTGATATGTTAGGGTTGGCTCACGTGGGTACCCTCTTAGATCATGAAGAAAGCCCTTCATGTCTGAGACTGGTTCGGGCTCGCCCCCCTTGGCCTCCTTTTCTTCCTTCCTGTGACCACACACACACACATAAGAATACAGACAAGTGGGTCAAGGGACCCGGGCTTGTCTAAGTGCAGGCGTATGAATATACGCAAGTTTGAGAGGAAAAAGTGCAAAGATGAATGAGACGAATGCTGGAAGGTGTCATTGATTCCTTATCAATCCAACAGCCTTACATCGCCTTCTTAACGAGAAACCCATGACTTTTTGAGTTCATGAAGGAAAGAGTAAAGAAAGATGAAGATAAGGGAGAAGAGAGGGAGAGATAGAAGAAGAGAGGAAGATTAGAGAGGAGAGATAGGAGATAGAAGATCAGAGATAGAGAGAGAATAGAAAGTGAGAATGAGGAGGGAGAAGAGATGATAAAGAGAATAGAGTCGATATAGAATAGAGAGAAAAGAGAATAGAGGAGCAAAGGAGAGATATGGACAACGGCTTATGCTGTCGTCTAGGGAAGGGAGGTAGATGAAGGAGAGATATAAGCGGTGACTCACACTATCATTTGGGGCAATGATGAGAGGAGAGAGAAAAGAAGGAGATAACATGATAGAGAAGAAGAGAACAAAAGGGAGAGAGCGAGAAGGAAAGAAATAATGGCAAAGGGGAAATGAAAGAAAAACATAGACGGCGGTTTACATTGTCGTTAGAGGGAGAGAAAAGAGAGAAGGAAGAAGGCATAAAAGAGAAGAAGAAGGAATAGATGAAAGAAAGGACATGGACAATGGCTTGTACCGCTGTTCGAATAAGGAATGGAAGAAGAGGATGGGGAGAGAGGAGAGAGAAGAGAGGAAGTACGAAAGTAAAAAGAAAAGAAGAAAGGATAGGAGGTAAAAGAGAGAAAGAGGAGAGAGAAGAGGGGAAGAGAGAGAAAGATAAGAGAAGAAAGGGAGAGAGAGAAGAAAGAAGAAAGAAGAGGAAAGAGGGAAAAGAGGGGAGAGAAGAAAGAGAAAGAAAGAGGAGAGAGGGAAAAAGAGAGGAAAAGAGGAGAGAAGAGAAAAGAGAAGGAAAGATGAGAGATAAGAAAGAAGAAAGGGAAAGAGAGGAGAGAAAGAGGAAAGAGGAGAGAGAAGAAAGAAAAAGGAAAGAGAGGGAGGAAGAGAGGAAAAGAGGAGAGAGAAGAAAGGGAAGAGAGAAAAGAAAAAGAGAAGGAAAGAGAGAAAAGAGGGGAGAGAAGAAAGAGAAAGAGATGAGAGAGAAAGATAGAAAGATGAGAGAGAAGAAAGAGAAGATAGGGAAAGAGAGGAGAGAGAGAAAGAGGGAAAGAGGGGAGAGAGAGAAAGAGGGAAAGAGGGGAGAGAAGAAAGAGAAAGAAAGAGGAGAGAGGGAGGGAGAGAGAGAAAGTGGAGAGAGAAGAAAGAGAAAGAGAGGAGAGAAGAGAAGGAAAAAGGAGAGAGAAGAAAGCGAAAAAGGAAAAGAGAGGAGAGAGAGAGGAAAAGAGGGAAGAAAGAGGGTAAAGAAGAAAGAGAAGAGAGGAAAAGAGGAAAGAGAAGAAAGAGAAGGAGAGAAGAGAAAAGAACAAAAGAGGAGAGAGAATAAAGAGAAGAAAGGGAGAGAGGGGAGAAAGAGGAAGAGGGAAGAGAGAGGAAGAGAGGGAAAGAGGAGAGAGAAGCGACGGTTGAGGCTTGTCACTTCAAGAAAAGGCTCCGACTGTCATTCGATGGAGAGAGAAAAAGAGGAGTGAGAAGGAGAAAGAATGAGAGGAAGAAGAAAGAAGAGAATGACAGGGCCAACAGCTTAACTATCGGCCCCTCACCTTACTCATGGGAGAAGAGAAAATTTCCTAGTGGTTCTTAGCTCAGTGGCTAAGACCAGGCTTAATGGGTAAAAATATTCTCTCTCCTCTCTCTTTCTAAGGAACAAAATGAAATTAATTGCAACAAGGGGGAATTCTTTACTAAAAATAATCGAGAGTTACACTAAGAGATCAAGAGATGATCCCTGAGCTAAAAACCTCTCTAAGAGATCAAAAGAAGCAGTCTCTTGAGTTTTTACATGCTGGATATTTATAGGCAACCATGGGAAACATAGTTGGATGTTCAAAAACTAACCTAATTGTTGAAAAATACATTTTTTGCTGAATTAAATAAATGCTAAAAGTGGGGGTAAAATGATGATTTTGCCACTTGCCCGTAACAAGCTACGAAATTCTAGATGAGTCCCTGCCATGGCCATGAGTTCACGTGTACCTCTTGTGGCTGTCATTTGATCCTTCCAGCCAAAATAGTATCTATAACTTGGAGCGCTTAGTGAGAGGATCATTTTGATATACGTTTTAAGCCATGAATCGAGGTCTTTGGTTGCTAACTCTGAGTGACAGAATAGTGAGGATCTTGAGAGTTTTGGATCCAAGATCTCTTCTGTTCACTGATTGTTTTCCTCGATTTCTTTGTTGTAGATTGGCGATCAAGTCGTTTTGAGGATTTTGCAACAAGAGTGGTTCAATTTGGCGTCTAAATGATCATTTTCTGAATTTGGGAATTTAGGCCGGAATTGGGATTCTAGGAGCCAAAAATTTTCTCTTCTTTGTCCTTGAAATACGATGAATTCGACTGTTCATCATGCACGAGGTTTGGCATAACTGGAATTTTTAACTGCATCCATTCTTAGGCCAATCGGATGCGCAAGCGTCATGATCCGGTCATTTGATCTGAGGGACTTTCTTCTTCAAATTTCCTGTAACTTTTACTTTTTTCATTATCTTCTTTCTTTGATTTCTATCGGCTCAGGCTACACTATCAGGAGAGCCATATGTCAAAATAGTCAGGCCGACGAGATGAACATCTTTTCAAAGTTAGGGCTTATTTCGTCTCGGGATGAGGGAGATACGATCATGGAAAGTTCAGCTCAAAATTGGAAAGAACAGTTTCCATAAGTTGAAGTTGGTTCTCCGAGGGTGCACCAGGATTGTGTGCGACCTACCCATTTTTGGTAAGTCTGTCACAGGTTGGTTGAGGAGTGTCCAAATGGCCCAAAATTTAGTACCCGTGGGTTTTCAAACCTTCTGAATCCAACGGATTGGATATGGTGGTTGTTTGAATCTTAAAAAATAGAGTTGTAGTTGCAAGGTCTCTTTTTAGTATGATAGAGGCAGAATTCTGAAAACAGATTTGGCATCTGATCCACCTTAATCTTGTAAGATTGTGACAAGACTTAGCAGGTGTTCTTAAGGGACCCTTAGCCACATCTTGGGGCAATTCTGGGGACCAGCAGGAATTACACTCAGCATAAGGCCTTATTGGCCTACTGCTTCCAAGGTCCACAAGCATTCTGAATTCTTGTGGTCTTAGATCTCATACTACTCTCTATTTATGCAAATCGAGGATAACAAGTGTCGGAAAATACACTTCAACACTTGTCTTTGGAGATCCAATTTCCCTCGGCTCGAGTAGCCATCCATCACGGGATGATTGACAGGAAGCAAACAACACTTCTCTACCAAGAAGTTGATGCCCTCAATGAAAAGAGGTTGATAGCTCAGCAAAGTCTTGAAATCCCCCGAGGCCACATGCAACAAGCCTTCAACAAATCAGTTCGAGTACAATCGTTCACCCATGGAGAGTTAGTCTTGGAAGTGAGATGGCCCATTGTGACTAATGGCTGCCCCAAGAGAAAGTTCGAACCAAAATGGGAAGGGCTATTGGTGGTCAAGAAAGCATTCTGCAATGTAGCATACATACTAGTTCATCCTGATTGAGAATAAGTCGTGCCCCCAATTAATTGGCAATATCTGAAGAAATACTACTATAAGCATTGCTCCAAGCCGTAATACCTTAAACTGCATGGCATTGGTCCATGCTTCACGACCTTAAATTGCATGCCATTGGTTCAAGCCACAAGACCTTAAACTATGTGGCATGGGTTTCAGCTATATGACCTCAAAACAATAACATGTCCTTAGAGCATGACACAAAATTGGGTAACACACAAGTCCAAGTCGTATGACCTTAAACTGAACTACCCTATGGTCCTTAATCGCAAGACCATAAACTGCACTTGCCTATGATATATCAAGATTTTTTGTGTTACTTTATGGGCCAATAGAAAAAATAGAAAAAGAAAAAATGATTGTTGTACATCATTTTTGACGTACTTATATCCCTAGTACAGATAAGGAGATAGCCAATGATGACTTGATCGTACCGGTGCCCAAGACACTGTCAGACTAAGGAAACACTTCAAAATAAGCATAACTTTAGGGAACCTTGGAAAAAGTACTAGCATTTCAAAAAGAGACCTTACAACTAAAGCCCTATTCTAGGGGCTTCAAAAAAATACCAAACCACTTCCATTTCATTCAGAAAGTTGAGAAAACCCTAAGGACCAAATTTGGGTTCAATCGGACCTCCTGGGAATATTCTGGGCCAAAGTTACCAAAAAATGGGTAGATTTGTACACTATTGCGATGCGGCCTCACCAAACCAATCCCCAATCATGGAGGTTGCACTCTTCACATCTCGAGATCATTTGTAAAAATGCTCATAGATCACTTGTTTGGAGTCGGAACAAGCTCAAATTCAGACACAAGCTAGGTCTCGACAACCCGATCTTTTTGACATATGGCACTCGTCGTGACAACCCAGAATCCAAGCTTTCTAGAGAGAAGATGAGCTCGAAACCATGGAAATAAGAGTTTTCGAAGAAAGGACATCTTGAAATTCGTGAATAAATAACTCAATATTTGTACATCGGATCATCGTAAAAATAAGTCCGACGAGACCATATCATGAAGGGCTACAAGCTGGAATTACTTTACACTCAATCCAAGGTTGGATAATCACAAATTCCAATGTTGAAGAAAAGGATGGTCGCCCAATGGTCGGAATTCCTTTTTCCAGCGATCTCTTGAATTTTTAAAAACTTCAAGCAAGGACCAAAACGAACAAAATTTGGTGCAAAACGACTGTGGTAGTCTCCTCTTTAATTTGCAATCAAAATAAAGACTTGAAACACCACGGATCACATTGCATCGGCGGCCAAAAGTTCACGATCAAGCCGGATTTCTACCTCTCAGAAAAAGACTGTCTCAAGACGATCAAAAGACATCAAAATCTTTAGAATCAAGTAAGCATCAAGACTACAATAATGGATCATCTGAATCATCGCCATAAGCATCCGAAAATGCTTCTAAGATCTGGCAATGGAGAAAGGCCCCTCAGAGAGGGATAGTTTCATCATTAGCACAAAAGATTTAAGGAAGCATTTTTGTCATTATTGCTAAATTCGGGATGTTATTGTTATTTCTTTTAATTGTTATTAGGCTTAGTTTTGAGCATCCACCCCTGTTCGATGGGTCCTCTATATAAACAAGCTTAGGTCAATTGTAAATTCATTAATGAAATAAAAGCACTAATCTTGTTTCCACTTTTCTTTTGCTTCTAACCCTTAGATCCAACGCCCATGTCACTTCCCAAATTTTATACTACTAAAACTCCTAAGATGTGACAATTTATTCTTAAGGAACAAAACAAATCCTAAATTTTTACTATATAATGCTCCAAAACAAAATTTTCATCCATAAGCTTTCAGACTTATACAAAGTTTATTTCACAGCTTATAATAACATGATGATTTATATATATACAACTTTGACAGTACAAAAGTTACAAAGGCGAATTTATCCATGACTACAAACTTCTTCCAAACTACTCCTATTGTACATACAAAAAATATGGATGTGATTACTCTGAAAAATTTCACAACCGCTTGATAAGTTTGGCTACTCAGTACATGACCATCATTATCCTTACAAATCATGGTTAGAGAGTGTAAATATTTTCTACAAGAATGCATATTAAGCATAATTTCGACGTATTGATTTCATGCATTCTAATACATGCTATTAGACAGATACATTTCTAATCTTACACATATCATGTATTCCTTATTAGATAAAGAAAATAAGCTTGATACATTAACCATATGCACATGATCATATCAAGCTCAACAATAATCTAAATTTAGTAGTTTAAAATATTACTGCAATCAAGTATCAGATATGATCAAACAAGCATTCACAACAACAAAAGTCCTAATGTTTGAAGATATTTCTCAGCACCTTGGGTCCCCGATGTGGAATAAAGGAGAAGCCGGTAGATAAAGCCTTGACTTACAGTGGAATTTTCATCAGTCTCATAATTACCCCAGAATGGGTGAGGATCTTCTTAACGACCCCAAAAGGTAACTTGCCAACTTTCATCTTAATTTGATGTGTCTAAGGCAGTGCAGATAAAGAAACAATTTCAAAAAAATCAGCCTCTAGCACCCTGAAACGGACCATATAACAGGAACCCTATTTTTGGAGCTTCAAATGACTGTGGGACCACCTCCATTAGATCTGACATGGTAAAACAGGGTCAAGATTCAACTTAAACGGACACTTTAGGATGAAGTTACGAGTGAAATATTGATGGGGGGTAGGCTGCACGCTATTCCCGTGCGCCCTCCCTACACCAGTCTCCATTAAAGGGGACTGGTTTTCACATTCACAACTAATAAATTTTGGGATTCATACCTCCCTCGTTTCGAGTCGAGTCGTGCTTGAATTTTGCGAGCGTATTCGTCTCGTCAAGACGAGCATTTTGATATGTGGCAAGTTTCGTGACGATGTCCGAGCAGGGAGAAAAGCTAGAGTGAAGATGACGATTCGAGAACAAGAGTTGCAGAAAATCAGTAGTAGCCTGTCTCACTCGAGTGGCCATATCATTACATTCTCACACCCGATCGACGTGAAACTAGTTACATTGCGTGCATAAGGTTCAAGGCTACTATTGGGCCAAATCCTGTGCGTGATGAATGGTTAGATTTCATGTACAAAGATGTTAAATTTGTTGTAGAATTATAGCCAAACCCCGTGAATGATGAACAGTTAGGTTTCACGTACAAAGATGTTAAAGTTGCAGCAGAATTTCGGCTGTCGGATCTAAATTCCGACAAAAAAACCCAAAATTGTAAAATCTTTGTTAGTGCACAAAATCGAGCTACGTATGTTGCAGCACAATTGTGATGGCATGATTAATGTAATTCAGCAAAGAAACCAAGGAAATACATCAAGAAACAAGTGCACTATTGATTGGAAGTTTTCAAGTTTCGTACAAATTTTAAGTTGCATGATCATAGCTTAAATATGTGATTCATGGCTCGAAGTTAGTATCAAATTGATCGTCATGTTGATCCCAATAAGAAAGTAATCATCTTTTGGCCATACGAGCGTCGGAGAAACCCCGAATCATCTTAAGAAAATCAAACACGTTCCATGGTTGCAGTAGAGACTGTTTTGAAATTTTGTGTATTGTTGGGCAGGGGCCAAACTATAATTTACACCCATTTTTAGATTTTATTTTAATTCAAATCAATTGTATTTTTTTATCAATTAGGGTAAATTTTAGAAATCCAACCATGTGTTAGGCGCACCTCTATGTATATCACGTTATACCTCAGTGTAAAGGACCTTCAACTAGATGAATAAAATTTTGATTTTACATTGAGATTGTGGGCACATCTTAGAGAGAGAGAGAGGAGAGAGAAGAAAGAGCCCGATACTCTTAAGTAATTTTCTCTCTCCTCCTCTCTTTTCTCTCCTCTTCTCTTCTTTCTTTCTCTCTCTTCTCTCTTTCTCTTCTTCTCCCTTCCTTTCTCTTCTTGTTCCTCTCCCTTTCTTTCTCTTCTTCTTCTTCTTGGTTTCTCTCTCTTCTTCTTCTCTGTTTCTCTCTATTCTTCTTCTTCTCTCTTTCTCTCTCTTCTTTTTTTCTCTTTCTCTCTCTTCATTTCTCTCTCAACATGCACGACAGTAAGTATCGTCATGCATGTTTCCCTCTTTCTTAATCTTTTCTCTCCTCCTTTCCTTTTCTCTCTCCTACTCTTTCTTATCTCATTCTCTACCTTTCCTAATTTTCACTGTTTTCTTCTTAATCTTCTTTCCTAAACTCTCTCTCTTTCTTTCTCTCTCTCTACTTTCCTTTCTTCTCTCTTTACTTCCTTTCTTATCTCTCTTCCTTCTTTCCTTTTCTTCACTCTCTCTTATTCATTCTCTCTCTTATTTTTTCTTTTCTCTCTCCTCCCCACTCATGTGCGACGGTACTCATCGTCGAGCATGACATTCTCCTTCTCTTCTGATATCCTGGAATGAACACAGTGAGGTGGGCCTTAACCCAAGTGGCGGGCTAGACCTCTGTCTAAGTTCCTCATTTCCCATGTTGCCCATGGCGATGCTCATCATCGCACATGACATTTCTTGTCTTATCCTCTAACCAAGGCACAGAGTCGGGTCCTTTCCCAAGTGGCGGGTCGGGTCATGTCTGAGTCTTTTGACACGCACGACGATGCCGATAGCCTAGTGTGTCTCTTCTTTTCTCTTTCATGTTGTTTCGTCCTTTATCATGGACGGTGAAACCCATCGTCGTTCATGTTTTCTCTTACTCTTTCTCTCTTGTTATGGACGGCGGAACCCATTGTCGTTCATGTTTCTTCTCCCCTTCCCTCTTCCTCTCTCCTACCATGGATGGGGGAGCCCATCGCCATCCGTGTTTCTTCTCCCCTTCCTCCTTTCTCTCTCCTTTGTTGTGGACGGCGGAACCCATCGCAGTCCATGCTCCTTTCTTCTTTCTCTCTCTTCTGTCATGGATGGTATAACCCATTGCCATCTATGTTACCTTCTTCCTCTCCTTCCTATCATGAACGGCATTGACCATCACTGTCCATGACATATCTCTCATCCCCTGATTTTCTTCTCTTTCTTCTCCCTTTTCTCTGTCTTCTCATCTTCTTCTTTTATTCCTAATCTCTCTCTCTTCTCCCCTATCTCTTCTCTTTCTTTCTCATACTTTTTGTTTTCTTCTCTCTCTCCTATCTTTCCTCTTTATCTCTCTCTCTCTTTTGTTCTTTATCTCTCCTGTCTTCTCATCTTTCTCTCTCCTCTCTTCTCTTCACTTCTTCTTCTCTCTTTTCCTTTCTTCTCTTCTCTTCTTTTCTCCTCTCTTCTCTCTTATCTCCACTCTCATTTCTCTTCTCTTCTCTTCTCTCCTCTCATATCGCTCTCCTCTTCTCTTCTTCATCTTCTCTCTTCTCTTCTCTTCTCTTCTATTCTTCTGTTCTTCTTCTTCTCTCTTCTCTTCTCTTCTCTTCTTCTCTTTTTCTTCTCCTCCTTTCGCTTCTCTTCTTCTTTTCTCTCTTCTCTTCACTTCTTCTTCTTTCTTTTCTGTCTTCTCTCTTAATCTCTTCTTTTTCTCTCTCTTAAATCTTCTCTCTTATCTCTGCACTCTTCCTCTTCTTTCTTTTCTTTTTTCTCTCTTGTCTCTCCTCTCTCTCCTTTCTCTCCTCTTCTTCTTCTCTCTTCTTCTATCTCTCTTTTCCTCTCTCTCTTTCTCCTTATTTTTCTTCCTTCTTCTCTTACTCCTTCCTCTCTTCTCTTTTCTCCCTCTCTTTCTTCTCTCTCTTCTTTCTTCTTCCTCTCTCGTTTGACCAAAGGACTTGCTAAGTCTAGCACTAATATGATAATCTCGTCATCTAACAGTTTAACCATCGTGCCGATCTGAGTTACCGTGCCTTTCTTGCTGCCACGTCAGGCTAGCTATTGTACCAAGCTGGTTGGTGTTAGTTCTGTCGTCGAGTAATTAAGCTGTCGTGCTGGTCTGAGTTACCGTGCCAATCTTGCTACCACGTAAAATCAGTCACTGTACTGGTCTAGAAACTTTGTCAGTCTAGCCATTCGATCAAACTTCTCTTTTTTGTCTTCTCTTTCCCCATTCTCTTTCTTCTTTTTTTTCTCTCAATCACCTCAATCTCTGTCCTTGTATTCTTTTCTTCTTTTGAATGTGCACGTACATGTGCATTAGCTCAAGGAGAAGGTGGGGTCCCTTGGCCCACTTATCTTATAAATTAACTGTGCACATGTGATTGCGGAAATAGAGGACTACAAGTCAAGGGAGGCGATTTCAAAGCAGTTGTAAGACTGGGGGGCCTTTCGTCATGATCTAAGAGGGTGCCCACACAAGTCAGCTCGAGTGAGTCACGGACCCAGGTGAGGTGTATCCCGTCTCACACCAAATTCATCTCTCACCGATTGGTGTACTTGCGCTTATTCTTAACAAGGTTCCCGAGAGAGAAGTCTCAAGTCCGAGGTTTCCTTGAAACCCATGACACGTGCCACCAGATCATCTAGATCTCGGGGCGAGATGGAGGCATCTAACCAGCTTGATGACTCCACTGGGGACACATGACCCCTCTGTTGGATTGTTGTTGTTTAGCTAGTTTCTCTTTTTTTTTTGCATTGCCCTCACATGGCTTCTGAGTTCCTTAACCCATTTGTCCAGATCGGGGATTTTCTCATCCCCGCATTCATGAGTTCCCCTCTAGACCAAGCTCCTCCAGCTTTGTTCCCAACTTTCCTCCTGAGCAAAGACCCAGTGTCTAGCTCTCATCTCTTGACCTGGATAGGTGTGAAAAGGGACTTAAAGGTCCCTAACTCCCCATCTCATAGCTCTAGTGGAACCCCCACTAAAGCACTTTGCACTGGTAGCACATCTGCTACCACTCACAGCACCCTATTACTTGTAAGTCTCTTACCAGTCATATTGCCGAGGTACGCCAAAGGGCTACCTTGTCCTCTTCTGTAAAAGGCAAGAAAGTTGTTGTTGCTCATGTGGGTCATCGCAAGTCTACCCCGATGTTCCTGCACCAGCGTGAGCTTCTATGCTTAGAAGTTCAATACATCAAGGTGGAGACCCTGAAGCCTCTACCTCGTGCATGCACCCTAAGGCTCGTAGGCCGTCCACTCGAGCCACACCTCCGGTCAACCATTTTGTTACCTCGAGTAAGCATCCAAGATCAGGCCTCCTTAGACCGAAACCTGTACGCATGCATGTGCATACCACCACTCAGGGTGACACTATTCTTACGCCGACCTAAGCACATGGAGGACGACCCCCCCTTTAAGCCCATACTTACAGACACCTGCTCCCACCTGTTCCCTTACAGACACCTGCTCGCATTTCTCAGCCTTTTAAGGCCAGACCACTTGTTTGAGCTCGGGCTGACCCCCAAGTCATCTAAAATGCTACTTCAAGGGGAGCACACGTGCCACCTTCACGGACCGCTCCTCGCTCTCGACTCAGACACTGTCGAGAGCCGGTCCCTTCTCCCTCTGCCCTTTCTCCTTTCGACGGATAGCTCAAGACATGATGCTCAAAGGACAATCTTGGGCTAGCCCTATCAGATCGGCAATGCCTCTGAAGCCTACAAAGGAGCTTGGGCAAAGGCTTGATGGCAGATAAAGTCCTACAACCCTTGAGGCAGCAGCCCAAGTTAGCCCCTATCCCTGGACCGCATTCACTACCTCACCTTATGGACATGGCCCTCTCATGCTCTAAAACAGCGGGCCAACCCCGACCCTAGCCTTAGTTTCGAAGAGAGGTCTATGGCAGCGTTAAGATCAAGCAAGACAGAGGATTGTAGATCCTAACTAAGGAGCCAACCAGAACGGTAGAGGTGACCGACCCCAAGGACCTCCTTCCTGAAAATCCCTTCTACCCTTTTCGAATCTTGGAGCCTGAAGAGGAGGTGCAAGAATCCTGCATAGTGGTCAATGTTGTAGAAGACGGCCCAACCACCCAACAGCCACGGTCCCAAGATCGTCGAGAACTGGTCCTCATACGGTTGGCGTATAAGACTCGAGTTCAATCGGGGCATGCTGAGCCCTTGTTGACCGATCTACCGCATATGACCTGCTAAGCTTGGAAGTCTTCAACTGCACCTGAGGCTGACCTTCTCAAAGAAACAGTCAGCGTTATGGTCGTTAACGAACCTAACGACTCCCAAGAAGAGCGCATGAATAGGTTCGAATACATGGTGCGTGCCATGATGGAGAAGATAGATCACATGGAAAGCATGCGGCTTACAGCTAATTCGTCCCATCATGAGGCCAATCCCATCCCTCGAAAGATGCAGCTCCAAAGCAGACCCCCCCGCTAGCCTCGCAAGACAATTCTGTCCCTCGAATGGTTTCACAGGTAGACATAGATGCCATGGTAACCCATAGCTTGAAGAACAAAAAGATTTCGAGATTGCAGGGGACGACACTTTACCAAAAGCCGTACCCCTCCTACATTGATCAGGTTCCATTTCCCCCGGATTACCAAAAGGGGAAGCTTCCCCTGTTTAATTATTCAACATCCCGCACCAGAATATCGCTCATTTTCAAGCGGCATGTCGAGAGTTAGCAGGTGTTGGGAGACTCCTCCTCCGTCAGTTTGTTGAAACTCTTGATGGCCCGACCTTTCAGTGGTATGCTCGGCTTCCCCCAAATTCAGTACGCACATGGGATGAGATGAAACAAGTGTTCTACCAGCGCTTCTATGAGGTTCAAAGAGACCTTCAAACCATTAAGCTTCTCACCCCGAGCCAAGAGTTGGACGAGCCTCTGGACCATTTTGTAGCCAGATGGAGGGATTTGGCTGCTTACCACCCCAATCTTATGTCATAGAAAGAAGCAGTCCAGACCAGTATACAAAATATGTGACCAGACATTGCCCTACATGCTCAGGCCTCCAACCTGACCTCCATGTCAGAGTTGATCTCTAAGTCAGTTCGCATAGAGAGCCTGTCATGTCACCATGGTGGGTCACATCAACAAACTTCGAGCTCAAGAAAGAACAGGGGCAATGGTAATTCTCAAACCAATGCTCGGGGCAATAAAAAAAAAGGGGTAATCAGTGCTGCTGTCACTGTTAGTGATCTGAAGAAGGCTGCCGCTCAAACTTTGGACCTCTCCAAAGGGGCAGGTACAACAAAGACACAGACAGCGCCTCAGTGAGGCAAGCAACAGCCATCATACAACCGAGTACCCCCACTTGCAAACCTTAATCGAAACGACTATTAGGCCAAGCATAAGAACAAGATCTATCCTTTCAAAAAGGAGTGGGTTCCCGCGCTACTTCGACTATTGCTGGAGCAGTATATGATTGAGATGCTTGAGATCAAGTTTCCTGATCAAGCTGGTCTTGATACACATGTAAACTACTGTGCTTATCATCAAAGGATAAGCCACCCCATAGAGGAATGCTACACACTTAAAGACTTCATTGAGGCCCTGATCCAGAAGGGTCAGATAAAGCTCGAAGAACTTAAGAAAGCATTCGGGGCAGCTGAGGCCTCTCATGTGGTGACAGTACAGGAGGAAGACGAAGGCCCGCACTATTCCGATGAGCTGCCATCAGATCTCCTTCAAGCTCTGTTCAGTATGATGCTCCAACAAGGACTTCTCACACTAAATCTGGTGAGGCAGCCCAGGTGCCTTGCTCAGGGAATTGAGAACCACTAGCGTCTGTACCATCAAATATGGGGCCACGAGCTGAGCGAATGCTATGGATTTGAAGCCGTGGTTGCGAAGAAAGTGCGGAGAGGTCACATTGCTTACGTCGTTATAGAAGATCACCCTAAAGGCACTACTCCTATCCAGGAGGACATCTCAGTGCAGGTCTCTCGTGATGATGCTTCTGATCCCTCAAAGCCCTCGACATGGAACGTCTATCACAGGCGGAGCAGACTCAAGTCCTTAAAGCAAGAGGCAATTCGTCAAGCTAGGGCTGCTCACAAACCTTGCAAGATGGATCAAGAACCTCCAAAGGAATCAGGAGGAGACGATCATCAAGGGCTGCTCTCCGGAAGAACTAGATTCCTCAATCACCGGTTTAGCAAGAATTTCTCAAGCCTCTTCCTCCATTACTGACCTTACAGGACTTCATCCCTGGCGTGATCGTCCTTACTCCCTCACCTCATCAGACGGACATCCCTGGGCCATCTTTGACTCGGGACATGTTCAATAAGGGTGACGACACTAAAAGCACCCCCCAGAGGTCTAAGTAGGGGAAAGACCCAAAAGACTCCCCACACATGTCCAACTCCGATGATGATGTAAAACACTGCCCAAATCAGTCCAATGAAGGGGATGACCTCAAAGGTCCCTCACCTACTAACCCCTCTTCTTCTTCTTCATATTCTTCTTCTTCTCCTTCCTCTTCTATGTCTATTGCAGGTACAAATATGAAAATGTCCAGACTTTGAGGCCCTTGACAGAGAACTCGAGGGAACTAATATCAACAAGTAGTACCGGAGGCAACTGAGAAAGACTCTGGCCCAAACGGCCGGATTCTCAACAATTGTTGATGCCCTGGCACCTCGAGCCAATGCAGAGTTGTCTTCTTCCACTAAGAAGCACAACAGGTCTAAGCCGTAGAAACCCCGGTGGCCCCTTGATCCCTACTTTGAGCATAGGCTAAGGGAATCAAGAGAACAGAGCCTCTATTTTCAAGAGGCCTGTCAAATGGTGCAGATCTCCGAAGCATCACCCAACACAGGGTATATGAGCCTAAGATCGTGGAAGACGCTGCAACCTCCACCTTAGAGGCCAAAGGTCATGAAGTTTCCTGATCCATCACTCCTTCCTCACCTAGATACCCCAGACAATCCACCCATGCTCAAGTTCCTTGGGACGCCTCTAATCCCATACACCCAACCACCTCCTAAGCCTCAGCCTCAAACCTTCACTCAGCCAAAACAAACTCTTCCTGCCCAATTCATTTAAACCTCCCAATGCATGCTGGCTGCATAGCAAAGTTGGCCAGCATCCCAAAACAAACTCCCTTCATCTAAACCTCACCCTCAACCTACCATATTACCTACATTCATGGTGGATACAGGGGAACATCGAGAAAGTCCTCATGAGGCACGGACTGTCTGTACAGAAGAATGGGAAGAAGGCGATCAAGACACATCCGATGAACTCGAGGAGATAAATCTAAGGGATGAAGCTGACCTCAGGCTCACTTTCATCTCGACAAATATGTTGCCAGAAGAGAAAGAGAATCTTACTTCCTTCTGGAGAGCAAATCGGGACGTCTTTGCCTGGCAGTATCATGAGATGCCTGGTTTAGATCCTCAAGTTGCAATCCACTGTCTCAGCATCGATCCATCCTCCATGCCTGTCAAGCAGAAATCAAGGAGGTTTAGGCTTGATCTCGAAATGCAGATTGATGTTGAGGTGAGCAAGCTTAGGCAAGAAGGCTTCATTCGTGAAGTAAAGTATTCAATGTGGCTAGCGAATGTTGTACAATCAAGAAAAAAAAAGGCCAAATTAGGGTTTGCATTGACTTCCGCGACCTGAATGCTGCTTGCTTGAAGGATGAATTCTTGTTGCCGTTTACGGAGATGCTCATTGACTCCACAGCTCACTGTCAGATCTTCTCCTTAATGAATGTATACACTGGGTATAATCAGATACGGATGGCACCAGAAGATGAGGAGGCCACCCCATTCTTGACTCCAAAAGGGGTCTTTAGCTACACGATCATGCCTTTCTGGTTGAAGAATGCAGGTGCTACGTATCAGAAAGCAATGACAACCATCTTCAAGGATATGATGCACAAGGAGGTGGAATGCTATGTGGATGCCTTGATGGTGAAATCTAAAAGGAAAGATGCTCATATGAGAGACCTGGTAAAGGTGTTCGAACGGTTACGCCTTCATCAGCTGAAGATGAACTTGTTAAAATGTGCTTTTGGTGTGTGTTCAGGAAAGTTCTTGGGGTTCATTGTTAGACATCGAGGGCTGGAAATTGAGCCAGTCAAGATCAAGGAAATCGAGGAAATGCCACCACCATCTACATTGCGAGAGCTGCAGTCCCTTCAAGGAAAGCTGGCTTATATCCGCAGGTTCATCTCGGACCTCTCTGGTCGCTATAAGCCTTTTATGCACCTTTTAAAGAAGGATACCCCATTCATCTAGGATGAAGCATGTCAGGTGGTGCGTGATGAAATCAAGCAGTATTTACTCAATCCTTTAGTGCTTTCTACATCGGTGTTGGGAAAATGTCTCATCCTGTATGTGACCGCTCTTGACGAGTCACTCGAGGCACTATTGAGCAGAACAATGACGAGGGAAAAAAGACCGCGCTATACTATATCAGCTGTAGGATGCCAGGGGCTGAGAAGAAATATCCCCCTATCAAGAAGATGTGCCTGGCCTTAATCTTCACTATTCAAAAGCTTCCTCATTACTTACTCGGTCATGAAGTAAAGCTTATATCAAAAGCAGACCCTGTAAAGTTTCTCGTGACACGTCCATGCTTGTCAGGACTCCTTGCTAGATGGGCATTATTGCTGATGGAATTCAACATCACATATGCACCACAAAAGGCCATTAAGGTTCAATCTTTAGCTGATTTTCTCGCAGCACATCCAATACCGGCAGAATCTCCTTTATCAAGCGACCTCCCTGATGAATAAATATTCTGTGTAGAACTGGCCCACGCGTGGGAGATTTACTTCGATGAAACCTTGCAATCTGATCGAGGAGGAGCCGAAGTGGTATTCATGACTCCGAAAAGGAGGGGTACTACCTCTATCCATATCTCTCACCAAAGCTGGTTCCCATAACAAGGCGGAGTATCAGACCCTTATAATTGGATTGAAGATAGCCTTGGATTTAGACTTGGAGAACATCAATATCTTCGGTGACTCTGAGTTGGTCATTCGGCAGCTTAAGGGGATCTATGACATGAGAAAGGACACTCTCAAGCCTTACCATGATACTGCAAAATCGTATATGGCTCAATTTGATGATGTATCCTTGAGTCACATCCCCAGAAGTTTAAACTTGCAGGTTGATGCACTCGCAAAGCTCAGAGCTACCATTCAATTGTCCTCACCAGGGTCCATGCCTATCTTGGTGGCAGAGTGGAGACATGTTGAATTGAGAACCGAAGTAGATGTAGATGATGAAAGAATCATCTTTCTCGAGTGCCTGCCTTATCCATTCGGGGCAATTCTAGAAGCCAAAGATGTCATTAAAGCTGAGCAAGAGATGGCACAGAGTCAAGGATCCAACTTTGAGAAGCAAGAACCGGAGTTCTTTGACCCAATGTGTGCGAAAATCAAGCAAGTGGAATATTGGAGAGAGCCAATCATTAACTTCATAAAGCATGATAGACGGCCTAAAGATCGTTCTAAGCACAATAATGTGCATCGAACGTCTACCAAGTACACCCTCCTTGAAGAAGATGCTATCTTTAGATGGTCTTTTGACAGTATTCTTCGCAGATGTGTAGACGCACAAGAGGCAAATAAGGTGTTGGAAGAAGTACACTCAGGCATTTGTGGGATGTAGTCTGGCCCTAAGCTCTATGAACGGATACACAGATTGGGGTTTTATTGGCCTTCGATGGCCGTTGATTCCTTAAACTACGCTAAGAGGTGCCAGGTGTGCCAAATGCACTCGAGCCTTACTCATTAGTCTCTAGAGCCCCTACACCCTACAGTGGCATCATGACCCTTTTCACAATGGGGTATGAACATTGTAGGACCTATCGACCCACCTTCTGCAATGGGTCATGTCTTTATTCTAGTGGGAACATATTATTTCTCTAAGTGGGCTGAAGTGGTCCCCTACAAGCAAGTTCCTAGGGCTACGGTGGCCAACTTAAGGCCACATCGTATACTGGTTTGGGGTGCCTGACCAGATTATATCTGATAATGGCCTTCAATTAGGAAGTCATCACATTGATCACTTGGTTAACCAGTTAGGTTTTGAATGGAAGTACTCAACTATGTACCACCCTCAAGCGAATGACTTAGCTGAGGCTTTGAAGAAGACCCTGTGTAGTGTTTTAAGGAAGTCGGTATCAAAGAAGAAGAAAAACTGGCATGAGAAGCTTCCTGAAGCACTGTGGGCCTTTCGCACTACTACACAAAATGCCACCGATTCCATTCCTTATTCCCTGGTTTATGGGGGTGAAGCAGTCTTGCCGCTTGAGACTCAACTCCCCTCGTTGTGTGTCCCCATAAATCAAGGACTGATCGAAGACGAGAGAGTCAAGCTTCGTTAGCAAGAGTTGGATAAACTTGATGAAAAGAGGTTAAAAGCTCAACAGAACCTCGAACTCAACCAGGGGAGAATGAAGAGAGCCTTTGATAAGTCAGTCTAAGTCTGCTCATTCACTCATGGGGATCTAGTTTTAGACGTCAAAAGGCCGATCATTATGCATGGGTGGTGCAAAGGAAAGTTTGAACCTAAGTGGGAAGGTATCGCCAAATGGGACTTACATACTGGCACATCTTGATGGAGAGGAGGCGATGCCCCCCATCAATGGCCGATACCTAAAGAAGTATTATCCCTGATACATGCTCAAAACACTCAAAGTACAACAAAAAAAGAGTTAAGGATAAAATAAAGGAAAAGACGATAAAAAGAAAACAAGCAGGACAATTTAGCAAAGCTTAACTCTTTTTATTGAAGAAGTTACAAGTTACAATCAGAAACCCACTACTAGGGAGGTTACAAGGATATATTATCAAAGGTTTCTCTTACTTCAGAGGAAAAGATAATAGTTCAAGTGTTGCTCTTGCTTTAAAAGAAAAGAGAGCAGTTGACCCCCAGCATTGCTCTTGCATTCTAAGAAAAGAGGAGGGTTACAGGCCAAAAGTTGCCCTGACATCAGGAGAAGGAGGAAGCACTTTCAATAGAGCATATCAAACATACAAAGCAGACTTCTCTGGCAAGGAGCTGGCCTATGATGGAGAGCATAACCTGTTCAAAGTGAAGGCCCTTCCATAAAATAACATGGAGCTCACAGTTGTGCTGGAGGACCTGGCTTTCAACAGATTTCATGAGTTAGGCCTTGCCATGGGTCACCACTCTTCGTTGGCCCAAGTCATCACCATGCGTGATCATTGCCATACATAACTTAGCACTGCGCACGAACAATGATGAGCACAGCTTGCCGCCGTTCATGAAAGGATCGCCGGGTGAGCAGCTAACACCACACACAATTAATGCCACGTGTGTCATGTTGCCGGCCATGCATGACTAACGTCATGCATGACCATCGTCGTCTATGACCTTTGAGCAGCGTCATTCGTGTTCAAATCCCTCACACATGCCACAAATTGCACACGTGTCCCAAACATGCCGCTTGATAATTTTTAGCAATGATGTGGCCTGACACACGCATACAGATAGTGACTGTTCGTTGTCAGTGACGGTTCACCTCCTGTAACGGTTTACACCAGGGCCATCGGTTTCCATGCCTGAAACCCTCCTTTTTGGCCTGAGGCCTATTCCTGCTACTCCCTAGTGGTGAAAAATCACCAGAAAAGTCCCGGAGACTTGTGGAAACCTGTTGAAAACCCACGAAAACCGTCCCGTAGTTCACATTTAAGCCCTTAGCTTACTTCTCTCACTTCTCGATGTTTTCAAAGCCACTGCCAGGACTACTATGTTTGCCAAAATATCGATGAGCCTTCACCGGGACCCCCTGTGGCTTCTTTGTGGATGCCGAAAGTCCTTTACAGATGCCCCTATGAATCTTGTGCTCTACAGGAGTGCTCACGTCCCTGTCGAAAGTGCTCGTCAGAAAAAGCCTCTTTCTCTCTCTGACACTATTAAAAGGGGGTTCACTGTTTTACCTTTGGTAAATCAATGAAATAGGGGTTTTACCCCTTATATAAACGACATTCCTTGAAATGGCCCTCACAAGTGGCGAATATCAGACAAGTCCCTAAAGACTAAACTATGATGGGTCGGACCGGGTCGGGCTTAGGCCCGAAGCCCGAACACAGAACACCGTCGTCCATGTAGCGTTGAGCATCAAGCGTCAAGTGGACTAGGACCGGGTCAAGCCCGAGGCACGAACTCTGACTAAGGTTGTCCATGCAGCTTATGCTAGCCTCGTGTGTGCCACTGTCACCCATGCTAGTGCCGTTCATGCAATTGTCACTCAGGCTAGCGTCGCACGTGTTACTGCCGCCCATGCTAGTGTTGTGGGTGTTTGAGCTTAGTCACTGCCATGAGTGTTTTGCCACTACCTCGAGTGGAGTTACCCCCGTGCCCTGGCCTGTCATCCCCAATGGAGTTCCATGCATGCCACTGCCTTTCATCCCTAGGGAGTCCTACCTGCATTTAATCTCAAGGGGTCTACACCACGAACATTCCTCATCTGGGTTCATTATATCCCCGGTGAGGCAGGTTGTCATCCATAGCCTTATTCCCCATGGAGTCTCATCCCTCTCACCTAGCCGTGGTCTAGATGCACGACCCTAAACTGCATGGTCCAAAGCAGAGGTCTAGTTGCATGACCTTAAACTGCATGGTCCTAGCTGCATGACCCTAAACTGCATAGCCACTGTCGAAGCTACATTCTGGTATTCTTCTATTTTCTGCAATCACACACATATGGCAAAAGTTATAAGATAGGTGGGTAGACCTCACTCTTTTCCTCTTTGATGAATGTACACAAGCATGTGCATTCGAAAAGAAAATAAGAGAAGAAAGATGGGGGAGAGAAGAATTCGACTATGCGGGAGGATCAAAGGCGTGACTAAGCTGGTGAATGATCAGCTTGACGTGGTAGCTTTCAGGATTAGTACTAGATGTCATTACCAATATCGACTAGCTAGGCACGATGGTTAGTTTGTCATGACAATAATGCGGGCTAAGCAATCCTGGTACAAGAACATTACGACTAGACGATAGGACTACCATGAAAGGCTAACCTCAATCCCTCTTAGTCGAATAAAGGAATAACATAATGAAGGTTATGAGGAAAGAATAAGATGAGAAGAAGGGAATAAAAAGGTGGGAGAAGAAAGGAAGAGAGGACTATGAAAGATGAAAGGATAAAAGAGAGACAGGGAAGGAAGACGTAGTCAGTGCTAAGCATTACCGACTGTGTTAGAAGGAAGAGAGAAAAAAACATTCGGCTCTAGGCTTCACCGACTGTGTTTATATTGAGTAGAAGTGAGAGAAGATGCAGTCGGCATTAGGCTTCACAGACTGTTTCAAAAGAAGAGAGAGAAAATGCAGTCGGCACTAGGCTTTGTCGATTATGTCAGAAGAAGAGGGAGAAATTCACTCGGCGCTAGGCTTCGCCGACTGTGTCAAAAAAGAAGAGAATGAGAGAACCACCCGACGCTACACTTGCACCGGTTATGATGTGAGAGAAGCAAGAGAGAGAGATCGAGCTGACGCTAGGCATGCACTAGTTGTGATGGAAGAGAAGCAAGAGAGAGAGATCAAGCTGGCACTAGGCTTCGTCAACTACAACAGAAGAGAGAAAAATCCAGCCGACGTTAGGCTTCACCGAATGCAACAGACGAGAAGAGAGAAATCCAGCCAGCGCTAGGCTTTGCCTACTGTGATAAAAGAGAAGAGAGAGAAATTTAGCCTGTGCTAGGCTTCGCTGACTGTGACAGAAGAGAAGAGAGAGAAATCCAGTCGGTGCTAGGCTTCACCAACTGTGATAGAAGAGAAGAGAGAGAAATCCAGTTGGAGCTAGGCTTTGTCGACAGTGACAGAAGAGAAGTGAAAGAAATCCAGCCGGCACTAGGCTTCATTGACTGTGATAGATGAGAAAAGAGAGAAATCTAGTCGGTACTAGGCTTCACCGATTGTGATAGAAGAGAAGAGAGATAAATTTAGCCGGCGCTAGGCTTCACCGATTGTGACTAAAGAGAAGAGAGAGCTCCAACCTGCACTAGGCTTACCGACTGCATTAGAAGAGGAGAAAAGATGGAGATAGAGATGAGAAGAAGAGAGAAAAAGAGATGGAGACATGAGAAAGAGGGGAGAGAAAGAGATAAAGATGAGAAGAAGAGAGATATAGATGAGAAAATGGGAGGAGAGAGAAAGAGATAAAGATGAGAAGAGGGGAGGAGAGAGAAAGAGGGGAGGAGAGAGAAAGAGATAGAGATGAGAAGAGGGGAGGAGAGAGAAAAAGGGAAGGAGAGAAAGTTACTTGCTCGAAGGGTATCGGCCATTTTATTCTCTCTCCTTTGTCTCTCTCCAAGACGTACCCATAAGCTCAAGTAAAAATCAAAATTTATTGATTGATCCAAGAAGAATAAATCCATCCTTTGTACAATGTGGCATTGCCTGTTTATATAGAATTGGGCTAAAACATGGGTGTACGCCAAAAAACTACCTAAAATTGAAGATAATTGCAATTTAATTGAATTTAAAGAAATTTTAAAAATGGATGCAAAAGGACTATTTTTCCCCTGCCTAACAATGTGTGGAATTCTAGAACAGTCTCTGTTGCTGCCCATGAACTTACATGATCTTCCGTAGCTGAAGCGGGGTCGTTCTGATGCTCGTTTGATCGATAGATTATTGTTTTCTTGTAGGGGTCGGTATGGCAATCGTTTTGATACGAACTTCGAGCCGAGCCATGAATCATGTTTTTGAGCCGTGATCATGAGACTCGAATTTTGGATGAATCTTGAAACTTGAAAACTTCGGATTGATTGTGTGCTCGTTCCTTGATGTGTCTTGGTGACTTCTTCAATGAATCACATTGAGCATCTCGTCACGATCATGTTGCAATGAACATAACTTGATTTCGTGTTCGGATGAAGATTTTGTCATCTTGAGTTTTTGGCCGAAATTTACAGCAGCTTTGACTCCTTCATGTGTAAAATCTAGCAATTCATCGTATGCGAGGTTCGGACCAGAGATAGCCTCAGACCTCATGCACATAATGTAATTTCTTTCGTATTGATCAGGTATGCGAGTGTCGTGATCTGACTGCTTGAACGAGGCGTACTACTGCTGAATTTTTTGCAGCTTCCTTTGCGTATCAACGACTTCCATTTAGTTTTTCTCTCTGCCTGGGCGTCGTCACGAGGCGTACCATATATCGAAGTGCTCATATTGATGAGACGAACACTCTCACGAAATTTGGGTGTGATCCAACTTAGAACGAGTGAGTTTTAGGCCCCGAAATTGACTGCCCGTGATTGTAAAAATAGCCACCTTTAATGGTGTTTTAATGTAGGGTGGCCACAAGGGAATAGTGTGCAGTCGACCCCTCGTCTGTATTTTTCCCATAACTTTATCTTGGAGTTCCCTGTTAAGTCGAAACTTGACCCAAATGGGTTTTTGACCATTCCAGATCTAATGGCGGTGGTCCCACAACTGTTTAAAGCACCAAAAGTATCGCTCTAGTTACAGGGTCCATTTCAGGGTGCTAGAGACCGATTTCGCTGAACCTTTTTCTCTGTGTTCACGATGAAACTTGGCAGGTATTCTTTTGAAGTGCTGATGAAGATCTTGACCAATCTGGGGCCATTTTGAGACTTTCAGGAATTTCCACTGTTTTGTAGGCTTTATTGACCTACTTCCTATCAGGGACCAAGGTGCTGAAAAATACATTCAAACAGCTTCCTCGACCGATTGTTGTGCTTCAAGAGAAGCAAGAAGGTCAATCATTCAAAAAATTTCCTTATGATCAGAGTACCACTGTAGGTCTCGTCTACCGAGTCCAGTTGAGGGCAGGTTTATTAGCCGATCTCGAAGGTCTGGTAGTGCCGGCTGGGCGAGCTAAAGTCTCTGGCAAGTTTCGTCCTATCTTTATCAGTTTCTTGCCTTTGTAGTATTTATTTATAGAGTATGTTTGTGACCTCGTGGGAATAATGTTCTTCCTCATGAGACTTGTCTTGCCGTCTTGGCGAGTCTTCGGTCTTTCGAGTCCTTTTTGCAACTAGACGCAGGATGTTGGAATATTTTCCTTGAAGCTAACATTTTTTGATTCTTGGCATTATGTACCATGGACTTTCTTCTTTTGTGAGGTATGAAGCCACCTATTGAGGCGAGTACTGCATCAACCTGTTTATTGGTCCAAGTATCCTTTGTGGATTTTCGCTTGAACTTGGGAAGCGGCACCGTAAAGACGGTTTTCACCAACTTCTTTTTATTTTGGGACTCTTTTATCCATAACCTTTCGGCTATATCCATCCTTTTCATCCATTTTTACTCACGATGCCCTTTCAGGTTTTCACCGTGCTCATTTTTTTATTCATGGAACTCTTTTACTCATGGTTTCATGACCATGCCCGTCCATCATCTTTACTCAAGGCGTTTCCTTGTCTAGGTATACACCATGCCCATTATTTCATCAGTTTTTTTTGTGAAGGCGTGTTTTATGGTCATGCCCCTGAGATCTGTGGATGGTACATTACATCTAAATGTTTGAGCATCTTAGTTCCAGCATTGCGTGAATCTCCTCGGCGTTCTCGTGGTCCTGTGGCTAGGAAGAAAAAAGTAATAAAGCCAAAGGAAATTTTCTGAATGTTGTCCTTCTCACTTCTCTTGAACCACAAACATTCAGCGGGGCAAGCTATTTGAAGATATTTTTCTACACCTTGGTCCCTGATGCTGAATAAAGAGGAAGCCAGTCAATAAAGCCTTAACATACAGTGAAATTCTTGAGAGTCTCAGAATTTCCCTTGAACGGGTTAGAATCTTCCTAAACACTCTAAAAGGCCACCTATCAAGTTTCGTCTCAATTCGACATGTTTAAGGTAGTGCAGACAAAGAAACAATTTCAAAAAAATTAGCCTCTAGCACCCTAAAATGGACCCTATAACTAGAACAATATTAACGGTGTGTCAAATAGCTATGAGATCACTGTCATTAGATCCAGCACAGTTGAAAGCCCCTATGGGTCAAGTTTCGGGTTAATCGAGCATTGCAAGATAAAGTTATGAAAACAAGACCAAAATGGGGTAGGCCGCATGCTATTCCCGTGCGGCCTCCCTACACCAATCCCCATTAAAGGAGGCCAACGTGCACAGTCTTGAGTAGCAAATTCAAAGGCCCGTATCTCACTCGTTCTAAGTCAGATTGCTTTTAAATTTGAGCGTATTTGTCACATCAAGATGAGCATTTTGATATGTAGCACGACCCGTGACGATGCCCGAGCCAAGAGAAAATCTAGAGAGAAGTTCAGGATTGGTGAAGATAATTGCAGAAAATTCAGCAGCAGCACGCCTCACTCGAGCGGCCAAATCACGAAGCTCGTATACTCGATCGATGTGAAACCAATTGCATTATGTGCATAAGGTTCAAGCCTATCTCTGGTACGAACCTCGTGTACGATGAACGGTTGGATTTCACACATGGAGGCATCGAAGCTATTGCAAATTTTAGCCTCTAGATTTTCAAATTCCAAAGAAAAACCCAAGTCGAAAAAGTCTTCATCCGGATACGAAATCGAGCTGCGTTTGTTGCCACGCGATCGTGAAAAAATGCTCAGTGTGATTCAGTGAAGAAACCAAGGAAAAACATCAAGAAATAAGCACACTATCGATCCAAAGTTTACAAGATTCATCCAAATTTTGAGTCGATGATCGTAGCCTAAAAATACGATCCATGGCTCGAAGTTAGTATCAAATCTATCGCCATGTCAAGCCCTGCAAGAAAATAATTATCTTCGGTCACCAGAGTAACCTCGAATCATCCACGAAAGATCACGCAAGTTCTAAGGTAGCAGCAGGGACTGTTTTTTAATTTCACACATTGTTGGGCAGGGGAAAAACAGTCATTTTACACTCAATTTTAGAATTTATTTTAATTCAATTAAATTGTAATTATAGTTAATTTAGGTAGTTTTTGGGCATCCACTCATGTTTGGGCCCAATTCTATAAGTGCATGTCAAACAGAATTGTTAAAGGACCCTTGATTATTCAATGCTCATCAATAAAATTAGAGAGTTTTCATGTTCAAATTGTGGGCACGACTTGAAGAGAGAGAGGAGAGAGAAAAAAAGGTCTGGTACCCTTTTATGAAGGTAATTTTCTCTCCCCTTCTCTCATTTCTCTCTTTCTCTCTCCTCATCTATATCTTTCTCTTTCTTTCTCCTCTCATCTGTCTTTCTCTCTCATCATCTCTATCTCTCTCTATCTCTCTCCTCTCATCTCTCTCTTTCTCTCTCCTCTCATCTCTCTTTTTCTTTCTCCTCTCGCTTATCTTTCTTTCCTATTTCCTCTCTGATCTTCTTTATCCACTTTCCTTCTCTTTCTTTATTTTTCATTTCTCTTTCTTCTCTTTCTCATTCTCTCTTTGCTCTCTTCGTATTTCTTCTCAGTTCATGCATGGCAAAGTCTATCGCCTAGCATGACGTCTTCTTGCTTTAGAGACACGAACAACGAGTCGAGTCTCTGTTAAAGTCTCATTATCTTCTCATCTGTCATGGATGACAGAAGCACATCGTCGTCCATGTTCTCTCTCTCTTCATAATCATCTGTCATGAATGGCAGAAGCACATAGCCGTCCATGTTTCCTCTCCCTTCTTATTCTCTGACATGGATGGTGAAAGCTCATTGCTACCCATGTCTTCTCTCTCTTCTCTCATTCTTCTGACATGGAAGAGGGAAGTACATCGTTGCCCATGTCTTCTCTCTCTTCTCTCATTTTTCTGTCATGGACAGTCGAAGCACATCGTCGCCCATGTCTTCTCTCTCTTCTCTCATTCCCTGTCATGAAGGATGAAACCACATCGTCACCCATATCTTCTCCCTCTTCTCTCATTCTTCTATCATAAACGGTGGAAGCACATCGTCGCCCATCTCTTCTCTCTCTTCTCTCATTCCTTGTCATGGACGAAGGAAGCACATCACCGCGCATGTCTTCTCTCCCTTCTCTCATTCTTCTATCATGGACGGCGGAAGCACATCGCTGCCCATGTCTTCTCTCTCTTCTCTCTTTCCCTGTCAAGGGCAGCGGAAGCTCATCGTCGTCAATGTCTTCTCTCTCTTCTCTCAGTCTTTTATCACGAATGGAGGCTCATTGTCACCCACGTCTTCTCTCTCTTCTTACCCTTTTGTCTTGAATGGTGGGAGCTCATTGCCGTCCATATTCTTTCCTATCTTTTCTCTCATCGCCATCCATGTCTTCTCTCTCTTCTTTCTTCTCTCTCTCATTTGATCACGAGAGGCTGAGACAAACAATGTCATTGTAGTCTTGTCATCTAGCAGTATTGTCACTGAGCCAGTCTTAGTTACAGTGCCCTCCTTACTGCCACAATAGGCTAGTCATTGTTTCAGGCTAGTCGATGATCATTCTGGCGTCTAGTAGCATTTTTGTTGTGCCGATCTAGTTTTCGTGCCCGTCTTGCTACCACATCAGGAAAATCACTTGCTAATCTAGCTGCTGCGTTAGTCTCGCCACCTAGTCAAAATTCCTCTGATCTACCTCTTTCTTCTTCTTTTACTTACCCTCTTACCCTTTTCTTCTTTTGGATGTGCACGTCTGTGTACATTAGCTCAAAGACAAGGTGGGGTCTCTTTCGGCTCACTTGTCCTGTAAAATTAACCATGTGTGAGTGATTGCAGAAACAGGAGAATACAGGCCAAGGTAGGCGATTCCAAACCAATTCTATGACTGGGGGCTTTCTTCGTGATTTACGAGGGCACCCATGCAAGTCAACCCGAATAAGTCCCGAACCCACCTTAAATTCCTCTCTCATCGGTTTGTATACCTACCCTCGCTCCTGAGCGAGGTTCTCGAGAGAGTGCTCTCAATGTCTTGGGTTCCGTCGAAACCTGAGACACGTGCTACCTGAATTTCCAGATCCGGAGGGTGAGATCGAGGCACCTAACCAGTCGTGCACGTAGCCTCTGACACATGCACCCTCTCACATGTCACCTGTCATGAGTACTCACCACCGTGCACAAGCACTACCATGCACACTCTTACTTTTGTGTGTACCCATAGCCATGTGCAAGCATTGCCACATGCATTCTTCCCACCGTGCGTGTTCACTATTGTGCATGTGCATGCACTCTGTCGTGCACGTGATTCTTGTCGTGTGTACACCGTCAGGCGCGCACATATGATGCCTAGAATTTTATGCACGATGCCCTCTTGATGAGTGACCCTTCACATTCCGTGCACTACGCCTACATGTGCAGTGACTCGCTTCATGAGAATGCGTGACCCTTCAGTTGCCCTATGACCCTTTGGCTGCCCGGTGACCCTTCGGCTCCTTTGTTAGCCACCTTATTGAAAAAAAACTGACTGTCGTTGGAAGAACCTCTGCAACACACTTGCGGCCCCCATGACCGCCTGAATTTCAAAAACCCCGACGTAAAACCTTCCCGCAAGGCTTCAACTCCCTCCGAGTTTCATTGATCACTTCATCAGAAAAACATTAGGGTCCCCTAGTTCTCTCCCTACCACTACTATCGACTGACCCTTGCACGAAAAAAGGCCCTGTCGCCCTTCTATCCCTTCCCAGCGAAAACTCTTCTCACTGCCCTATCTGCTCCTTCCTCTTCCTGGTGATTTCTTCTCGCTGGAAAAAGTGCACCAGCTAGCCTTCTTCTTCTTTCTGGTAGGTTCCTCTCGTCGGAAAACTCACTGCTGGAGTTCACCCTCTCACTGCTCAAACCCGTTTTCCATTTTCACTAAGGTAAAATGGTAAAAAAAGAGGGAGGTTTAAACTCCTTTTATACCCAGGGGTTCTCGAGGATGCCCCTCACAAAGAAGAAAGGATACCCAGGTCCAGAAGGTCAAACGACAATGGGCTGGATAGGGTCGGGCTTAGCCTCGAGCCCAAACCCGATGTACTGCCTCTTGCTACCGTGTGCATTTTCACTGCCGAGTGTGCCTGTTACTGCTGTTCACATTTTCACTGCCTAACGTGACTCTTACTGTCGTGCATGTTTTCACTGCCGCCATGAGCTTTTTCAATGTTGAATGCACCTCTCACTATCGTGCACTTCTTGCAACACAAGCTTCTGTCGTGTGTCTTCGACTTCAACAAATTGCTGTTGTACACAGCTCTCCCTGCACGACTGCCGCAGTGCATGCCCACACCACAAGCTTTCGTGCACTCACCACCAAGCATGTTCGCTGCCATGTGTGCTCCACTGCAGTATGCACCTTGACGACCTCTGCGATGATGCTGCCAGACGTGATACCTCTATACTGCCATGTGCAAACTTTTGTTGTTGCACCCACGCCTTTTGCATGCACTTTCATGCACACCTTCCCTAACCGGCATGTCTGGGTGCGCATCAGTAGGCCCATTCCCCATGGAGCCTTATCCACTTCACATCTCCCAGTGAGTCCACCTCACACATATGGAGATCCACACTATGGTCCAACTGTATCATGCTAAACTATAGTGCACATCCTGGCCGCATGATGTTAAACTGCTTTGCGTAAGGGTTCAGTTGTATGACCCTAAACTATAGTGCATATCCTGACCGCATGATGTTAAACTGCTTTGCATAATGATCCAGTTGTATGACCCTAAACTATAGTGCACGTCCTGACCGCATGACGTTAAACTGCTTTGTGCAATGGTCCAGCTGTATGACCCTAAAATATAGTGCACATCCTGGCGACATGACGTTAAACTGCTTTGCGCAACGGTCCAACTATATGACCCTAAACTATAGAGCCCGTCCTGACCGCATGACATTAAACTGCTTCGCACAAATGGTCCAGTTGCATGACCCTAAACCGCAACACACGTCCTGGCCGCATGACGTTAAACTGCTTTGCACAATGGTCTAGTTGCATAATCTCAAACTGTAGCACACGTGTTGGCCGCATGACGTTAAAGTACTTCGCTCAAGTCCTAATGGCATGACCTTAAATACGCCTCCATACACGTGTGCCCCCCATTGCACACACGCCTTCTTTATGCCGGCCTCTCCACACACTCATTTACACACAATCTTCACTTCATCCCCTGTGAGTCTTACCCATGCTCACAAAATGACAAGCCATTCCATCATCCATACTAGTCGTCAGTTAGTGGGTCACCCATTATCCACCTTCCATTCAAATACCACCCATCATCCATAGATAGTCTCGAGCCACCCTCACTAAATGAGTCTACTCACCACCATGCTCATTCCGTAGCCTTCACATAGCGTCATTCACCACCATCATGGTCCAGTTGCATGACCGTAAACTGTAGTCCATGTCCTGGTCGCGTGACATTAATTGCTTTACCCAGGTCCCGAAGGCATGACCTTAAACCCACCCTTACAAAAAAAAACTAGGCATGCTGTAAACCTAAAAAGGGAACGCCATGAGTAAAAATGACGGACGGGCATGGTCATGAAGCCCCGAGTAAAAGTATTTCGTAAATAAAAACCAAGCACGGTGCAAACCCGAAATGGGCACTGTGAGAAAAAATGGACAAGAAGGTAGACATGGTCGTCAGGCCATGGGTAAAAAAGCTTAATAAAAAGGAAGTTTGTGAAAATTGTCTTTACGACACTACTTCCCCCAGTCCAAGTGAAAACCCATAAAGGGCACTCGGACCAATAAAACAGGTTGATGCAACGTTCATCTTCACAGGGTAGCTGTAACCAGCATTTTAAGAAGAAAGTCCTCGGTAGCATAATACTCTGCTATCGAGACCTAAAAACAAGATCATTCACGAGGCAAAAAATTGTCAAGCCAGGTCAATACCTGCCCACAGTATCCAGGGTAGAGCCGTCTCAAGGATGCCTCAACAAAACCCCTCCCTGACAAGACCAGATGTTCGGGCAGGCCAACAAAATTGCCATGACTGGACCAGGTAGGATGGGACCTCAGAGGTACCCTTCTTGTTAAAGCAAACCTAACATAGCAGCAGACAGCTCCACCAAGACATCCAACAGGGTGTAGACATTAAAATCATCCCTCAATATCCACAACAAGCAAGAAATTGTCAAATCAGGTCAACAGCTGCCCACAACAACTAAGGTATAGCCCTTTCAAGGCCGCCTTACCAAAACCCCTCCCTGACCAGAACAGACATTCAGAACAGGCCAACAAAAAGCCCCAACTGGACTCGACAGGATGGGACCTCAGAGGTACTATGCTTGTCAAAGAAAACCTGATATGGCTACCAACAACGTCGTCAAAACGTCCAATAGGGTGTAGACTTTAAGATCATCCCTCACAGGTAAGAAATTGTCATGCCAGGCACCCTGCGAACCTGGTATGGCAGCGAACAATGCTGCCAAGACATCCAATGGGGTGTAGACATTAAAATCATCCGTCACTGGTTCTACCTCCACCAAGACATCCAACAGTATCTAGACTTTAAAATCATTCCTCACATGCAAGAAACTGTGATACGAGGAGCACTGCAATCCTGGTGTGGCTGCGAACGAGGCCGTCAAAACGTCCAACAGGGTGTAGACTTTAAAATCATCCCTTAATGTCCCTTCTCCCCTGAAGTCTCCACGAATGGATTTGCAACAAATGCATCCAGATGTCTAAGCATCCTGGTTACAACGTTATGCAAATATTCTTTCGGCATTCGCATGGTTTTGTGGCCAGGAGAAAAAATAAATAAAGTCGAAGGGTAATTCTCTGAATGTTGTCCTTCTCGCTTCTCTTGAAGCACAAAATTTGGTGGGGCAAGTTGTTTGAGGGCATTCTTCATCACCTTGTATCCTCGATGGGGAATAAAGGGAAGCCAGCACAATAAAGCCCTAATTCAGAAGCAAAATTTCCAATAGTCTCAGAATGGCCCAAGAAGGATCAAGAATGTTGATAAATGTCTCCTAAGAACACCTATCAAGTTTTGTCGCAATCCGACAAGTTCAAAGAAGTGTAGACACAGAAACAGTTTTGGGAAAGTAAGCCTCTATCGCCTTGAAATGGATCTTATAACTATAGTGCTATCACTGAAGGGTCAAATGACTATGGGACCAATGTCATTGGATCCGAAACGTTCGAAAACCCTAAAGAAACAAGTTTCGGCTTGATCAGATGTTCTTGAACTAAGTTATCGCAAAATTATCCAAAATGGGTAGGTCACACACTATTACTATGCACTCTTAGTGAACCAATTTCCATTAATGGAAACTATGTTCATGGGTTTTAGAGCTCAACTTTGAAAGACCATATCTCTCTCATCCTAAGCCGGATCAAGCTTAAATTTTATGGGCGTGTTTGTCTCATCGACCCGAGCATTTTGATATGTGGCATGCAGCCCATATCATGGCCCGAGCAGGAAGAAAAACATGAGGGAAGGTCTCCATTCAAGGTAAGGTTGCAGGTTTTCTAACAGGAGCACACCTTGATCGAGCGACCACATCATGATGCTCGCACGTCAGATCGACCCGAAATTAGACCCATTATGAGCACAAGGTTCGAAGCTTCATCAAAGATGAACCTCGCATGTGATGGACGTTCAGATTTGACGTGTGACTAGTATGAAGTAGCTGCACTTTTTGGCCATCGAAAACCAAATTCCGGCCAAAAGATCAAAATTGGAAAATGGTCGTTCAAACACCAAATCAAGCCACATTCGTCGCTAAATGCTCACGACCACTTGCTCGTCGAAATCCAGTGAAGAAATCATCGAAAAACACCAAGAAACATGCATAATCTTTAAACAAATATCACACGTTTCTCGTGATTTTTGCACTTCGTGATTGTGGCCCAAAGTCCAGATCCATGGCTCGAAAGTGGTATCAAAGCGGCCGTCTTCCAGAGAAAATCAAGAAATGAATCATCTTTTAGCCAAACAGAGACCGGAAAGACCTCGAACCAACCTGGGAAGATTGCAAGAGTTCTTGGGCACAACAAGGACTCAATTGGAATTTTGTGGATTGTTGGTACAGGGGCAAAATCATTATTTTCACCCATTTTCTAGGATTCTTTTAATTATTTTAATGCTTAAATTTTGACAATTAGGTCAACTTTTGATTGTACACCCACCTTTAGGCCCCACTTCTATATAAACAAGCATGCACCACATGCAAAAGGACCCAAGTTTCATCAATTAAATTCTATTGTTTGCTTGAGATTTTGGTCCCGTCTTAGTGAGAGAGAGAGAGGAGAGAGAATACTTTTGGTAGTACCCTCGGGCATAAGGTAAGAAGAAAATAGGTCACAGGAGATGATTCCAATCCGGCCATAGGCCAAGGGGCCATTCTTAATGATCTAAGAGGGCGCCCACACCAGTCAGTCCGAGCGTGTCACGGGCCCATGCGAGGTGAGCCCCGCCTTGCGACCCTAATTCCTCTCTCATTGGTTGGTATTCCTGCCCGTGCCTTCTTTGCACAATTCCCAAGAGAGCAATCTCAGGTCTCGGGTCCATCTCTAAACCCGAAACCATGCCACCAGGTCGACTCTACCCGGAGGGGGAGATCGAGGCACCTAACCAGTGATCTCATGGCCCTTTTCATAATGGGGTATGGATATTGTCGAACCTATTGACCCCTCTCCCTCAGCATTAGGCCATACCTTCATCTTAGTTGCTATAGATTTCTTCTCCAAATGGGCTAATGCGATCCCTCTCAAACACATCCTTGGGGAATCAGTAGCCAACTTTGTGCAACATCACATCATTTTCTGATTCGTTGTGCTTGACCGGATCATATAAGACAATGGACCCTAGTTCAGGAGCCAACACATTGATCGTTTAGCTATCCCATTTGGCTTTGAGTGGAAGTACTCTACCATGTACCATCCTCAAGCAAATGGTTTGGTTGCAGCTTTTAACAAAACCCTTTGCAATGTTCTGAGGAAATTAGTGTCAAAGATAATGAAAAATTGACATAAGAAACTTCTTGAGGATTTATGGGCTTATCGCACCACAACTTGGAATGCTACCAATTCTACTCCTTATTCTTTAGTTTATGGGAGTGAAGCGGTATTACCCCATGAGATCCAGCTCCTAACGCTTCGCATCGCCGTACATCATGATATGACATAAGATGAGCAGTTCAATCATCGTTATCAAGAATTAGATGCACTCGATGAGAAGAGATAGGAAGCTTAGTAGAACCTCAAACTCCACTCAGGGAGGATGAAGAGCGCGTTCAACAAGTTTATCAAAGTCTGTTCATTCACACGTGGTGATTTAGTTCTAGCAGTGAAGAGGCCAATCATCATGCATGGGCGGCGTAAAGGAAAGTTTGAGCCAAAATGGGAGGGCCCTTTTGTAGTAAAAAAGGTGTCCCCAAATGGAGCCTATATATTGACTCATTTTGACAGGAAGGATGCGATGCCCCCTATCAACGGAAGTCACCTAAAAAGGTATTACCCATGATCTTTACGGTCTCGAAGGTAAGATCTTAAGCATACTTTCAAGCCATGGGATATGACTCTAAACATTCAGGAAGAGGGAGTGTGGTAGGATTACTACATTCAATAGAAGCTGAAGTTGCAAAAGAGATAATCAGTGCAAACACACAAAATTTTTTATTAAGAGAAGCTGCAAATTACGGATACAACTTTCATTACAAGTGAAAAATCGCAAAATTCAATTCTTACATCTGAGGAAAAGGAAAGTTGTTGGCTATCAGCATTGCTCTTGCATCTAAGGAAAAGAGGAACGGTGGGTTGTCAGCGTTGCTCTTGCATCTGAGGAAAAGAGCATAGTTGTTCACCAATGTTGCTCCAGCATCAGAGGAAGAGAGAAGGGTTTTAAATCGCGTATATCAGACATACAAAGCAGACTTCTCTGGCAAGGAACTGACTTATGATGCAGAATAAGCCTTGTTCACAGTAAGTGCCATGAACAACATGGAGTTCACAATTGTGCTTGAGGACTTGGCTTTCAAACCAGATGAGATTCCCTCTGACTGGGTCACCATCAATAAAGTTACCAGTTCCAAAGCTCCCAACCCTCGAAAAGCTCTTCATCAAAGGAATGCTCTTAAAAATTCTTGCCAACGGATATGGATGCTACCCCTTTTGAGTGACAGTCTAAGCTGCCGAGCGTGATAAACTGTCGTGCATGTTCACTGCCAAGCATACTAAGCTGTCATGTTTGTTCACTGCCGAGCACACTAAACTATCTGCATGTTCACTATCGAGCATGCTAAGCTGCCGTGCATGTTCATTGCCGAGCACGAAGGCTGTCGTGCATGCTTTCTGCCACTCATCCTTACTGACGAAGGTTCGCCGCCGTGCACGACTGCTACCACGCATGACCACTATCTTGCACGACTACTATCGTGCATGACCATTGCCAAACATGCTTACTGTCACGCATGATTAGCTGCCATGCATGAAAACTTAATGAGTGTGTGCGCTCGCCACATGTTATCACATGACGCTTGGGCTGCTCGATGGCCCTTCGTTTGCTCCCAGTGACCTTTCAGGTGCCTGTGACCCCTCAACTCCTGGCGACCTTTCGGTTGCCTGTGACTCCTCAGCTCCCAGTGACCTTTCGATTGCCTATGACCCCTCAGATCCCGGCAACCTTTCAGTTGTCTGTGATCCCTCAGCTCCCAGTGACCTTTCAGTTGCCTTTGACCATTCGACTCCCTGTGCCCTTTCAGTCTCCAGTAACCCTCCGACTGTCCGAGACCCTGCAGCTACCCACGACCAACTATTCCTCCTTTGTCGTGGCTCACTGGAATACCTCCCGGCTCACTATTGAGACCCCCCTCCTTCTACTTGGTGTTGCCTTGTCGACAAAAAACCACGGACTGTCTATCAAAACGTTTGTGCAAGGCTTCTCACCAGGGCTTCTTCCGTCACAAAACTTGTTGGCAGATGCACTCCTCACCGGAAAGTTGACACAAAGCTCCTGTTCATCAACAGTTGTGCACTTCCTTCACCGAAAAGGGCATTGTGATAAGTCGAAACCTTTGGTCGTGCCTTCCCTTTGCCGAGAACCGTTGTGCACAATCGTCGAAAAATATCGCCAATTTGCCGGAAGTCCTCTCCCACGGATTAAAAAGGCAGTTAGTCATTTTACCTTTTGGTAAAATTGTAAAATGATTTTTTCCCCCTTTTATATATACGGGGCTTCTCAAATCTGTCCCCTGTAAAATGGAAATGTTGCACCAGTCTAGAAGGCCAAACGACGACAGACCGGACCGGGTCGAGTCTAGGCTCAAGCCCAAGGCCTAGCACGTCGCTACTGAGCGCGTTCCCTTGCCACTTGTTGCTGTTGAGTGCATTTGTCATGCTACCGAGCGCATTCACGTTGCCGTCGAGCTCAAATAGTTTCCGTAGAGAGCGTTCCTCCCCAAATGCTGCTGCCGAGCGCGTTCCCCTGTCAAATGCTACCGTGCTCGTTCCCCTGCCAAGTGCTGTCGGGCACGTTTCCTCTGCAAATATAGTCGTGCACGCTCTACGCCATGCATACCCCATGCTTGCTGCCGTGCATGCATCACCACCGTACGCGCTTTACAGCCAAGTGCACTTGACTTCCATTGATTGCCACCAAGCGAATTCATCTCTGAGCACACTCTTTTAGCCTCTGCACCCACACCTTTTGCATGTGTCTCTATGCATGCCTTCCCTAGCCTGCCCGTTCGTGTGCACATCGGCAAGGATTGAACCAAAGCACCAGTCCATCCTCATTGGAGTCACATTCATGCCTTAATCTTTTATCCCTAAGGAGTCATACCCAATTCCTTGTCCCCAGTGAGTTCATTTTTTCCTTCCATCCCTCACTAGGCCACCTTCATTATCTGAACCCACTGCCCATAAATGGCCTCAGCCATTTTCATCCCCAGTGAGTCAGATCACCATCCAGAGGCTCATTCCCCATGGAGCCTCATCCACTTCATATTCCCTAGTGGGTCCATCCCTCATTTGAGGACTCGCATACATGCTGACTCCCGTCACGATCCAGCTATATGACCTTAAGCTATAGTGTACACCTTGACCGCATGACGTTAAACTGCTTCGCACAATGGTCTAGTTGTTTGACCCTAAACTATAGTGTATGTGCTGGCCATTGATGTTAAACTGCTTCGGGCAACGGTCCAGTTGCATGACCGTAAACTGTAGCACATGGCCTGGTTGCATGATGTTAAACTGCTTTGGCCAGGTCCCAACGAGTCCATCTCCATTACCCTATATGGGCTCGCTACATTCCCCAGTGGGTCGAACCCATGCCCACAAAACGATGGTAAGCCATTCCATCATCCAAACTCGTCGTCAATTAGTAGTTCACCCATTATCAACCTTCCATACAAACACAATCCATCATTCACAGACAATCTCATGCCATCTCCCCTAAGGGATTCAAACCATCACCATACTCATCCTATAGCCTCAACAGAACGTCGTCCATTTCCGTCACAGTTCAACAGTATGACCTTAAACTATAATGCATGTCTTAGCCGCATGACGATAAACTGCTTTGCCCAGATCTTGAAGGCATGACCCTAAACATGGCCCCACAAAAAAAAAAAAGAAGGGCATGGTCTAAACCCAAAAGGGGAGCGTCATGAGTAAAAATGACCGACGGGCATGGTCATGAAACCATGAGTAAGAGTGTTTTGTAAATAAAAACCGGGCATGGTGAAAACTCGAAAGGGCACCATGAGTAAAACTGGAAAGAAAGGCAGACATGGCCTATAGGTCATGGAAAAAAGACCTTAAATCAAAAGGAGGTTGTTGAAAAGTGTCTCTACAGCACCACATCCCTCATTCCAAGCGAAAACCCGAAAGGGCGCTCAGACCAATAAGCAGGTTGATGCAGTGTCTTCCACCATATGCCGCTTCAGCCAGCATTTCAAGAAAAACAAATCCTCGATAGCAAAATATCCTGTTATCGGGACCCAAAAACAAATTAGTCGGCCATGCATCCAATGGGGTGTAGACGTTAAAATCATCCTTCCAGATCCCACACAGGCAAGCAACTGTCAAACCAGGTCAAAACCTGCCTACAACAACCAGGGTGAAGCCAACCCAGGCTGCCTCGCTAAAATCCCTCCCTGGCCGGACTAGACATACAGGGTATGCCACCAAAAACCCCCAACTGGGCTTGGCAAGATGGGGCCACAGAGGTACCCTACTTGTCAAAGAAAACCTGGTGTAGCAACAAACAATGCCACCAACAAGTCTGATGAGGGTGATGACTTTAAAAGCATCTTATATGTCTAATATGGATGAGGACTTAAAACAAATCCCTTAAAAGTCTCAACATCTGGGGTAAGGCAACAAAAACCTCAGCCATTTGAGCTCCTTGGTCACCCTTACGGCAAGTAGCTTTGCACGAATATCCCTTTGAAATTCGTGTGATATGGTGGCCACGAAGAAAACTAAAGTCGGAGGACAATTTTGTTTCGAATGTTGTACTTATCTCTTCTCTTGAAGCATAACATTCGATGGGGAAAGTTGTTTACGGTCATTTTCCATCACTTGTATCCCCGATGTGAATAAGGAGAGAGCATTTTATGACTTAGGTCCATAGGTGTCAAAATACCTGGGGACTACAGAAGCCGTAAGACAATAAGCACTGACCTGAAATAAAAATTTCAACAGTGGCCCAATAATGTTCAAGAACATGGCTAAAGGTCTCCTTAGAATACTTGCCAAGTTTCGTTGCAATCCAACAAGTTTTGGGTAATGCAGATGTCAAAACAGTTACGGGAAATCCTGCCTCTCTCATGCTAAAAATGGGCTTTGAAGTACAACACCATTATTTGAGCATCATATGGTCTTCAAATCATCTCCATTGCATTCAGAACGGTTGAAAACCCTTGGGTATCAATTTTTGGTGCATTTGAATGCTTCTTGAGCAAGTTATGACCAACTACCCAAAATGGGTAGGCCATACACTATTACGGTGCGACCTCGGCCAACCAGTTTCCATTAATGGAAACTGTGCATCACTAATTCGAGGGAAAACTTCACAAGGTCATATTTTCTTAATATCGGGTTAGATCGAGCCCAAACTTTGGGAGCACGTTGGTCTCATCGACCCGGTATATTTGATAGGCGACACACATGGTGCCATGGCCCGAGCCGGGAGAAATTGAAGAGAGAAGTTCACTGGAAAAAACTCAAAAGTTGCAAAAAAATTCCAGCCATACGTCTCACGTTATGGATGGTCGGATTCGAAGCACAATAAGTCCGAATATGCTGCAATTTCGACCATCGAAATCCAAACTTCGGGTAAAGTTTGCCAATTTGGAAAAAGGTCATCTGGGCATCAAATCAAGACGTTCCTTTTGTAGAACGATCATGGTAATTTTTTTGTCAGCTACAATCAAGAAATCAGCAAAAAGCACAGAGAAATGGGTTGAATCTTAAAAGTAAGATTGCACGTTTTTTCATGTTTTTGCCACGTTGTGATCATGGTTCAAAACTCAGATCCACGACTCGAAATTGGTACCAAAATGATCGTCTTCTCAAGCACATCAATAAAAAAATAATCTTTCTGCCAGACGGTGATCGGAAAAACCCCGAATCAGCCATAGAAAGTGCGCGCGATTGAATGGTCATGACAAGGATTGATTTGGAATTACTGAAGTTGTTGGTGCAAGGGCAAAATCATCATTTTGCCCCATTTTTTAAGATTTTATTTTATTCTTTTATTGTTTAATTTCCATCAATTAAGTCAAGTTTTAGTCATCCACCTATGTTTGAGCCCCACTTCTATATACAGAACGTATCATCTCATTGTAAAGAACCTCTTTTTAGATGAATAAGAAATTTCTTTTTATTTGAGCATTGGGTCACGGCTTGGAGAGGGAGTGAGAGGAGAGAGAAAATTTAGATGGGTACCCTTAAATAATTTTCTCTCTCCTATTCTTTCTCTCTATTCTCTCTCTTCTTTCTCTCGTTTCTTCTCTCTTTCTCTCTTCTCTCTATTTTATCTCTCTCCTATTTCTCTCTTCTTCCTCTTTCTCTCTCTCTTTTCTCTCTCTTCTTTCTCACTTTTTCTGCTTTCTCTCCACTTTCTCGCATGGCAATGCTCACTGCCGAGCGTGATCTCCTTTCTCTCGTTCTCTCTCTTCTATCTCTCTTCTTCCTTTTTATTTCTCTCTTCTTTCTCTCTCTTCTGTCTCGAACAGCAATGCTCACTATTGAGCGTGATCTCTTCTCTCTCTTTTCTTTCTCTCTTTCCTTATTTCTCTCTTCTTTCTCTCTCTTCTGTCTCGCATGGCAGTGTTCACTGCTGAGCGCAATCTCTTCTCTCTCTTTTCTTTCTCTCTTTCTTTCTCTCTCTTTCTCTCCTCTGTCTCGCACGTTAGTGCTCACAGTCGAGTGCGATCCCCTTTCTTTCTCTCTTTCTCTCCTTCTCTTTCTTCCTCTTTCCTTTCTCTCTCTTTCTTTCCTTCTTCTCTTCCTTTCTCTTTCCTTTCTCTCCCTTGCTTTCCTTTTTTTCTTTCCTCCTCTTTCCTTTCCCTCTTTTCTTTGTCTTCTCTTTTGTCTTCTGTCGTGCATGGTAGTGAATGTTGTCGAGCATGATTCTCTCTCTCCTTTCTGTCTCGCACGACAATGAGTGCTGCCGAGTGTGACCCTCTCTTTCTTCTCTGTCCTTTCTATCACGCACGACAGTGAGTGCTATCGAGCGCAACCCTCTCTTTCCTCTGTTTCTTTTTTGTCTTACGCGGCAATGAGTGCTACCAAGCATGACCATCTCTTTCCTCTCTCTTCTGTCTGTCTTACACGACAGTGAGTGCTGCCTAGTGCGACCATCTCTTTCCTCTCTCTTCTTTCTATCTCGCATGATAGTGAATACTACCGAGAGTGACCTTTTCTTTCTCACCTTTCTGTCTTGCACAATAGTAAGTGCTGCCGAGCGTGACTCTCTCCTCTCTTTCTTTCTCCTTTCTATCTTATGCAGAAACACACATTACCGAGCATTATCTTTCTCTCTCTTCTTTTTCTGTTCTACACGACAGTGCCTGTTACCAAGCATTATTTCTCCTTTTCCCCCCCTTTTCTTTTTTTGATCAAAGGGTAGGCTAAGACTTGTGCAACCGTGTTAGTCTCGACACCAAGCAGCCTAGCTATCGTGCCGGTCTAATTACCGAGCCCGTCTAACTGCCGTGTTAGATTACCCATTGCGCTAGACCAATCACCGTGGTAGTCTTATTATCGAGCAGCCTAACCGTCATGTCGGTATGATTACTGAGCCCGTCTATCTGCTGCTCTTAATTAACCTCCGTGTCGGTCTTGCCATTGTGCCAACATAGCTTCATGATTAAACTTCTTCTCTCCTTTTCACCTTCACTTATCTACTTTCTTATATCCCATTCAGTTCTTATTTCATTATTGTAAAATATGTATCAAGGGCCTTTGTCAAGGAGACGTCAGAAGGCTGTCGAATTGATATGAACCTGATCATGTAATTTTCTGTTTTCCTTTTAGTACACACGCCTGTGTGCGCTCACCCTATGACAAGGTGGGGTCTTCAGACCCACTTGTCATGTAATCTAATGTGTGTGTGTGATTGCAGCAAAAGAAGAAATAGGCCAAAAGAGGGCACCCAGCGTGATCTAAGAGGGCACCCACGTGAGTTAGCCCGAGCGAGTCACGAAACCAGGTGAGGTAATTCCACCTCGCACCTTAATTCCTCTCTCATCGGTTGGTAATCCTGCCCGTGTCCTCCTGACACAGTTCACGAGAGAGTGGTCTCAGGTCCCGAGTCCATATCAAACCTGGAGTCAAGTCATCAGGTCGACCTGAGCCGAGGGCAAGATCGAGGCATCTAAACAGGGTCAAATCTATGGATTTAGTTGGAACATGATTAATGATGTACATTGTAGTATTGAGAGCCTCACCTCAAAAATGAGGTAATAAATTTGAATAGCTCATCGATAGACCTAACTGTGTCCATTAGAGTTTTATTTATTCTTTCAACTACACCATTTTATTGTGGTGTATATAGTATTGCAGTTCGGTGAATTATTTCATCCTTCTTACAAAATTCAGTAAATAAGGCGAATCAATATTCACCTCCCAATCTGTTATATCGTGTGTCACAATAGGACACATATCACAAACTACACACATCCGAGCAGTACCAGTTCAGAAATCATGCTTATTTGGAATCACATGGCCCTTATCACATGCACTTATTCCATGCACTCATCACATGCACTTATCACAAACATTTATCGCAGGCACTTATCACATGCTCTTATCTTATGCACTTATCACATGCATTTCTCTCATGCACTTATCACCTGCACTTATCACATACATTTATCTCATGCACTTCTCACATGCTCTTATTTTATACACTTATCACATGCATTTATCTCATGCACTTATCTGATGCTCTAATTATACGTACTCATTTACTTATTCATTAGCATTCACCGATCTTTCATTAATAACTAGTTTGGTCTAAAAGCAGGGCATTTTGGGTCACCCAACACATTATCACAAAATGTGAAAGGTTATGGAATTCCCTGCATTCCTAATAGTGACATTGCCCTAGAAAAAGAGACACCATTTCCTAACCATAGGGAATCTTGGTATGCTACCAAACTAATTTCATACTAGACACCAATATCTTTCAAATAGGATTGGCTAGAAAGCTTTTAGACGCCGTTTGTCCATTCCAAAGCTCAGTACAATGGGGCCATAACATCTGAAATCTACTGTGCATTTGAGACAGTAATATGTCCTATTTAGCATAGTTATAACTTTCAATCCATAAGGCATTTTAAGATTGTTTCAAAACTAACGTTTGGGTGACAACACATGTCTTTCCAACAAAAGCAGTTTGAAAGCAATTGGACTCTAATTGGTCATTCAAAAGTTCATGACAATAGAAATAACAATTCTGGAATTTAGCGAGATCAGTCGACAGTGACATGCCCTAATAAATCGAAGAATAACTTTCAATCTGGAAGGAATTTCGAATTAATTTTAACATGAAACTTTCATTACACACACAGATCTTTCAAAAGATAGAGTTTTGAGAGCATTCGGACTTCATTTGGTTAGTCAAAACAAATGAAAACAAAGGTAACAGTTCTGAAATCCAGTGACAATGACAAACTTCCACAATATGAAGCGTAGCTCTTCATTTATGAAGAATTTGGACAAGATTAAAATATAAACATCATAGTAGATACATGTATTAATCAAATGTCGGTGATTTGGGAGCATTTGGATGTCATTTGTCTAGTCAACAGTGTATTTGAAAAACATTCATTTTCCTGAAATTTCACAGCATACCAAAAGCACTTTGTGGCCTCCAATTCATGAGGAATCACAAGATGAAACCTTCTCACCTAGAATTATAATCATTTAAATATCATGTCACAAATTTTCCCAGGCCAACAAGAGGGATTCAGTTGCCCAAGGTGTCATGCAATGAAGGCCCCCATTTCCTAGAAAACAAGGCTCCCCTTCTAGCATCAGTTTTGCAATATACAGCCCCATGCTCATGATAATTTCATCAAAAAGCTGTCTAGAACTTCATGATTTATATATTCATGCTCATATTTACAATCACGCACTTATAACAATACTTGGATATCATGCTTGAATGAACTAACTAAAAACATCCATCACAAAACCTGGAAGCATGGATATGAATCTAGTTACTTGTGGTAAGGTTCTAAGTCCCCCACTCAGCTTCTCTCCAAGGTTAACTCTTCAAGTGGGTCTTAAGCTTGAGGCTCAAAGGGCCAACAGGAAAAATGTGAGGGAGAGAGAGAAAGTGTGAAACTCTTGAGAGGGGTATTTGAAGGAGCATTTATAAGCAAGAAAGGAGAGGGGGCAGCAAACACAAGCCAAGTGTCAACAAGGGTCACAAGTGTCATGAACATGGTGTCCATGTGGCTGACAACTATTCACAAGTGGCATACATGAAGGCTTATATGGGCCACATGGCTAAACACTTACAACAGAAACACCCCCGGTGATAACACGCACGGTGGTAACTCTCTCTCTCTACACGCATGACAGTAACATGCACGGCGTTATCCCCTTCTCTCTCTTCATGTGAGGCATTACCCCCTTCTCTCTCTCCTCATGCGCGACATTACCCCATTCTTCACGCATGGTGTTACCGCCTTCTTACTCTTCATATGTGGCATTACCCCATTCTCTCTCTTCACATGTGGCATTACCCCCTTCTTTGGACTCCTGCTGTAGCGTGCATCTCTGTTTCTCATTGCCACATGTGCACTCGAAGCTTGCAAAATCTAGGTCGTCACATTATCCCCCCCTTTAAAAGATTTTGTCCCCAAAATCTTACATTTCATCACCATCTAAATGTGGGTCTGAGATGGGAACTCTACTCCAACAACCTACTAAGGCAAAAGCACACGACCAACCTAGGCCCAGAGGGTGCCAAACTTCTAAACATCTAAGAGAATCACATCTAGGGGCGAAACGCAACTGCCCAAATGTTCCCCTAGTACATAAATTCTAAGCCGGCCACAAAAAAGGCGCGCACAACCACAAAGGTATGATCAAAAGGCACAGATTCAATACTTAGGTGGCATAAAAAAAATGTGAGGTTACAACAAAGTAGTAAAACAATCAGGGTCAAACAGAATTCTAATTTCTCCTTCCATAAATAAAGATCTTACCTTGACTCTCTGGTGTGGAAGCCTTCGCCTCCTACTCCATAAGTGTAAACACCCTACCTTGAGTCTCTGGCTTGGGCTCATCCATCATCATGGAGCAGTTCCTAATCAGGTGACCTGGCTTGCCGCACTTGAAGTATGCCTTCATTTTCAGCCAGCACTCGGAAGCCGCATGACCAAGCTTCCCACAAAAGTCGTCGTGTACTGGTTGGTTTTTTTTAACATCGCTCATAAAAGTCTTTTGGGCTTTACAATTTCCTGGATCTCCTCGCTCTTGGAAGTCCCTCGGAGGCAGGGGCCTTGCCTTTAGCTTCTCTCTCCTTTATCGGAGATGGCGCGTAATGGGAGAGCTCTGCAAATTTGGTTGCGTACTGTTCTACTGACAGTCTCCTTGTTGCAGCTTAATAAATTCTACTTCTTTTACCTCTCGGACTGAGTCAGGGAAGTATTTTTCATTAAAAGCCTCCAAAACGTCTCCCCAAGTCGCCGTAGTCCCTGACTCTTCACAAGATTGTTTCACCAAGCTCCACCAGTGCTCGGCGTCCCCTTCGAACATGGAGGTCCCTAGTCAGACTTTCTGCTCATCGGAGCAATGCAACACTTCAAATATCTTCTCTACCTGCCTCCTCCATCTTTCAACCTTTTCCACTCCTCCGTGTCCCAAGAATGCGAGAGGGGCAAGTCTCTTAAACTTTTCAATCAACCCACTACCATCTTGATCTGGGGTGGAGGCAGCTGAGGCCGGCATGCAATTTTTCATAATTGGGTCATTGCCCCCAGTGTTCTAAAGAAATCCCTAGAGGCCTCAGTGTTGTCATTACTGGAACTCACATTGTTAGCATGAGTCATCGTCATCTTGACTTAAAACATGAACACCCCAGTTACTAACCTATTTAAGAACTACTCCAATGACACTTATAAGACTTTCTAGGCCAAGAATCTTATCATGGCTGCTCTGATACCATAACTGTCATGACCCCGCCCCCTGACCCCTATCGTGACTGAAGGTCGCGAATGTCACTCATGTGAGAGTGAACTCAACGCATTTTAAAGGAAGGAAATCAGAGCAAACCACAAAATAAAGAAAAATTCTAAACAAAAATATGCAAGAATTGGGCAAATAAACAGAAACTTATATTTATATTCATACATATACAAACTTGGAGTAATACAATTTTTCAAGGCACCAAAGGCCTAGAAAAAACAATACATAACTCCAACACAAACTAGAACATGGTCCACGACCATCAAACACATACAATAAAAAAGTCTCCTCGGCAGGTGCAGATCTTCAGCCACCATAACGATCACCCAACTGACTGTTCTTGACCTACAACTTCTACTCTGCAATGATAGAAAGTCAAGGAATGAGCTATAAAGCTCAGTAAGTAGAATCAGATGCTATGTTTCACTACCATATCTAGCAAGGAGTCATGAGTAATTCTTTTTAGAGATAAGAAATAATAATAACACAGACATCATTTAAAACACCAATCTATCATATCATATCAGGACAAGTATCATAACGAATCACAAACTATAACTTTGAACTAATACCATTGTGTATCAACATCAACATGTATATAAACCAACTCACTCTCTAAATCACCTACTCCCGAAGTAGAGGCCCTATTCATCAGGCCAAGCCAATCTCTTTGCTTATGACGTCTACCATCCCTCAGGAGGGAAGGTAATGACAAGTGGGTGTCCCACTTTGTAATGCCTACACGAGCACATACAGTCCCCAACGTGCTTTGGGGTTTCAATAGGCAATGACCTTGCAAGACACTACTCCCTACAACACCTTGGCTAGGAACACCATACTGTCAGGGTATCAATCACAATGAATGGGGGAGCGACCACCCATCATCATCTACTTGACTCCCGTCCTATCATTGGGCGAGCCGGAGAGGTCACGAGTTGGCAGTGCAATACACTCAAAGCATACCGACAAGTCACATACCACAGTATCGTCATGCAATACGCTCAAAGCATGCCAACTATATCACATGTCATACTATGGTCATACAATACGCTCAAAGCATGCCAACCAGTCTCACATATCACAGTATCACATATCACAGTATGGTCATGCAATACGCTCAAAGTATGCCAACAATATCCCATATCACAGTATAACATATCACAGTATGGTCATGCAATACACTCAAAGCAGGCCAATAGTATCATATAACATAGTATGTGACTGACCTCACAGGTCAGGTCACTTAGCACATATAGTGTGCCACAACATGACACGTATCACAAACTACACATATTCGAGTAGTACCAGTTCAGAAATCATGCTTATTTGAAATCTCATGGCCCTTATCACATGCACTTATTCCATGCACTTATCACATACATTTATCCTAAGCACTTATCACATGCTCTTGTCTTATGCACTTATCACATGCATTTATCTCATGCACCTATCACATGCATTTATCTCATGCACCTATCACCTACACTTATCACATACATTATACATTTATCTCATGCACATATCGTATGCTCTTTTCGTATGCACTTATCATATGCATTTATCTCATGCACTTATCACAAGCTCTAATTACATGCACTCATTACTTATTCATTAGCATTCACTGATCTTTCATTGATAACTAGTTTGGGCTAAAATCAGGGGGTCACCCAACACATTATTACAAAATGTGAAAGGTTCTGGAATTCCCTGCATTCTTAACAATGACATTTCCCGAGAAAATGGGACACCATTTCCAAACCATAGGGAATTTAGTTATGCTTCCAAAACAAATTTTAAGTTAAGCACAAATATCTTTCAAATAGTAATGATTTGAAAATATTTGGACCTCATTTGACTAGTCAAAAGCTCAGTATAATAGGGGCATACCATCTGAAATCTGTTGTGCATTTGAGACAGTGATATGTCCTAGTTACTATAATTATAACTTTCAATCCATAAGGTATTTTAAGATGGTTTCAAAACCAAAGTTCGGATGAGAACATATATCTTTCAAACAAGGGCAGTTTGAAAGCAGTTGTGCTCCATTTGGTCATTCAAAAGTTCACGACAATAGAAATAACAGTTCTGGAATTTAGCGAGATCTGCCGACAGTGACATGCCCTAACAAATTGAGGCATAACTTTCAATCTAGAAAGAATTTTGAAATAATTTGAACATGTAACTTGTAGTAAACACACAGATCTTTCAAATGACCATATTTTGGTAGAATTCGGACTTCGTTTGGTTAGTCAAAATGCATGACAACAGAGGTAACAGTTGTGAAATCCAGTGAAAATCTGCTAACAGTGACATACTTGCACAATTTGAATCATAGATCTTCATTTATGAAGAATTTAGACAAGATTAAAACATAAACATCATAGTAGACACATGTATTAATAAAATGGCAGTGATTTGGGAATATTTGGATGCCATTTGTCTAGTCAAAGTGCACTTCAAAAACATGAATTTTCTTGAAATTTTACAGGATAAACATGGCACACTACCAAAAACACTTTGTAGCCTCCAATTCATGAGGAATCACAATATGAAACCTTCTCACCTAGAATTATAATCACTTAAATATCATGTCACAAATTTTCCAGGGCCAACAAGAGGGATTCAGTTTCCCAAGGTGTCATGCAATGAAGGCCCCAATTTCCTAGAAAACCTGGCCCCCCTTCTAGCATAATTTTTGAAATATACAACCACATGCCCATGATAATTTCATCAAAAATCTGTCTAGAACTTTATCCATTACACATTCATGCTCATATTTATAATCACACACTTATAGCCTTACTTGGATTTCATGCTTAAATGAACTAACCAAAAACATCCATCACAAAACATGGAAGCATGGATATGAATCTACTTTTGCAGCAAGGTTCTAAGTCCCCCACTCAGCTTCTCTCCAAGGTTAACTCTTCAATGGTAGGTCTTAAGGTTGGGGCTCAAAGGGCTAAGGGGAAAAGTGTGGGGGAGAAAGAGAAAGTGTGAAACTCTTGAGAGGGGTATTTGGAGGTGCATTTATAAGCAAGAAATGAGAGGGAGCAGCAAACACAAGCCAAGTGTCAACAAGGGTCACAAGTATCATGAACATGGTGTCCAAGTGGCTGATAACTATTCACAAGTGGCATACATGCATGCATATATGGGCTACATGGCTAAACACTCATAGCAGAAACACCCCCGGCAATAACACGCACGGTGGTAGCTCTCTCTCTACATGCACGGTATTAACACGCGCCACATTGCCCCCTTCTCCCTCTTCACGCGCAGCGTTACCCCCTTCTCTCTTCATGCGCGGCGTTACCCCCTTCTCTATCTTCACAAGCGGTGTTATCCCCCTTCTCTCTCTTCACATGTAGCGTTGCCCCCTGCTTCAGACTCCTACCGTTGCGTGCGTCTCTTCTTCTCATTGCCGAACGTGCACCCTGTGTGTTGATCGTCACATTAAAAAGTCATCAAATACATCGCAGTAGGTATCATTTCTCATATAAATCCGCTGGTTACCAGTTGCAATCTCCTTCAACTCTGTGAATCAATCCTTGGTCCTCGAGACATGTTGAGTGGAGGCTGAGTCAACCCACCAATTCCTCGGATCATGGTTAGCAACTAAAGATTTTAGGACTACGCAGATCAAGTCTTTTATTTTATTTTGATTAGTTCAAGCATTATTGGTTTTCTGGTTCCTATTTTTGTTTTTCATCTTATGAAAATTAAACTTGGTGTATTCAGTTTTCTTACAATAAAAACATGTCTTCTCAACCTTATTCTTTTGATTTTAAAAATTTCTTCCATTTCCCATATACTTATTATTGTTATTGTTCTGATTATTGTAAGGTTTCTTGAGAATCTGAAAAGATGAACTTTGAGTAAAGTGGAGCTCATTCGACTTCTTCCTCATTCTTCTCTCAGCTTCAATACTGAGGTACATAGGAAGATTCAACATAGTTATCTCTTGTGCAAAGTGGTTCGATATAATTACAACAAGCTCCCAAGATGGAGGGAGACTGTTAAGGACAATGGACACTTGCATGTGATCGGGGACTGAATTCCCGGCCGCAGCAAGGGCCTTTGCGAGCACTATCAATTTCTTGAGATGCTCAGCCACTAAGTTCAATTCTTTCATTCTGTAAGAATTATATTTTTTAATAATAATTATACATGGGTCTCAGAAGTCGTCTCATACTTTTCAAATAGGGCACCCATCATTCTTTGAGCTGTGGTGTGGTCCTCAAATACCTTAATTAAATCATCTTTCATAAAACTCAACATTGTGGTCGTAGCTAATTTATCATCTTCTAACTATTTGTCAAGTAGTTAGGCTCTAAAATTGGTAGTTCTGTATCGAGAACATTGTCCACCGTATCTTGGAAGAGTATATATCTAATTTTTCTTTTCCACATTGAAAAATTGGTTCCATTGACTTTTTCAAGTTTTGATAGTTCTAATATGCCTGGCCTAGATGCCATTTTAAATTTTAGATAAAGCCTAAAGGTTCAAAATATTGATTGTGTTTAAGAACATGTTGTGTGTTAGTCAAATCAAAATAGGTTCATCGATTCTCAATGGGTTGCAACCTCAAAGAAGAATTTTCTCGAGCAGTTTATATTCACACTGTTATGAAGCAAGAAACTAAAAAAAGTAAGGCAACAAACTACTTTATGCAAACAAACTACTTTATGCAATTCTTGCATAACACTAATTTTCATAAATATATGAATATGTTTTACCTCTAGATAAAGAGAATCTACAATGATATTTGATATTTTCAACAAAAATATGGCATAATATAATCACAAAATATGAGTTCAAAAAATCAAGATCATGAAATTTTCCCACTTAAAGATATCAAAGGTTAGGATAATTATGCAAGGCAATGACAATTATGGTGCAAATAGAATATACATAAATATCTATAAATTATACACTAAGCATGTAAAATAAATATATAAAAAAATATCAAAATTTAGAGAGATAATTAACAAGGACCCTTTCAGGCTGAGTTTGTGTTTTAGACAAAACATCAAGGTTTCCCTGTAAAACAAACTTTAGCAAACTTGTTTAAAAAAAGGAAAAGGAAAAATAGTGAAATTCACTGAAATTTAGTGAATTTCATTGAATTAGAGAGAAAGAGTAAATAATGAAGCCATGACAAAAACGTGGTACAAAAGATAGTGTCAACAACCGAACCCAAAAAAATAGAGAAAACAAAAGAAATAATGGGGAAATATGATTTTTCAACCAGCCACAAAAATTGCACTACAATAGCCTTTTAATTCAGCATGCTCCTTTTAGGGCCTGTTTGGATTCCTGGATTTTTCAATTCTGAGAAAAGTCAATCTTGGAATTGAGATTTTCTAGAGTTGAGATTTTCTGGAAATGTCATTTCCTTGTTTGGATCGCATCTTGTGGAAATCAATAAAATACAAATTCCCTACTTGGATTGTCAGAAATATCTTTTTCTTGGAAATGCAAATTCTCTCTCTAAAAATTTTGAGACAGTTTTTCTCTCTAAAATTTTAATATACTCTCTTTCAAAAACTTAAAATTTGAAATAGTTTCTCTCTCTAAAATTTTGAGATACTTTCTCTCTTTAAAACTTAAAATTTGTGATAGTTTCTCTATAAAAATTTTGAGATAGTTTCTCTCTCTAAACAATTTTAGATAGTTTCTCTCTCTAAGCAATTTAATGTAGTTTGTCTCTCTAAAATATCATATAGTTTGTCTCTCTAAAATTTTCAAGTACTTTCTCTATCTATAACTTAAAATTTGAGATAGTTTCTTTCTAAAAATTTTAAGATAGTCTCTCTCTAACAAATTTTAGGTACTTTCTCACTCTCTCTAAAACTTAAATTTTGAGATGGTTTCTCACTCTAAAGTTTTCAAGTAGTTTCTCTCTCTAAAATTTTTATATACTCTCTCTAAAACTTAAATTTTTAGATAGTTTCTCTATCTAAAAGTTTTCAAATAGTTTAAATCTCTAAAACTTTTACGTACTTTGTTTGTTTAAAATTTGATAGAGTTTCTCTCTCTAAAGTTTTAAGATATTTTCTCTCTCTAAAAATATGAAATAATTTCTTTCTTTAAAATTTTCAAGTAGTTTCTCTCTCTAAAATTTTAATATAATTTCTCTCTCTAAAATTTAAAATTTTTGATAGTTTCTCTCTAAATATTTCATGTACTTTATCTATCTAAAATTTGATATAGTTTCTCTTTCTAAAGTTTTCAGATATTTTCTCTCTCTAAAACTTAAAATTGGATATAGTTTCTCTATCTAAAAATTTTCTGTTAGTTTCTCTATCTAAAATTTGATATAGATTCTAATCTCTAAAAATTTAATACGTTCTCTCTCTCTAAAACTTAAAATTTGAAATAATTTCTCTCTCTAAATATTTTGAGATATTTCTCTCTAATTTTTTTTAAGGAGTTCCTCTCTCTAAAATTTAATGTAGTTTCTCTCTCTAAAATTTTAAGATACTTTCTCTCTTTAAAATTCAAGATTTGAGATAGTTTCTATCTCTAAAAAATTGTATAATTTCTCTCTAAAAAAATTGTATACTTTCTTTCTCTAAAATTTGATATAGTTTCTCTCTCAAAAATTTTAAATATGTTGTCTCTCTTTAAAAATTTTAATTTTATATACTTTCTCTCTTTAAAAACTTTAAATATGTTTTCTCTCTTTAATACTTTTTCTGTTCCTCGGCAACAAAATGGATCATTTTCGTGAAATGTCAGTTCCACCTATTTTGTAGAATTGCGATTTCCAAAAATTTAGGATTAAAATGAGCATTCAAGAATCCCACGGGAATCTCAATTCCAATGGAAATGGCAATTCTAAGCAAACCAAAAACGATTGGCCCCGCTTTTGTAGGGAAAGTGACTCTTGGAAATCTGAATCCAATGAGGCAAATCGGTCGTTAGAGAGTTAAACGACTGAGCAATACTACAAATACGAAAAGGAACTTACGGCTTAGGGATCATGGGACTGCAAAGAGCAATGGAAAATTGCAACAACACCAAAATTGTTGACAATGAAAAACCCACAAAAAATAATTAGTCAATATCAAAAGGTGGTGAGAGAGAGCGTATATCTCAACAGATGGTGAGGGAGAAAGAAGTGACAATTTAGTCAACCTTACTATGATACCAATGTTGATTTTTTTATGGGAAGAGATGAAGGTTTTGAACTTTCGAGGGGAAGAGATGAACCCACCAAAGTCTCAAGAATCGAAAGCAATGTCATAAGACTGTAAATCGTAGAGATCAGGTTTACCAGAACAATTGAAAACTCTGTATTTTATCTGTTTGCCTCTCCATAGTCATGAAACCCTACTACCCATTGGATAAAAGCATCTTCTTGCTAAGAAAAATGCCCCTGATAAGCTCCACTGAGATGCCTATCCCAACTCATACAAGCCACAATTTAGAAGTCCACTTCTTGGAGTAAGTATCATTTTTTTAGACATTCATTTCCCCAAATTCAGGTTTCCACGTAAGCCTCATTTCTTGCTTGAATTGTATTTTGGTTACTCTCATTTTGATCCCTTTTTGAGTAATCACATAGTTCCGTGCTAATGGGATACAATATATCATAAAACTATGTGGAGGGCAACCTCCCAAATTGGTTCATAAAGTAACACTTGTTTGTGACCTTACATGCTCAGCCAAATAGAAGGGTTTTGGAGAGAAAAATATGTCACATTTTAAGAGGGAAATGAAAATCCACACCCGATACTTGAGCATTTTAAATTAATGCATGGATGTGGTTGACCATCCGGGGCACAAACGCACATCTTAACATGACACTACAGGATAATAGAATGGCACAACATGTGCAGGAATTATGGGATACAGTATGCACTGAAAAGATGTGATATGTAATGTATTAGCTGTCAGTCAAGTGTCTTATAGTTGGTTTTAGTTCGGAGTCTTTGTTGTTTAAGTGTCGCAGTTAGATGGACATGTGGTTGGTCTTGGCACGTATGCAGCACTTTTAGGAGTTGGTTATGGAGTCAATTGTTGAGTTAGTTATGGAGTCTATATTTAGTGGTAAAGTTTAAAGAATGAATCGGGCATTAAGGTTTCTGCAACAAAAGTTTTAGGAGCAAGCCAGATTTCAAAATTTTCTTGCAGGAAGAGAAATCAAGCATCAAATTTGGTATCAGAACGAGGTTATTCTTGTATGGCTGAAGGCACTAGAATTTCCAAGCTTGATGAAAGATGCTTCTGTTCAGCATGGACAACCTGCTGTCCAATTTACAAGAAACAGCTGCTCGTCAAAATCAGATCCTAAACGATCTCTGCCACAAGATCACAGCCATGGACATGAAGTATGATCAAATCTCACAAACACTTGGTCATGATACAGGGGAACACTCAGATAATCATTCTAGCATCAGAAGGGAAGAGTCACACCATACGACAAGCAATAACTATATTCAAACGCGAACCATTCACTTGGATTTTCCCCATTGTGATGGGTCTGATCCGGCAGGTTGGATTTACAAGGTTGAACAATTCTTTTCTTACCATCAAACCCCTATTGAACAACGGCTCATGATTTCTTCCTCTCACTTGGAGGGGAATGCATTACAATGGCTTAGATGGATGGATAAGGCAGGAGCTGTAACAGAATGGCAGGAATTTACTCGAGCTTTAGAGATTTGATTCGGGCCTATCGAATTTGAAGATCCCACAACATCCTTGGCAAAGCTTCAGTAGAATTCCACAATTTTAGATTACTAGACTCAATTTGAAGCTTTGGCAAACCGTATAGAAGGTCTCAACTAAGCATTCATGACCAGTTGTTTCGTTGGTGGGCTTAAGGAGGAGATCCGGCTAAATGTGCAAATGTTCAAGCCCAACTCATTATCAACAGCGATCGGGCTTGCCCGATTACAAGGAGAAAAAATCAGGACTAGAAAATGCGTGACGAACTTGATGGTGGAAAAACTCAAGGTGGGACCAACACGGCTGCTTCCAAAATCTCCAATCCGCCCATCAAGCACCTCACTCCTATTGAAATGAAAGAAAGGCGAGATAAGGCACGTTTTTTCATGTTTTGCCAAGTCATGATCATGGCCCAAGAGTCCGATCCGTGGTTCGAAAAGGGTATCAAAACGATCGTTTTCGCGAGCTGATCGAGAAAAGAATAATTTTGTCACCAGATGAAGATCAGAAGGACCCCGAATGGATCCTAAAAGATCGTGAAGATTGCATAGCCATTCCAGGGACTTGTTTGGAGTTTCACATATTGTTGAGGCAAGGGAAAAATCACCATTGTGCCCCTATTTTCTTAATTTTCTTTAATTTCTTTAATTGATAATTTCCATCAATTAGGTTAAGTTTTAGTCATCCACCCATGTTTGGACCCCACTTATATATAAGAACGAACCATCTACATGTAAAGGACCCTCTTTTTTATCAATAAAAAATCCATTTTTCTTGAAGTTTTGGGTCACGTCTTGGGGAGAGAGAGAGGAAAGAGAAAATTTAGATGGGTACCCTTAGGTAACTTTCTCTCTCCTATTTAAGATTCAGCCCGTTTCTCAGTGTTTTTCATCGATTTCTTTATTGTAGCCTGTCGAACATGCTGCCACGATCGGTTTGTAAAACGAACAACTCGATTTGATGCCCAGATAACCATTTTTCAAATTGGGAAACTTTAGCTGGAGTTTGGATTCCCGTGGCCAGAATTGTAGCAACTTTGGGGTCATTATGTGTCGAATCTGACCGTCCATCACGTGTAAGGTTCGACTCAGATGAAGTATTTGACCTTGTGCGCATAATGCATATCGTTTGAGGTCGAATCGGCACCGTGATGTGGGTGTTTGATCTGATATGGCCATGGGAAGTTTACCCCTAAAATTATGATACATAGTTTCCATTAATGGAAATTGGTTCATCGAGGGTGTACCGTAATAGTGTACAACCCATCCGTTTTAGGTAATGTGGTCAGAACTTGCTCCAAAAGCATCAGATTGCACCGAAAATTGGTACCCGAAGGTTTTTGAATGTTCTGAGTTGAATGGATATGGTTTGGAGAACATTTGACTCTCTGATAATGGTGATATAGTTCAGATTCCATTTTCAGCATGAAAGAGGTAGAATTTCCAAAATTGTTGTGTCATCTGCACTGCCTAAAACTCATCAGATTACGACGAAACATGGCAGGTGGTCTTAGGAGACTCTTATGAACAATATTGAACCTTATTGAGCCATTTTGGGACTGTCAAAAATTTCACTTTCAAATCAGGGCTTATTGACCTGCAGCTTCCATAGTCCATAGGCATTTTAATACCTATCGACCTAGGTCGTGAACTGCTCTCTCCTTATTTACACCGGGGATACAAGTGATGGAAAATGACCTCAAACAGCTTGCCTTTTCGAATGTTGTGCTTCGAGGGAAGAGAAAAGGGCAACATTCGGAATCAAAATTGGTCCTTAGACTTGATTTTTCTTCCTGGCCATCGGATCACATGAACGCCAAAGGGATACTCGTGCAAAGCTGATTCTTAGAGCGGTGACCAAGGTGCTTAGAAGGCTGGGGACCATGCTGTGGACCCAGATATGGAGACTTGAGGGATGATTTTAGAGTCTACACCCCATTGGATGTACAATATGCTTTTAGAGTCTTCACCCTCGTCGAACTTTTATGGCGTTGTTTGCTGTTACACTAGGTTTGCTTTGACAAGTAGGGTATGTTTGTGGGCCCCATCCTGTCGAGCCCAGTCGAGGTTTTTGTTGGCTTGTCCTGAATGTCTGGTCCGATCAGGGAGGGATTTTAGCGAGGCAGCCTCGATTGGCTTCACTCTAGTTGCTGTGGGCAGGTATTGACCTGGTTTCATAGTTTCTTGCTTGTGTTGGATCTGGAGGGATGATTTTAATGTCTACACCCCGTTGGATGCATGAGTGGCTTTGTTTGCAGTCTCATCAGGTTTGTTTTGCCTGATATGATAGTCTCTTGTTTTTGGGTCTTGATAACAGGATATCCTGCTATCGAGTCTTTTTTTTTTTTTTTTTTAAATGCTAGCTGAAGCGACTTATGGTGGCGGACACTGCATCAACCTGCTTATTGATCCAAGCGCCCTTTCGGGTTTTTGCTTGGACTGAGGGAAGTGGTGTTGTAAAGACAGTTTTCACGACCTGACGGCCATGTTAGCCTTCTTTCCATTTTTAATCACGGTGTCCTTTCGGGTTTTCACCGTGCTTGGTTTTTATTTACGGAACACTCTTACTCATGGTTTCTTTACCATGCCCATCTATCAATTTTACTCATGGCATTCCCCTTTTAGGTTTACACCATGCCCGTTTTTTTTGTTTTTATGGGGCGTGTTTAGGGTCATGCCTCTGGGACTTGGGCAAAGCAGTTTAACATCATGCGGCCAGACGTGCACTATAGTTCAAGGTTATACAGCTGGACCGTGGCGAAAATAGATGACAATCTGTGGGACCATAAGGTGAGTATGGTGGTGGTTTGACTCACTTGGGGTGATGGCACGAGACCGTCTGTGAATGATGGATTGTGTTTGGACGGAAGGTGGATGATGGTGACCCACTAACTGATGATAAGTACGGATAATGGAATGGCTTACCGTGGTTTCGTGAGCGTGAGTTAGACTCACTGGGGAATGTTGCGAGTTCTTGAAGGGTTATGGAGATGGACTCGCTGGGGAAGAAATGGAGATGATGTGGACGTGTTAGGGAGGCATATTTTAGGTCATGCCACCTAGACCTGAGTTAAGAAGTTTAAGACCTGGGCTAAGAAGTTTAACATCATGCGGCTAGGAGGCACACTATAGTTTAGGGTTGTACAGCTAGAATGTTGTGTGAAATAGTTTATCGTCATGCGGTCAAGACGTGCACTATAGTTTAGGGTCGTACAATTGGACCGTTGCGTGAAGTAGTTTAACATCATGCAGTCTGAACATGCATTATAGTTTAGGGTTACACAGCTGGATCGTTGCACGAAGCAGTTTAACGTCATGTGGCTAGGACGTGCACTATAGTTTAGGGTCATATAGCTGAACCGTTGCGTGAAGCAGTTTAACATCATACGGCCAAGACCAGCACTATAGTTTAGGGTCATACAACTGGACCGTTGTGCGAAGCAGTTTAATGTCATGCGGTCTAGACATGCACTATAGTTTAAGGTCATATAACTAGACCGTTACGTGAAGCAGTTTAATGTCATGCAGCCAGGATGTGCACTACAAATTAGGGTTGTACAGCTAGATCGTTGCGTGAAGTACTTTAACATCATGCAATCAGGACATGTACTATAGTTTAGGTCATACAGTTGGACCATTGTGCGAAGCAGTTTAGCATCATACAGACAGGACGTGCACTGTAGTTTAAGGTCATACTGCTGGACCGCTGTGCAAAGCAGTTTAACGTCATGCGGCCTAGACGTGCACTATAGTTTAGGATCATACAGCTGGACCGTTGTGTGAAGCAATTTCAAGTTATGCGGCTAGGACGGGCACTATAGTTTAGGGTCATACAATTGGACTATTTGTGAGTCGCCATGTATGTGGGTTGCCAATGAGGGGTGAACTCACTGGGAGATGTGACGTGGATGTGGTTTCTTGGGGAGTGGGCTTGTGGATGGTGATCTAACTCATTAGAGATGAAATGGACGAGACCATTTGTAGGTAGTGAATTCAGATGGTGATGGTGGCTCAGTGAGGGATGGTATGTAGAAATGGACTCACTGGGGATTAGGAATTATGTATGACTCCCTAAAGATAAAAGATCAGGGGATGAACATGGTGCTAATGGGGATGGCCAGGTGCTGAGGATTGAACCTTGCTGATACACACACGAACGGGCTGGCTAGGGAAGGCATGCACGAAGGTGCATGTAAAGGGCATGGGTGCAGAAGTAACAGAGCTGATGGCAACATGGGAGCACACTCGAGCCAAGTTGTGTGAGCATGTGAGGTGATCTGACCTGTATGAGTTCACGAATAGCTGTTGAAGTTGAACACGCACTTAGGTTGGATGTGAACACTCACGACAGCTTCATGATACAATGAACACCCACGGCAGCTTCTTGGTGCTCTGAATACTCACGGTGGCTGCGTGGCACTCTAAACACTCACGGCAGTTACGTGGAGCTCTGAACACTCACGGCGGCTACGTGGCGCTCTGAACAGTCACGAAGGCTTCATGGAGTTTGAAAACTCACGGTGACTTGAGCATTCATGGTGGGAGATACACACGTAGTTGCGTTAGGGAGACAAAACACTCGCAGCAGTTGATCATAGAGACAATCACACACAATGGCTGAACAGGTGCATTCTAGGCTTGGACTCGGGCTTGCCCAACTCGACTCAGCCCATTGTCGTTTGGTTTTCTTCATTGCCCCATTTCTCGAAAATGCCCTTGGTCTTTTTTCAAGATGACACTCAAGTTCTATTGAGTTTGGGTGTCCTTCTCGTTTTGGGAGGGGCAAAACAAGGAACTCCCGGTTATAAAAAAGGGGGTAAAACTCTCTTACCTTTTTATCAAGAGGTAAAACGTTAAGGATTTTAGCAGTGGGTGAGAGATTTTTTCGGTGAAGAGAGTGGAGGCTCCGGTGACCGTGGCAAAAAGAACTCCGGCAACTGCGTGAGGAAAGTCACAACAGAGGGTGCGCTAGAACTATGGATTTTTCAGCGAAGGGAGTTCTGGGAAGGGAGTTCTGCGATAGGGAGGCTGTGACGGTGGAAAAGGGATTTTGCGGAGGTTTCCTGGTGAGCGTGGGAGTCTTGTGATGACTATCGGTGGCTTCCTGGTGAGTTTCCAGTGAGTGTCGGTTGGGGTTTTCAGGACTCCGACAGTTTGAGCGTGAAAGCCTGAGGATTCTTGATAGTTTTACGATAATTTTAGACGTTTCGGTGAACACCAACAGTTTTCTGGCAAGGTGTTCTCAGGGAAGATGAAGCGTCGTCGCCCGGAAACGGCTACTCGTCTGCACGTGTAAAGGGGCAGGAGTGCTGTGAGGTGTCACGCACGGCAGTCGAGAAGACGATATTGGTAGGAAACACACGTGTGAGGTTTTTGACACATGTGATCGGCCTTGAGGTGGGGCCAATACGGCGATGACACACACGGCGGCTTCATTTTCTTGACAAAGTACATGCACGACAGCATGAACATACATAGCAGACTTCACGCATGACGGCTATAAATACATGCACGGCGGCTTGAACATGCATAACAAAGTTTAGGTGTGGTGGCTAAGGATGCCCACACGGCGGCTCGATTGTTCATAGCGGAGTTCACACACGACGGCTGAAAATACATGCACGGCGGCTTGAACATGCGTAACAGAGTTCTTGCATGGCAGTCAGAAGATTGTGTAGAATGTCAGGGATTTTAGGGAAAAATTTGCCCAAAGCTGGAGAACTTGAAACTGGTCTTTTCACGGGGGATAGATTGGTCAGGGGAGACCCAATCTGGTTTGTTCCGACTTCGTTGGAGCCACAGTGGCCTCTTAGCATTACTTTGCTAGTGAGTCTGCAGGTTTTTTCTTCCGCGAAGATGCTGATGGGAATCGTTGCGCAGAAGAGGACGGGTCCCTCTCTTACATTTCTTGCATAGGGGAATAGCCTCAGGCGAGAATCTGCCCACCCTCGGGAAAAAGAATGCTAAAGACCCAGGGATTGGTATGGTCTTCTGTAGGGCTTTAGATGCAAGGGGAGCATCAATTCTTGCCAGGATACACCCCTTGGACCTTGGCGGTGGTGTTATGGTACGCGAGGATTCTGAAAGTCTCTTCCCTAGCGACAGCGGTCCAATGCTCAGCAGGGTACTTCGATCGAGGTTCCAACACCATAAAGGCACTATTAGAGACTTAGAGTCACATCAGCAATACGTGGCTCTTTAGTTATGGCGATGCAGGGATTTCTTTGCTGAACCTGCACTTTGTGTGTGGCCTGCCATTGACAGGGGCCATGTATGATGAGTTCATTCAAAAGACCTCAATCATTTTGGTGGAGCATCCCTGGGACGTGAAGCGCCTCCTTCTGGTCTCAGGGAGATATTTGAAGCATACAAGTTTCTGCATCGACTGGCTCATCTGGGTTCTGGGTGAATGTGAGATGCTCGATAGTCTGGACCTCTCTTTCAACCTCATAGAAACGCTTGTAAATAAACTATGCCATTTCTTCCCAGGTCTGCACTGAGTTCGGTGGAAACCTAGTATACCACTTGAATGTAGGCCCATCAAGGGTTTCAACGAACTGACGAAGAAGAAGTCTCCCATCAGCTGCTGTCTATTGACACGCCAAACAGAAGTGGGCGATGTGTTGATGGGCGAACTCATGCTGTTGGAGAGCAAGAGTTTCCCCTTCTGATAATTAAGGGGACACAGGAGCTGTTCGATATAAGATGGATAGGGCTTTCGATACAAAGTCGTATCTTGTACACCTAGAATTTGTCTTCCTCGCAAACTATGAGTGACCATGGCATCTATGTCGGAGAAGAGGAATGGTCATGCGCAGGAGGCGACTGCCTCGGGACCGAATTAGATAGATGATGAGAGTTAACTTCCTGGTTTGAGGAGTTCCCACGAGGTCGGGTACTTTCCATCAGGTCAATCTTCTCCATCATCTTACGAAATATGTCCTCGGACCGATTCATGCGATCTTCTTGATCGTCATTGGGTTCGTTAACGATCATTCACCGAGGGTGCATCGTAATAGTGTATGACCTATCCATTCTGGGTAATGTGGCAATAACTTGCTCTAGAAGCGTCGGAATATGCTGAAAATTGGTACTTGAGGGTTTTCTAATGTTCTAAGTCTAATGGAGATGATATGGAGACCATTTGACGATAGAGGCAGAATTTCCAACATTGTTTTGTCATCTACACTGCCTAAAATTCGTCGGATTACAAAAAAACTTGGCAGGTGTTCTTAGGTGACTCTTATGCACAATCGCGAAACTTCTTGTGCCATTCTGGGACTGTCGAAAATTTCACTTTCGCAATCCACAGGCATTTAGTACCTTGGTAGCGAACTGCTCTCTACTTATTCTCACCGGGGATACAAGTGATGGAAAATGACCTCAAATACCTAGCTGTTAAAGTTTTTATGAAGGTAATTACTGAATTTTACATCATTCAATTGAGCTTTTGTGATACCGTATTAGGAGCAAATTGGCTCAGATCGTTGGAGCCAATTTTACGGGATTTTTCTAATTTATGGATGAAATTCTCATTTAATGGGAAGTCCTATTTTATTAAAGGGGAATAATCTGAAGAAAGATCATTTATGGGAGAGACAGATGCAAGGAAGACTTTTAAAAAAAAGGGGGCATAGTGCAATTTTACACTTGTGTAGTATGATTGGCTCGGCCCTAAAGATAATACTGATCCAAGACTCCATGAGTTGTTAGAAGACCTCCATGATGTTTTTGATGAGCCCAAGGAATTACCACCGCACAGGTCACATGACCGCAGAATTACATTAATTACCGGGGCATCACTAGTCAGTGTACATCCTTACCATTACCCACACTATCAGAAGAGTGACATTGAACGGATCCTACAAGACATGTTGCAAGTTGGAGTCATTAAGCCCAGTCAATGTCCTTTTTCTTCCCCATATCTCTTGGTTCGCAAAAAGGACGGCAGTTGGCAGATGTGCATTGATTACCGTGCACTCAATCAAGTGACTGTAAAAGACAAGTTTCTGATTCTGGCGGTTGATGAATTACTGGACGAGTTACATGGGGCGAATGTATTTTCAAAACTAGAGTTACGATCATGTTACCACCAGATCCGTGTACAAGATGAAGACATTTCCAAGACGGCATTTCGAACACATGATGGCCACTACAAATTTTTGGTGATGCCATTCGGATTATCCAATGCACCTTCTACATTTCAAAGCCTAATGAATGAGGTATTTAAATCCTATTTGTGCAAATTTATTCTGATGTTTTTTTATGATATTTTGGTATATAGCAAATCTTGGGAAGAACAAATAGTGCACTTACGTAGACAATGAGATCTCAAAAATTATTTGCTAGGAAATCAAAATGTCGGTTTGGTATTAAGGAAGTTGAATACCTCGGCCATTTAATTTCAAGGGATGGTGTATCCGCGGATCCTTCAAAGATTTCTTGTATGATGAGTTGGCCATTTCTCAAAAATATTAAGCCTCTCAGAGGATTTTTGGGTTTGACCGGCTACTATAGGAAGTTCATTAAAGATTATGACAAAGTTGCAGCCCCACTAACTGTCATGTTAAAAAAGGATTCTTTTCATTGGGCTACAGAGTCAAGAAGATTTTCAAAATCTCAAAAATATGATGTCATAACCATCCGTTTTGGCATTACCCAATTTCATTAAACCTTTTTCACTAGAATGTGATGCATCAGGTAATGGTATTGGGGCTGTCATCATGCAAGAGGGTCGTCAAATTGCCTACCTCAGTCAAACCCTAAAAGGAAGGAATTTGTTATTATCCACTTATGAAACGGAACTTTTGGCATTGGTCTTAGCTATGCAAAAATGGAGGTCATATCTCCTGGGACATCGATTCAAGAGTTTGACAGATCAGCAAAATTTGAAGTACATTTTAGAACAGAAGATTGCTACACCAGCACAACAACATTGGCTTACTAAGTTGATGGGATACGATTTTGTAATGTAGTATAAGAGTGGGCGAGAAAATAAAGTCGTTGAGCATTATCAAGAACAGATAATGACGGCTCATTGATGGTTATTTCTTCAGTGGTCTCCACATGGGTTGAGGCAGTTAGATCATAATACTAAAACGGACCAAGAGTTATAGGATAAGGCGGATAAATTTGTAAGGGGTGAGTTGGACCTTACCAAATATACTTACCATGATGGGTTGTTTTTTACAAAGGCCGACTCTATCTTAGCCCAAATTCCCCATTGAATTCTAAAATGCTTCAACAACTTCATTATTCTCCTACGGCGGGGCACTCAGGGTTCCACAAAACATGGAAATGAGTTAAGGTTGATTTTTATTGGCAAGGGATGAGATCATCGGTAAGAATTTATATCGGGGAATGTGATGTTTGCCAACGAAATAAGGCTGAGAACATCTCTCCATTAGGTTTGCTACCACCCTTTCCCTCCAAAGTATGGACATATATTTCCATGGATTTTATCTATGGGCTTCCCCCATCTCACAGCCATGACGTGATTATGCTAGTCGTTGATCAACTATCAAAATATGCACATTTTATTTCTTTATCTCATTCTTACATTCCTGCTACAATTGCTCGTCGTTTCCTTGATCAGATTTTTAGATTACATGGCATGCCAACCTCCATTGTTAGTGATCGAGACCCCACTTTTACCAGTTTGTTTTGGCAGAAGTTATTTCGTTTGTAGGACATCAAATTGAAATTGCCCACAGCCTACGACACCTAAATGCGACACCCAAATGGACGACCAGATAGAGGTGGTAAATCGGTGTTTAGAGAACTATGTACGGTGTTTTGCAGGTGCTCGTCCAAAGGAGTGGGCTAAGTGGCTTTCGATGGCACATTGGCAGTACAGCACATCAACCCATACTTCCACCCAGATGACACCGTATGAAGTAGTTTATGGCGTAGCACCTCCCCGTCTTCTCTTGTATGTTCCCAACACCACTGTTGTTCAAGCCGTAGAAGAGTTATTAATGACTCGTGATCAGATCTCAATCATCCTTAAGGAGAACTTGTTGTTGGCTTGAGAAAGAATGAAGCATCATGCAGACCAACACTGTACAAATCATGAGTTCAGCATAGGAGACATGATCTATCTACATCTACAGCCCTATTGACAAACATCAGTTGCAATGAGGAGAGATCTCAAGCTCTCGTTGAGATATTATGGTCCATACAAGATTATCCAGCATGTGCAAAAGATTGCCTACAAACTACAGCTGCCCGAAGGAGCACGAATTCATCTGGTCTTCCACGTCTCTTGCCTTAAGTAAAAGGTTGGGAATCGAACCATTCCACAGATAGATCTTCCCGAGGTCAATGACGATGGAGTTTTCCAGCTGCTTCCGGAGAAAATACTTGATCAAAGGATGGTTCGACGAGGTAGCGAGCCATTACAAAGGTGTTAATCAAATGGCAAGGGGTTGATGAAGACAATGTCACATGGGAGCGCTACCAGCAGATTCTCGACAAGTTTCCAGATGTTAACCTGGAGGACCAGGTTTTTCGAAGGGAGGGAGAATGATATGTAATGTGTTAGCTGTCAGCCAGGTGTCTTACATATTTCTGTTAGTTGGTTTTAGTTTGGAGTCTTTGTGGTTTAGGTGTCGCAGTTAGGTGGACGTGCGGCTGGTCTTGGCACATATGCAGCACATTTAGGAGTTGGTTGTGGAGTCAGTTGCTGAGTCAGTGGAGTCTATATTTAATGGTAAAGTTTAAGGAATGAATCAGGTATTAACTTTTCTGCAACAAAAGTTTCAAGAGATCTTGGCTTCCCTCGAAGCAAGCCAAAATTTAAAACTTGCTCGCAAGAAGAGGAACATGCATCAAGGTGTAACAGAATTGTTTTTTCCTATTAACATATGGGTGTGGTTTTTATAAGGTTGCAACCTTAGACAATCCAATTAGGGCGCATGTCCAAATTTTATCACAACATGTAATTTTGATGTAAAACATTCTTAGGATTATTTGAAAATATATTTTTATATC
>NW_006498435.1:4232379-4250051 GCF_000471905.2 Amborella trichopoda
AGATAATCTGTTGCAAGATGCACTATTCCGAGACTCGAACTCTTTTCTTTTCTTTTGTTCATATTCATACATCTCAATGTCGAGATGATTAATTAAAAGTTTTTTCAACATTAAAACAACCATTTCTGATGATTTTTGCAGTACATAGGTAAATTCTACATTTGAAGGTTGCAACCTTATTTAAATTTTTTCCTTAACATGCACAATGATTTATACATACACACATCATTTCAAGATATATCATATAGTATATTTTACTTTTGAAAATTTTACTCTTGACATGTTGCACATACACATATCATTTCATACTTGTATTATTTTATGCTTATACATATAGTCAGAGTGCCTGGCATTGTTATTATGTCAGTGCATAAATAGTTTATGCCAATCAAAAACTATTTAGATAGCATTTTATCCTTACACATTCTAAGGGTGCCTCGTATTGTATTATGTCAATGCCAATATGTTGAACAATACTAGTTTCCAAGTATTTTAGTTTACACGAGTTCACTTTCGCATACGAGGAGATAATTGTTGCATAAATTACAGCCAATGAAAATGATGTTATAAAAGCAAACATGAAACAAGAAAGGTGCCTTGATCAGGTACATAAAGGAAGCACCACTAGCAGGGCTGCAGAGCTCTAAATCATAGTTACCAGAATCTCTCTTCGAATCTCACGATTCTGCTTCTAAAACCCATTTCTACGTTTCTATTAAGGAATCTCTATGGAAATTATTTTTTGGAACCAAAAAAACTCTATTTTTTAATTTCAGAATCTCAATTCCATACATGGGGAAACATTTTTTCTGGAACCAAAGAAACCCGATTCCTTAATTTTGGAATGTCGATTGCTCACATATGTGGAAACCTTTTTTCAGAATCAAAGAAACTCAATTCAACACTTCGTTAGAAATATTTTTGGGAACCACAGAAACTCCATTTCTTGATTTTGGAATCTTGATCCAACAGATCTAGAGAAACTTGAACAAACTAATAGTGGGTAGACGCTCCCAAATAAATCGAATCGGGATTCCAACGAGGGTTACATCTTTGATTCCATGTCAATTGATACATGATTCTACATATAATGAATCTCGTTTCGTTAAGGTTTTGAATCAAGATTCTACACCGTATAGAACATCGGTTCATAGGAGTAGGGAAATCAAAATTGTGATTCATTCAATATAGAATCTTGTTTCGAGGTCCATGAAATATCCATCCAAACTAGTTTGCATTCCTAATTCTTGGAATTATATAAAGTTGTTCAAAAAATCACAAGCTGTGATTTTTTGTTTATATGATCTCATCTCAATAATCTATGGATTATGATTTCAGTTACTTGGAAACCCAAGTTACTTGTTTATACAATTTTTATGGACAGTTTTCAATAGTAGTAGGACTTGTTTATGCAATTTTTATACTTCATAGATAGTTTCCAATAGTAATATAGTCATTAACTCATTATAGTTATGGATTTAGTTTCTATGCGGCCAAGCCTGCATAGGTAGAAATGTGGGCCCCTTAATAAATCTATTTTTTAGATGGATTTTAAGACTTGATTCTTAAGGACATGTAATCTCTAAGATGGAGATCATGAATATGAAAAAATAAAAAAAGTTCAAAAACTAGAAATAATAATTCCAGTAAGAAAATATTTGGACCTTTAGTGTTCATTATTTCTAGATGGAACACCTACTTGCATCCATCTTTTTCATGGATGCTTTACATTTTCTGGACCGTATATGTAGAAATGCGGTCCAACCCACTTGAAACAATTTTCTTATAGTTGTTGAATGCATAGAAGTACACCAATGACACATCTAGACCATATGCTAGCTCTATATTCAAAGTTTCAAATAAATCGCCCTTTTTGTTTTTCCTTGAGCTTGTATAATTTAATACTTTTTCCTTTAGCTACACCTCCCACAAGATACTCAAAGGACCATGACCTTTGAGTTATAAACTCATTACATACATATATAATTGAAATAATACTCGATAGTTTCTTGTTAATAATAACCACAAAAGAAATGTTTTATTTTCTAATGGCTATCATGCTTTAAAGTCCCAAACAATAGAATTAGGTGGCATGTGTACTATAGAATGAGGTATTGTTATTTATAAAGCATCTATTTTAGATAGAATTTATTGATATTATGTTTTTTTTAGATATCTTTATTATGTTTTTTATATTTACGTTGATATAAACTGCTATAGTTTCTTCATCTTTCTCATAGTTATGTGAATTGCTTAAGTGATCTTGCACCAAATCTAGCCTTGCAACATTGCATAGTACTAAACTACTCATTGTAAAGGGGTTATTAATGATGTTATTTTTACTTATTTTGCCTCTGATTTAAATGCCTATAAAATAATGTTTCTTAAATTTACAATGATGTAAACTGCTATGGTTTCTTTATCTTGCTCATATGTTAAGAGAAAAGATTGCTTAAGTGATCTTAAGCCATGTGCAGCAACACAATATTGCTTAGATGTAAAGTGGTTATCAATAATGCTACTTTTACTTATTCGCCTTTGATTTAAATACCTATAAAATAATAAAATCATTTAATATATAAAGCAACAGACATAGACCGGTAATTGAAAGTTTAGAATTTATATATTATGTAATAAAAAAAATACAATACATCTAAATAGAGAGAGAGTGCCGGGGGGGGGGGGGGCGTGGGGGTGTAGGAGAAGGGAAAGGGGAGGGGAGATTACGACTTGTTCCTTCTTCCGCTCTTCAGGTTGCTGCAAGAAGATTCTATATAATGGTAGAAGATGTTGGAGGAACTCATAATGTAGAAGACGATGGAAAAGCTATTGGGGTGGAAGCTGATGGAGGCACTCTTGGGGCGGCACTTGGTGAAAGCTAGCTAAATACGTGCTCAATGGTAACTTCCGTTGCCAAATCATCGGGGTAGCTTGGAGTACTAGGTTACTCTTTTGAAATACCAACTGGAGTGCAGATCCTAAAAGAAGTGTAAACACAACTCTATCATCATCAAAATCGAAGCATGCATCCATTGATTCAAGAGCCTTTATGTCACCCTTGAGGCAATCGTCTTAAGGATTAGAATCTCAATTCTTATATTTCGCTTAGTAGTCTACCGCAATTTATTCAACAGTCTGTCGTTATAATGAACATACATCAATGATTCGAAACGATCCGCATTTAGCCGATTTCGTTTAACATCATGTATTTAGCTATACGTGCTCCAACATATATCTGCACATGAGGAATTGACACTTTGTGATAACATCTTCACCACAATTGCATGCAATTCTGGAGTACCACCATCATATATGTCTCACCATGACACTGCTTCCATATAACCCCTATTAAAAATAGATGGTGAGAGGGCAAAAACCCCTCTAATCCCAAGAAAATCGTCAATTTGTTATCGCACCTTTCATCGTTCCATATCATCTGGAATCATTACATCAAGGGTTGCGTGGTATCATGCAGAAACTTTTGGGTCCCAGTGGGGCTTCATCCTCCTTTCACCCCCTAGCTACTGGTATAACCAACTACTCTCATGAATAATACTTAAGAAAGAATGCCAAACAATGCAACAAAAGATTTGACCCGTCCCGCAAAAGAGATAACTAAAAGTAGCATACGAACGTATGGATATGTTTTTTTTGAAATCGAAATCAAGCTCAAAATCGACCCACCCAAAAGAGAAAACCAAGCTCAAAATCGACCCAACTACATAACACAAAGTAGCTCTCATCCATAATACACATTATTTTATTTTTTTTGGAATCGAAATCAAGCTCAAAATTGACCCACCCAAGAGAGAAAGTCAAGCTCAAAATCGACCCAACTACATAACACCCAGTAGCTCTCATCCGTAATACACATGAATTTTTTTTTTAAATTGAAATCAAGCTCAAAATCGACCCAATTAAATAACACACAGTAGCTCTCATCCATAATACACATGATTTGTTTTTTTTGGAAATCAATATCGAACTCAAATCCGACCCACCCAAAAGAGAAAATCAAGCCCAAAATCGACCCAACTACATAACACGCAGTAGCTCTCAAAATGAGTTTTGTAGCCTTTTTACCCCCACTTTAATTTTTTTTTACTTGTTTTTTAAAAAACCATCTTTCTTCCTAAAATTCAAAAAAGTTTTTTGTTTTTTTGTTTTTTGCCAAAAATACCATTTTCCGTACTTTGAACGTGCGATCAAATCCAGCGGACGGATCCCAATTTCCATTAACACTGGACCGCAGTCGTTATTCACCGAAGTGCTTATGAGAACACAATATGCCGGATCGAATATGTAAAACGCCGGACTGAAGTGCATGTGTATCCAGGAAACATATTGCTGGACTGAAAATTTTTCAGGAAGGAAACTATCGGTTCGATGTTCTTCACATGCCAGATAACCCACGATTCCAGTGGCGTTTTCGTCGGACCGAGGCAGACAAACGTCAAAGTTCTTGAGATTCCAGGAAGCAAATTGCTGGTCTGATTTCCTCATATGCCGGAGCGACCGTGATTCCAGTGAGCTATTCGCCGGACTGAGGTAGTGAATTGCCGGATTGGTCTTTCGTCTAGGAAGCTGAGTGCCAGACTAATATGAATGAAGCACCGGAGTGGCTTCATCATGGGCCAGACTATTACATAGACCTGTTTGTCAAAGTGCTTTCCACATGTGTCGGAGTGTCAATTTTAGTCAACTATTCACCGGAGCAAGTTCATCAATTGCTAGAGTATTTCCAAATATGCCAGAGCGCGTTTTACGGATGCCGAACTGCCTATTTAATAGTGAAGTATTCTCCGGAGTTCTCTTCACAAATGCCAGAGCGCCTTATTATACAGTAAACAATTCACCGTAGCGAGCTCATGAAATACCAGAGTGGTTTCTAAATATGCCAGAGTGGGTTTTACAGATGCTGAACTGCGTATTAACAATGAATAATCACCGGAGTGCTTTGCAAAAAAAGCCGGAGTGCATTTTATAGACGCCAGAGTACTTCTTTAACAGTGAACATTCTCCAAAGTGCATTCAGAAAATTCCAGAGGGCTTCTTAGTTTTGCCAGTGCGCATTTTAAAGATTCTGAACTAGCTATTAACAGTGAATCAATCTCCGAAGTGGATTCAAGAAAAGCCGTAGTGCCTTTTAGTTTTGCCGAAGTGCTTTTTACAGATGCCGGACTGCTTTTTTACAATGAATTAACCTCCAGAGTGCTTTCTAATGTTGTCGGAGTGCATTTTACAGATGCCAAAGTGCTTATTTAACAATGAACATTCTCCGGAGTGCATTCAAAAAATGTCGAAGTGCTTCTTAGTTTTGCCGATGCGCTTTTTTTAGATTCTAAACTGCCTATTAACAGTGAATCAATCTCTTGAGTGGATTCAAGAAATGTCGGAATGATTTTTAATTTGTTGGAGTGCTTTTGACAGGTGCCAGACTGCTTTTTTATAGTGAACTAATCTCCGGAGTGCTTTAAGAAAATGCCGGAGTGAGTTTCAATTTTGCCAGAGCGCGTTTCATAAATGTCGGACTGTGATCTCAAGAGTGCGTTCAAAAAATACCGAATCCCCCAAAAATGCTCCAAGTTCTTGGTTTGTTCCTTCATTCTTTGTTTGCTATAAATACTGGTTTTCTTTCACCAAATAACCTTTTTTCTCTCTCTAAAAAATATATTTGTTGTGTGAAATCTTTCTCTAAAATACCTCTATTGTGCGAAATCTCCATCTTTCTCACTCTAGAGTACCTCTATTGTGCGAAATCTCCATCTTTCTCACTCTAGAGTACCTCTATTGTGCGAAATCTCCATCTTTATCACTCTAGAGTACCTCTATTGTGCGAAATCTCCATCTCTCTCTTTCTTTCTCTCTAGAAGACCTCTATAATGTGAAAATTTTCCCTCTCTCTTAAACACATAGAGACAATACTCTCTCTCCTCTCCTCTCTCTCTAGTATACTTTTATATTAGGTTGGAATTTCCTCTATATATTATTTATTTTATTTATTGAATTATTGTGGCAAATAAGATTGGACCTACAATGGCTGTGATGAGGTAAGATTTACATAGAAACGTACAGGTACTCTCTATCTCTCTACAAAAAGTTCCTTGCTCATAGTTCATATTATTCCACAATTCTTGAAATTACTCAAACCTTCTAAATTGGTAATTAAAAAAAATCTTCCATTGTAGAAATAATTACTAACTCACATCAAATGTTATTTTTCAAAATGATTTTTCTCTCAATTTACTATTTGATTTGTTCTTATTTTTCTAATTTTTGTATATTCATAGTTCTTAATCTAATTTTCCTTTCTTTTTTAACAGAGGGTGGAGAAAAATGCCAGACTGTGATCTCCGCAGTGCGTTCTTAAACCATCTTTCACCTTCTGTTATGAATCAACGCTCCACATTTCGAAATACAATTTCCAAAGCTAAAAGAAGAATAGTGGAGTGCAGCATTTACCTTAAAGCAATGACTATACTGAAAGCCATGTTTCCACTGCCTAAAAACCGAATGATTAATAGAGTATGAACTTCTAGAATTCCCCATTTGTGTTGGAGGAATCAATAGCCTATTGTAATTCTTAACAGGATAAGGATAGAATCGCGACCCCAAGGGAGAGGCTTTCACACGAATTTCAGCAACCCACCTTGCCTAGTAACCCAGCAACAAAGATAGCAGCCCGAAGCCCATCTGCTCTTCAACAAGGAAGAAATTAAAAAAAAAAGGTCCACCTCCAAATTAACCCCAAATAGAATAAATAAGGAAAAAAAAAAAACATGAACTCATTAAAGCAAAAAACATAATGAAAACTCCATATACAAGAATATAACCTTCTTTAATCTTCTTCAGAGCAGCCAAGAGAGCCTTTCTCCTCGTCCTCTACAACCACTACACAACATAGGCAAAAATAAAAATACATGCAAGAGAGACAATCAAAGGAACAATAGTAAGATATAACTCTTACTAAGCCAAGGGGAAGTCATGTCAAGGGGCCAATGAATCTAATTCAGATATAACTCTTACCACTCTAACAGGAGAGACCCCCACAGTTGAGGTTGCTATGTGCTCAAATGCAAAGGCCAAAAGGCAATAAAACTTAATCAAGATGAAGTTGAAGTGCCTATGCAATGATCTAAGAAAGAATATATTGGCATATGCTTATGCAAAGATGAAATTCTTATGCAATCATATCAATCTTTATAAACTCATTCATAAAGAATACATTGGCATATGCTTGACCAAGTTTCAAAGTAGTTCCCATTAACATAATGACAACAAAAATAACTTAACATCAGTTTCAATCTCGATACTCAACTTCTGTCTCAAAAAGGGTTCATACATTTAAATTTACATTTTTTCTAAAAAAATACATCGGCGTTCACTTTCTTGGCCTCAACCATTTCTTTGACCAACTTGCAATACCCTTGCCCTTATCATTTTTGCTCTTTGTTCTCCTTTCATTTTCCTCATCAATCTCGATCTCTCTTTCCTTATCATTTTTGCTCTTCATTCTCCAATCATCTTCCTCATTAGTCTCGCTCTCTCTTTCTTCATCTCCACCATCTTCCTCTTCAGTCTTGCTTTCCTCATCAGTCTCGCTCTCGTTGTCGTCATTTCCACCATTTGTCTCCTCGCTCTCGCATCTACCATCTCCCTCCACCATCTCCTCGGCATTATCTATAGGACTCTGCGGCACTAACAAATTGTGGGTCGTCTGTACCAAACATCTCGATTCCCTTGTTAATACTTCACCACCAAATGCACCTTGCAGCATCCCAATACAGGTTAGTCGTTGTAAGTTGACAATAAAAATAATATAAATAACGGCTTTGAATAGATAATTATTTTAAATCAATAAAAACTAAAATATATTAATGAAATAATATACCAATCTCCTCTCAACATCATGGCCTGCGAGGGGGGGCACATTTGATTATGACTGTGAGGGGGGGCACAAGGGTGTATTTTCATATCTGTTAGTGAACATGTTGTACCAGGGCATATAATCCTTTGTAGGCATTCCACTTGACAACATTGCGCTCTCGTTGCCGCTAGTTGTTTATCTCACTAGCTAACTCATCAATCCAACTAGTGGGGTGTAGATCCACCTTCTCCCTCCTCTCCCACTTGGGAGGCCCCATGGGAATAACTTGCGACTCCCAAATTGCCGCAGCACACGATCCGACATGTAATACTTTGCAATGTGAAAACGTATCAGATATGACTGACACAACGCATTCTCTTTACTGAGCATATTGGGTGTACTCCTCATATGATTGTCAATTCACCTACAACAATAATATAACACAACACCGTTAATGGGTCTTTACATTAAAAACTATCAATTGAGATGTCTTAACACTAACCATGTCACTTACAACAAAAACATGACACTAACCATATCACTTGAGATATCCTCAAATGCTGTTAATGGGTCTTTGCAACGTGGATGTTTCTTCTACTTGCATGCTCTAGGCATATCTATGGTGATAGTTTTAGATTTGGTGCCTATAGCTGGGAAATGCTCATAGATCCAACACTACACAAAACCAAAGTAGATGTATTAGTTTTTCAAGCCAAAAAGACTGCAAATATGTAAATATTGATGCAAATATATAAATCTATAAAAAAAAGTAGAAGTATGCTGACCCACTAAAATGCGTATCCCCATCCACGACCTTAAACAATGAACGATACAAGAAGGTAAGTGCTGCTACACCCCATGCATACTTTTCAGCCTCATTGAGATCTCGGAACAGTTGTAGGTAACTTGTAAGGGTGGACCCTTGAGATGCGTAGGCACATATCGTTGTGTCGACTAACTACAGGAGATATGCTCGAGTATCGTTCCAGAAAAGGGCGGCTCGGATGGGGAATAAGCATCGAGGTTTGCCTGCTCAGATATAGACATGCAGCTCTACCTATGCAATATCGAATTCAATGTCCGAGGATCAATGCATTTAGGTCCGCTAGGAAAAGAACAGCTAAGAAGGCGTCGCTAGCTAAGATTACTAATATACAAATTCTCACATGTCTTAGGTGAAGCACTAAAGAGGAGTCGAGAATGCAACTTACAGGGACAAGTTCTCCAACAAGCCTGCCTGGCATCAAACATCGAAAAACATCTTTCTCACAAGAAAATAAACCTTAGCGAATGGAGCATTTTACCTGGAATACCCACTTCGGGATACGGCTATTTGAGCAGTGGGGGTCTGACCTCTTCGATTGCCATAGTATTATGTAAAGTACTTCCACAACTACGTTCACTCCCATGAAATACATATACTAACACTTGATTCTCGCCTTCATGGACGTTCAACATCCTAACAATATCATCATCAATAAATAGGTTTACCATAAATTTTCTATTTCCTGGGACAAAATACTTTAGTGATATCAAGTGCAGGTCAAGTGCGAAACGCTCTGCTACGTACTTTCACATGTCATCTAACTTAGTTCTACAGTCAGTGAAAAAGGTAATTGCATAACCACCAATATAATCTAAAGTCTCATCGCCACTTGTTTGGAGTTCTCCACCGAAAATGCAATAAATTAATCTGCTATCACCTCTTTTATTTTGTCCTGCACAATATTTGTAATAACTTACTCTATATATTGCATATACAACATTTTAAATACTAGCCTTGAACTTGCCTTATGCTTAATTTATATTTTAACAAGAGCTTGGAAAATTTTAAACAAGCTTTATAAAATAAGAATTGCTACTAAATTTTAACAAAAGAAAGATGTTGGATCATCATCTACAACTTCAATAAAATGCAATAAAAATAACTTAAAAGTTATTATCAACAATCATGCTCATATCTTAAAATGAAAATATCCATAACAACTTAAGAAAATAAAATTCAATACATCTTAAGCCATTATCAATCCATTCTCCATTCTTTCAATTGTCATTGACAAATTAAATTTTAACAAGAGCTACACAAATTTTAAGAAAGATTATCGTAAACATGAATTGCTACAAAATTTGAACAAAATAAATAATGTAGATCAAGATCTATAAGATCAACATAATATACAAAAAAAATAAAGCAAAAATTTACTTTCACCAATAACATTCATACCTTAAAATAACAATAGAGAGACATTGACAATATCCACAACAAATTAAGAATAAAAATGCATTCTAAGAATTACCTATCGATTCCTTCAATTGTCAACAACAATTTCAATACAGCTAATATGGCCAAATAAAAAACCCAACAACAGAATTTAGGGAAAGGTTCTCATCCACATTTTCATCAGAAACAACATAAATTTCAACACAAGTAACAAAATTTTGATTCACATTTTTACTTCATATCATTAACGAACACGTTTTCACATGCCAATCTTTAACCCCAAAGTGAAAGTTACAACATAAATACTAAAAACAATATTTTGAAATATTAAATTGAATTATTCTTTCATACCTAGGCTTCAAAAATCGATCTCGGCCTGTGTTGGGCCTTGTTTCAATACAGTTGTGCTCTGTGGGACCTTCGTAGAGACTCGTGGGACCTTCATGGGACCTTTGTGTGTAGAGAAAGAGAGCTTTGTGGGACCTCTGTAGAGATGAGACTTTTGATTGTAAAGAGAGAGGGAGAGAAAAACTAGGAGAGTGACACCTTCGATTTAGAGATTCTATTTAGAGAGAGGGAGATAAAAAATAGGTATTTTGTCGGAGAAGTGAGTGAGTGGGGCCTACAGAGAGATTCGATTAGTGTGAGGAAGCAAATGAAGAGAGAGAAATTCGTGGAGAGGGAAAACTGTAAGGAAGCTAATGGAGAGGGAAATCCGGTGGGAAGAAGAGGTGAGGAAGAAGCCGAGGAAAATAGAGACAACCGTGAGGAAGAAGTTGTGGTGGTGAAGGAGAAAGCCGTGAGCAAGAGGAAGAGGCCATGAGCCCTGAGGAAGAAGCCGTCAGCGTGAGGAAAATAGAGGAATGGGTAAAAGCCAGGGTTCGTGAGGAAAATAGAGTAAATGGATTAACGGGAGGAGTAACGGGTAAAGGTCAAAATGGGGGTAAAATTATCTTTAACTCATCTTTTTTTGGGTTGGGGGGGGTTTAGTAAGGAAAGTTGATTTTTTAAAAAGAAGAGTAAAGAAATATTAAGGTGGGGGTAGAAGGTCTAAAAAGCTCATTTTGGGGGATTTTTAATAATTTTCCCTTAAAACTTCTAATGATTACATATACAATATACTGGAGCTATACATTGGTGTATATACCGAAACATAGTGTTATATTATGAGAGGCAGAGCACACCTTACGAGTCGATTTTATGGGCCTAGACCTGAATTGTTTTCGGGTCGCGTATGGATCGGGTCCAGTTGGTACATGACCCAAACCCGAATAGTTTTACAGCCCAAGCTTTCAAAATTGGACCCATACTCATACCCATCGAGTCCTAGATCTACCCCGTCGGGTCCCACTAGAACAGAACCCAAACCAGAATTGTTTTTTAGTCTAAGTTGTGGACCTGGACTTGACCATCGGTATAATAGAAGATATTTATATATAATATTATTATGTATATTATTATGTATAATATATAAGTATAGGAAGCACCTACGCAATATCTATGGGTGAGATGCTACATTGATCTCTCGCCCATAACGTCATCGTCTCTGTTTTCTTCAGGTGGCGAGGATTTTTCAATCCCCACAGACATGCTATGTTCTTGGCGGTCAAAAAATCCATGGAAACCGCCATAGATCACGCGTAATCTGTTGCGACTCCATCCAATAAACCGCCACGGACACCAAGTCCGTGACAGTGATGAACACTATTCATTTTTGTCTATAGGCATTTTTAAGCTTTTTCCATAAGTATAATATATACTTCAATATTATGTATACTATAATACTATAAATATTATATGTTAAATAATAAATATATATTATATATATTATAATATAGATATTTATTTATTAATAAATAATAAATATAATATATATTGATTATATAACATATAATATAATAATATAAATATTATATACAATGTAATAAATACGAATATAATTATTATATATGATATAAAAAGTACATATTATGTACAATATAAAATAATATAAGATATTTATATATTATATATAATATCGTAAATACATATTATACATAATATATCATGGGTGTGGTTTCCATAAGGTTGCAACCTGAAAAAATCCAACTAAGGTGCACCTTCAAATTTTATCATAATATATAATTTTGATGTAAAATGTTTTTAGGATTATCTCAAAATCTATTTTTATATCTAATTATAAAATTTAAAATTTCAAAAATGGTTAAAATCAAATAGATCTATATACATATGAAAATCTTGAAAATGGACAGTGTAGATAATATATTGTAAGATGCACTATTTCTAAGACTCAAAATAATTTTATTTTTCATAGTCATACATGTCAATGTCGAGATGATCAATGACAGGGTTTTTCAACACTAAAATGACCTTTTCCTATGGATTTTGAAGTGCATCCATAGTTCTACATTTAAGGTTGCAACCTTACGTAAACGTTTTCCATATATCATATAATATAAATATATATTAATATGGAACTACACCTCATCACCGTCCAAAGTTCATCACATGGTCACAGTTGTCGAGTAGTATTTAAATTTTTATAATTATTATACTAATCATATTTATCTAAAATTTGGGGTGTGTGTACATATGACCAAGTCACACCAAAATAAAATATTAAAAAATAATAATCATAAAATAAAATGATGAAATTGTCCCTAAAACTTTATAAGGGTATTTTACATAATTTTTATCATTGAAATTATTTGTTTTATATTTTATTCATGTGCATTTCACGAAGGCGCACATACCTACAAACTTTCAGATCATTATGATTTATAAAAAATATTAAAATTCAAATACTATTAGATACATGTGACCATATGATAAACTTTGAACGGTGATAGAGCCGTAAGTGAAGTACTGTAGAACTTCACCTATAGATGTTTTGTAGTGTTTTCTTTATCCTATATAATTTAAATTAAATTAATAAAAAATCTAAATATATAATATAATATAAGATATTTACATTCCTTTAAGCTATATGGTCCCTTACTACAGTGTAGAGCACCTTGACTAAATACCCTAATGAGAAGAATCTATTATTGTCATTTTAGTGCAGATAAGTAGTTCCCTTGGCACATGACCTATACGTAGTTTAGGAAGTCGTCATGTTCTATGTCCACCCCATACTCCACAGTACCTTCTCTTTGGCTGTCACCCTGGTGTATGGGACATGATGCTGGTAAACTGTAATTAGTGTGTCATATTTCCCATCGTCTATTGTACATTCTCTAGCTCTATAAGGGAGCTCACGTACTACCTTTACGTTCCATGGTCCCTTATTACAATGTAGAGCACCTTGACTGAATACCCTAATAAGAAGAATCCATTATTGTTATTTTAGTGCAGATAAGTAGTTCTCATAAACATCTAAGGTATGGAATACTGACCCCACTCTATCCAAGGGTGTCCAAGGCTCATGACATATACGTGATTTAGGAAGTCGTCATATTGTATGGTCCACCCCATAGTCCACAGTACATTCTCTTTGATACGCTGCCACCCTAGTGTATATGATATGATACCAGTAAACTATAGTTAGTATGTCATATTCCCATCGTCTCTTGTACACTCTCTAAGTCGGTAAAGAAGGTCGCGGACTCCCTTTACATTTCATGGTCCCTTAATACAGTGCAAAGCACCTTTACTGAATACCCAAATGAGAAGAATCCATTATTGTTATTTTATTGTAGATAAATGATTCCCTTGGCATAATATAATATAATATATTAATATACTATATATAATACATGTCATATATAATATATAAGAGCAATGATTTCATGCAACGATTGTATAGTAATATGATGCAACAACCTTAAAAAACCATGTTATGACCATTTGTTCGATCCAAAATTTGAAAATTACACTCTTTTCCTTCTAATGAATTATCACCAAAAATGAAAATTTTGAAAACAGAATTTAAAAAGTAATTTTTTAGCCCTCATTTTGATGAGATGCTTAGATCTAGGCCCTAGAAGGATTTTTTTCATTTCCAATTTTTTTGGATAGTTTTATTATCATTACATGAATAATGTTAAAAAAGAAAAAGAATGATTTTGAGTTTATAAAGGCTAAGATCTTGAAATTCACCAAATAAATGGTCTAGATTCATTTTTGGAGGGGACTAATTTTTAACATATCTAAAGTTCAAATTGAACGTTTTTCTTTTGGGGATTGATTATTAAAATGAAGAGTGTCCAAAATTTTGGGTGATACAAATACCACAAATATGGTTTTCTAGAAGTGTCGCTGCATTATACTATGATACAACCGTTACATGAAATCACTGCCCAATATATAATATAATATAAGCTATTTAATATATTATATATAGCATAATAAATATTTACTATATATAATATATAGTATAATATAAGACATGTATATATTACGCATAATATAATAATATAAATATTGTATATAATGTGTATTTAATATAATAAATATCTATTATATTTATATATTATATATAATATAATACTATAAATATTATATGTTATATAATAGATATATATTATAAAAGCCTATTATTATTTAAACATCTGGTGTATCAAAAAATAGTTCTAGTACCACATAATTTATATTGGTACGAAAATATTTCATTCATGATCAATAATATTTACTAAATAATAATTCAAATCTAAAATGTCAATAATATTTATAAATGAGTCATGTGGCCCGATATGGTGAACCTTAATGTCCCAATTTTAAATAGAATCTAGCGTGTGATAGAGATACTTGGATACTGTCTAATTTCCCATTTTTAAAACAAAAAAAAAACGTGCAACAATCCTAAACGTTTTTTTAATATATATATATATATATATATATATAATATTAATAGTATTAACATAAATAAATACAAATAAATAAATAAATATATAAAATAATAAGTATATATTAGTAATGATAATAATCATAATAATATTAATATACTGTTAGGATATAGTTGCTTTTATATTAACAACAAATAAACGATTTTATTGTTAATATATTTGAGGGTTTCATTTTATTTGGGTCGACCTTAGGTCCACCATCTTAAAGCTTTATGTTAACATTTCTTGTACAACACCTTGCATCTGAGGTGATTCCCTTTATTCGTCTGACTCTCTTTCTCTCTCTCTATGCTTTTAGGTAAAGAGGCTTCTCTTTCTCTCTCATCAACAGCTCATCCATCCCTCGCTCATCAACGCATTTTTCACATTTCTCTTCTCTCACGAAGAGGCTTCTGTTACTCTCTCTTGTATTTACACAACTTCCTCATCTTTTTCTCTCTATAAGACCTTCATCTCAAAACCTTCCCTATCTCAACTCTCTGTACTGGACCTTCTGCGTCTCTAACCTCACTCTCTAACCAAGGCCTATGAACCGTACACATGAGACTACGATGACACATATGATAAGCCCACATCCAAAATTGATGCTTCTTCAGTTTCGGAGTTAAAGTAAGTGACATCGTCTTCCTGAAAAATAGTCTGTTTTTTAACAAATAGTGATATTTCCGTCCAGGATCTTTATTTTATAAGTTTTGTGTGTAAGTGACCTCATTGTCTCGACAAATAATCCACTCTTTTTAAAAAATGAAATGAAAAAATTATTCCTGCTTATTATCATGAATTTTAGGTGCGATAAATTTTATGCGCACGCGATATTTAATAAAAATTGTGATATTTTATCTATGTTAGAAATTTTGAATGCCGTAAATTATTAGAAATAAAGTTACTTTTTTTCTTGTCTATCATTAGAAAATTTTAGATACTATAAAATTATTAGAAATAAATGTGATATTTCTGCTTTCAGTAAAATTGTGATATTTCTTTCTTCTGTTTTTGAATATTTAAATATTGTAAAATTCATGTGCAAATGACTGCCTTATTGTTTAAAAATTGATATTTTTGCAATTGACTATAGTATTGTTGTGAAATGTTTATTTGTGAATTGATATCCCACAAATTGTGATAATTCTGTATTCTTGAAATTCTATAAGAGTTTTTCCTATACATATTAAATTGGCAATTATGCTAGAATGCCTTTATGAACTGCTACCTTTCTAAATTTGAGCCCAAAATATTTGATTGGTTATTTTTGAAATGTTATTGAAAGTGACTGTTATTAGTGGTATAAATGAAATTCATATTAATGATTTCAGTGATATGTTGAGTACATGATATTACTACTTTCGAATGTTTAAAGAGATTTAGAAATACTTTAAGTATGCAAGTGGACTCATCCGGTTCGCCGGTGAGGTATAAGTGGACCTATCCGGAACGCCGGTAGGGATTAAGTGGACTCATCCGGTACGCCCGTGAGGTATAAGTGGGCCTGCAGGGATTAAGTGGACCTATCTGGGACGGCGATAAGGATTAAGTGGACCCATCAGGACGCTGATGGGGTATATAGGTGACCTACTTGGGACGCCAGTAGGATATTTTGTGAAATCCTTTGAATTATGCACTGCCGTTAAAGTGTTATATGCATTTCAATTATTCGAATTATACTTAATTATGCATTTATTGAAAGTGAAACTGTTGATGCATTTCTGTTAATAGATCTCCTTTTTGAAAATATTGATATCTTTCAACCATGATTATTTTTAGGATTATGATGATCACTTACTGAGTACCCAAACTTATCAAACTATGGTAAACATTTTTTCAGAATAACTGCGGATTCATTTTGAGTGCTAGTCAAGATCAACCTTGGAAGATATTGTTGTTGTGCTAGCTTTCTTTATTTACTTTGTAAGACCTCGCCACTGTAAATTAGTCCTATCAAGAGATGTATATATATTTTGGACTGTCACATCTCAAGAGTATCAGTATTGTAAATTCGTGGGGTGTGACAATTATGGTATCAGAGCATTAGGTTTAAGATTCTTAGGAAATTTAAAAAGAATGTACTTAAAATCACATTTATTGTGTGTACCGATAAGGAAGGACCTATCCTTCATTGAGCATCCAATTTTGATACAGGATAGAAGGGTGTAAATATTGCGCAAGAAGGAGATTCCTTTTGTCCGTGTATTATGGCAGTACCATTCGAGAGAAGAGTCGACTTGGGAACGAGAAGACGATATCAGAGAAAAATATCCCTATCTTTTTCAGTAATCAGATACATAAATTTAGAGGATTAAATTTCTATAAGGGGGGAAGAATGTAACAATCCTAAACTTTTTTTCTTAATATATATATATATATATATATATAATATTAATAGTATTAACAGAAATAAATACAAATAAATAAATAAATATATAAAATAAAAAGTATATATTAGTAATGATAATAATCATAATAATATTAATATATTGTTCGGATATTGTTGCTTTTATATTAACAACAAATAAACGGTATTATTGTTAATATACTTAAGGGTTCAATTTTATTTTGGATGACCTTAGGTCCACCATCTTAAAGCTTTATGTTAACATTTCTTGTACAACACCTTGCATCTAAGGTGTTTCCCTTTTATTCGTCTGACTCTCTTTCTCTCTCTCTACGGTTTTAGGTAAAGAGGCTTCTCTTTCTCTCTCATCAACAGCTCATCCATCCCTCGCTCATCAACACATTTTTCACA
>NW_006498435.1:4256337-4335532 GCF_000471905.2 Amborella trichopoda
TATATATATATATATATCTAAATTTGATGAGAAATAATTAAAATAAGCCTTATGGAGCATGAAAACAGGGTTTAAGTCAAAATTAACAAACTAGAATGAAATCAGAAAGTCAGGAATAGAGCAGACCTACTTGAAGCAAAATAGTTTTTTGATATTTTTAAAACTTTTATTGTAAGCTGAAATTTTGTGAGCATGAAGAGTATCTGAAAGATACCTACAAAGTTTTAGAGAAATATGAGGCTTTTTAGTTTGGGCGACATAGGGCATGTCGTCCAGGCGACATAGGTAGTGTCGACGTTGTAAGCTGGGCGACACCAGCTGTGTCGCCCAAAAAAACATATTTTTATTTTATTTATTTTATATTTTTTTGTGATGGATTTTGATGCAATAAAACTAATTTAAACTTTAAGAAACAATAAAAATAATTTTTTTTCATAAAAAAAATTAAAATAATAGGAAAACAGGGAAGTTTAGGTAGGACAGACCTGTATCAAGTAAAACAGGTTTTTGGTATTTTTAAAAATTTTATTTTTCGCTAAAATTTTATGAGCCGACTCCAAAGAGGTCATAGAACAGATTAATAAATTTTTAGAAAAATATTACTTGGGCGACAGGGGGTACCAGAGGGCGCGTTGCCCTAGACTTGGGCGGCAAGCCTTGTGTCGCTTGAGCGGCACCCCTAGTGTCGCCCAAAAAATTATTATTATTATTGTTATTATATTTGTTTCGTGTATTTAATGATATAATAATCTTACTTTAAACTTGTATAAATAACAAATAAAATCTATTTTGATGAAAATAAATTAAAATAAAGCGACAGAAGGTCTAAGAGAAAACTATTTTTTTGAATTTTAAATATTTAATTTTAACCTGAAACTTTGGTAACAGTCATAAAATGGTACCTAGAATATTCCTGAAAAGTTTCAAAATATTTTGATATTTTTCAAATTTTGATGCTCGGATCACGCTCGATATGCCCAAGGGTGGGCGCCAAACTGTTTATAGTGCATAATCGAGCAATATGTGGATGTATGTCTCTCAGATCTGAAAATTTCAACTTCTAAAATGAATGCAAAATCAATGGTGGAGAAAGTGGGAACAATCAAATTCAGATCTAAGATTAGTTATGCCAAAAATTGAGCAGATATTCTCTCAGATATATAGCGGAGCTAGCATGATCCAAAGCATTTCAAAACACAACTTTCAATCAGAATGAATCAAATCCAGATCAAAATAAAATAAATAAAATAAAATAAAAGAGCAAATGAAGGAGAAGAAACTACTGAATGGCCCAGGCTTCTCGAGCCTTCGAGAGCTCGCCCATATCAGAATCGGTTCCTTTGCCCTTGTGGTCTAAATGTCGATCAGCAAGTCTTTGGTAGTAGTAGAGTGGTTGTGCCCTAGAAATTGTTTAGATCTAGGGTTGATGTGTCCTACGTCTAAGTGTAGAGGTAGGGTGGTTGTGCCCTAAAAATGGTTTAGATCTAGGGTTGTTGTGCCCTACGTCTAGGTTTACTCTGGCTTAAGATGAGGGTTAGGGTTTTCTCAGGGAAGGTCTCTCTACTCTCCTAGGGTTTATCTTTTAGCCTAAAGTTTCTAAAATTCTTGCCCCTTTTTAACCCTCTCGTTTTTCATCCTTTTATCATCACTCAAAGTTAGTTCATCTGAACGAGGGATTTGTTGGGGCAGAGTTATCCCGTAACCAACAAATCCCTTGGTCAAACCAATCTTTAATTTTTTAAAAATTGGATTTGACCGATGCGGATAGTATCAAGCGACCAAACCACCCATAAGATAACCCTAAAAACATGAAAAATACATAAAAAATGTTTAGGCCAAAATGAGGCTGGGCGGCACTACTCGTGTCCCCTGGGCGGCACGCCCCGTGTTGCACAAAAAAAAAGTTCTCCAAATTGAAAATTTTCATTTCAAGTGTGTTCCTTAGCCTCTTGTGAAGTTATCAGAAAACGTTTGGGTCAAACATATTTTCTTACTATTTTTAATGTTTTTTCGGTAAAATAGGCCATTTGTTAGATGACTTGGGCGACACTCCCTATGTCGCTTGGGCGGCATGCCCCATGTCGCCCAAACCAAAACTTGTCCAAATTGATGTTTTTCAATTTGGCTATCTTCCTTAGCCTCTTGTGAAGCTCTCAGAGAAAATTTGGGTCAAAACGGAGTTTTATACTATTTTTAATGATTTGTTTTTGTAAAATAGTGCATTTACTAGATCCGGGTCAAAACAAGCATCTGCTGAGTTCTAGGCTGGTAGAATAATTTTTCTCACAGGGTAAATTGTGTGACCTATGCATTTTGTATTGACTAGGTGAATTTGATCCCAAGGGTTTAAGAAAACCACAGAATTGGCAAGATTTAAAGCAGGTGTCTACAAAACTATAGTCCACGTCCTGGCTGCATGACGTTAAAAAGCTTCGCATAGGTCTCGAAGGCATGACCCTAAGCACACCTTCACATGAAAAATGAGCATTGTGTACACCTGAACAAGGGAATGCTATGAGTAAAAATGACGAATGGGCATTGTCACGAAACCATGAGTAAAAGAGTTCCGTAGAAAACAAAACCCAGACACTGTGAAAACACCAAAAGGGCATCGTGAGAAAAAACAGATGAAAAGAGTGGACATGATCACGAGGTCATGGGTAAAAGAGCTCAAAAATAACATAAGTTGGTTAAAAATGTTTCTACGGTGCCACTTTCAATGTTCAAGTAAAAACCTGTGGAAGGGCGCTTGGACCGACGACACAGGTTGACGCACGACCACAGTCTCAGTCAATACTCAATTTCCAAACAGTCACAATCTTGGCCGATGAGGGAGTGAGCGTTGCATAAGATCTCCAATATTTTAGCACCAACAACTACAAGAGTTCTTGAGGTGAGGATGATGACCAAAACATCCCTCCGAAATGCTAAAGACCATCACAAAGGCAAGAAACTGATGAAGCCAGGGACTAACCTACCACAGGCTTCAAGGCATTCCTCTCCAAATCCCATAGCCTACATGGGACCAGACTTTCAGGATAGGTCAGAAGCCCCAGGCTGGACCACGCTAGACGGGACCTACAGAGATACCCTAAGCATCAAAAGCAAACCTGGTGTAGCAACAAATAATGCCAACCAAAAGGTTCTTAGCACTTAGCCTCCACATAGGTCGGGTTCTATCCGAGGAGGTCCTTACAAAGGCCTCACTCTTCATAATCGCAAATAGTCCATCAAGGGTGAGGACTTCGACAAGATCCCTCAGGCCTGATTCTGTCCGAGGAGGTCCCTACAAAGGCCTCACGCTTCAGAATTACAAATAGTCCCTCGAGGGTGAGGACTTTGATAAGATCCCTCAAACATCCTGAATGATTGCACTTCTTGGTTCCCTCAAAGCACAACATTCGACGGGGCATGCTATTGGAAGATATTTTTCATCATCATGTGGCCCCCACTCAATAAAAGCTTAGCAAACAGTGGAAATTCCAACAGTCTCAAAATAGCCCCAAAACTGACTAAGATCTTCATGAGGTCTCTCAAAGTCTCCTACCAATTTTTGTCACATTCTAACATGTCTAAGGCAGGGCAGACTAAGAAACAGTTCCGACAAAATCGGCCTCTAGCACCCAGAAACGGACCTTATAACTAGAGCTACATTTTCAGTGTCTCAATTTACTGTGGGTACCAATACCATTGGATCCGGCATGGTTGAAAACCCCAGGAGTCAAATTTCAGCTTGAACGGATACTCTAGGAAGAAGTTATAGGCAAAAGAGTGCAACAGGATAAGCCGCATGCTGTTCCCATGCGACCACCCTATAACTCTACACCATTGAAGGGACAATCATGACCAGTAACTTTTGAGGCTCATATCTCACCTATCTCAAGTTAGATCGCACTCAAATTTGGTGAGCATGTTTGTCGCATTAAGACGAGTGATTCGATATGTGCCATGCCTCGTGACAATACCCAGGCACGAAGAAAAGCTAGAGAGAAGTTGTTAATCCATGAAGAAAGTGCAGAAAATTTAGCAGTGTTGTGACTCGCTGGAGTGATCAAATCACGCCGCTGTAATGCTCGATTGACGTGAGACCAATTCCATTGCGTGCGTAAGGTCTCCGGTTAAGGTTACTTTTGATCATCCACCCATGTTTGGGGCAAATTCTATATATACGTACCATCATTGTACACACCAAAGGACTCAATCCCTCACAAAAGATTTTTACTTTATACTATTTCTCTTTTTTACCATTGTTGGGTCACGTTTGGAGAGAGAGAGCAAAGTGAGAGAAACTTTTGATCAGTACCCCTAGGCCTGAGGTAGATCTTATCTCTCTTCCTTTTCTTTTCTTCTCTTTCTTCGTCTTCTTCTTTCTCTTTCTCTCTTTCTTCTTCCTCTTCTCCGTCTGAGTTCCTCGCGGAGGCCATGTGCGACAGTGGCATTGTCGTGCATGCCTCTCCTATGGTCTCACAGGTTGCGCATGGTGATGGCAATGCCATACGCGAGTCTTCTTCCCCTTCTGTTCGTTAGTCTCTCTCTCCTAGTGAGGCCTGTAAACGGTGTTGCTCATCGCCATCCACAGACGTAGCTTCGGCATCTCAGTGAAGTGCCAAGGCGGTGAAACTCATTACCGCCCAACAGGATCTTCCCTTGTTGTGTGCCTATTGCAGATGACGATACATATCGTCGCCCGCTAGAGGCCTCAGCAACACCTATCACCGTCTGTGAGCTTCCTTTGAGGACTCAGTGCCCATCGCCGTCCACGAGCTTCCTTTGCACGTTCGGTGCTCATCCCCGTCGCCCTTGCATCCCACGCTTGTCGCCGTGTGCCTCATGAGAACTATTGCCTCGAGCTTCGCAAGTGGCTATCGTCGCGCGCTCCATGAGAGGCTATGGCCACCTATGAAGGGGCGCGTTACCTTCTTATGTTGTCAACAACGATGTTTAGCACCATTCGTAGTTCTCTACTCACCCTCCAGTCATGAGCAATAGCATCTAGCGACGTTACAGGACCGTGACACTGGTACTCCATGGTTATGGGTGGCAATGCCTAGCACCATCAGGACCCTATCCCCTCCGCCGTCTCATTCTCTTCCTTTTCTCTCTCTTTCCGTCTCCTCATTCTTTTCTCCCTTTACTTGATTGAGGGTAGACTTCACCTAGAGCCAACATATCGGTCTCGGTTTAGAGTAGTATTGACGCCATGCTGGTCTTGAGAACCATGCTCATCTTACTACTACTTCGAGTCAGTAACTTTCTGGCTGTCATGCTAGTCTCACCCCTTTGTCAAGTTTTCTTCTCCTTTCTCTCTTTATTGGAGCCTTTTGTTTCATCACTCCCTCATATGAGCATGTGATGCGCTAAGACAAGGGTGGGTCTCTTCGACCCATTTGTTTTGCCAATTAATCATAAAAGTGGCGTTCAGAAAACAAGAGGATTGCAGGTCAAGGGAGACAATTTCGAACTAGCTAAAGCAGCTGGGGGGCTTTCTTTATGATCTAAGAGGGTGCCCACTTGAGCCAGCCCAAGTAAGTCCTGAACCCACCTTAAATTCCTCTCTCATCGGTTGGTATACCTTCCCTTGCTCTTGAGCAAGGTTCTGAGAGAGTGATCTCAAATCCTAGGTTCACTAAAAACCCGAGGCATGTGCCACTGATCACCTAGATCTTGAGGGTGAGATCGAGGCACCTAACTAGAGGCCTCTTCTATCAGGTCCGTATCCCCTACAAAATAAACCTCTACTACTACCTCTTCTAGATTCGCACTCTCTGGGTCCACTGAACCCCCAAGATCTCCATCCTGAGAATGGCCTGCATCACCCATAACTTCGCCACCTAAGGAAGCAGCTTCTTGACACTCAGGCGCCTCGTCAATCATAGGTCCCTCCACTGGGGGGATGCTTGGGCCTTCGTAGCCCATGATTATAGCCTCTACCTCGGTCGGGGCAGCAATCAGAGGACTTGGCAACTTCGGGTTCCTCTCCTTGGACAACAACAACATGACCTTTATCTTCAGCCCCATCGATCTCCATTGGAGCTAGATCTAACTCAGGGGATGTTCTTGGAACCTCGTGCACCACCCTTAGCTCAGGTGTCCCCTCTCTATCAGAAGCAATGATGATGGGCTCAAAGGGGTTGGAGTCGTCTACCTCAGTCTCTAAAGAGGTAGAAAATAGCTCAGGAGAGACAGAAGATGACGAAGAAAGGGCAAAGAGTGACTCAGAAAGAGTAGCGAATGAATCGGAGGAGGCAGAAGATGAAGAGTTATCCCCTGATTTTAGAATAACAGGAAGTTTCACACTCCTGCATTTTGGAGCAGGTCTGGTAGCCCGAGTCGGTGCGTGAATGCCAGTGGAGGCAGTGTGCTTCCTTTTCTTCCCTCCTACTATCGATGGAGCAGTTGCCTTAGAACTCCTGACTCGAGAAGAGCCTTCAGTAAGAGCGTTGTACGGGCTCTCTATCAGTGCATTCAAGTCTTGAATCAGACGCCCTTCATGATTAGGGACCTTTCAACCTTCCCTCCATTGAAAGATAGGGGTGAGGTTGTCAAAAAGGCTCCCCATCTTCTTCTCCATGGCAAAAAACTATAGTGAAGAGTCATCCGCAGTTCTCAGGACATCCTAAGACCTTGTCAGTTCCAGGGGTAGTCCAAGGAAAAAACCTCTCCTAGAGGAGAAGCCTTGATGATCTTCCAATGCCTGGTATCTTGGCGTCAATTGTAGTTCTCCCCTTTCCAGGGGTGATTAGCTTCCCAGTATCCCCTGTTGGTAATCCTCCACCAGCGTGCATAGGCCTCGGTCGCCTGTACCCTCTTGCCAAATGTGGTACCACACATTTGCTAACTTCTGTCATCTCCAACCATGTGGACCATGTAGTGCGAATATGCTCTGGCCGCCATGATTCTCGAAGAGTCCTTAACTCTTCCTTCTTCCCTGTATTTACTCTACCTTGAAACTTCTCAAAGTATTCAGAGAAGGGGCAGCCTTGATCCAGCCCGTGTTGACTAGGTAAACGATGCGGGAAGTACCCTTTAAGCTTGACACTATGGGGTGTCCTGTGGGGAAAAACTCCCCCTCTAATGCTCAAAATGAACATGAGCTCCTTGATGATAGTAGGAGCACCATCTAGCTCTTTACCCATTGGTTAGATGCCTCAATCTCGCCTTTTGAGTCAGGATGACCTGGTGGCACGTGTCTCAGGTTTCAGGGGAACCTGAGACTTGAGACCTCTCTCTCGAGAACCTTGTTACAAAACAAGGACAAGTACACAAACCGATGAGAGAGGAATTTAATGTGAGGTGGGACACACCACACCTGGGTCCGTGACTCACTCGGGCTAAGTCGCGTGGGCACCCTCTTAGAGCACGTCGGAAAGCCCTCCAATCCTACAATTAGTTCGGATTCGCCTCCCTTGATCTATACTCTTATGTTTCTGCAATCACACACACACGGTTAATTTACAAGACAAGTGGGCTAGGGGACCCCACCTTGTCTTTGGGCGATGGCACACTAGTGTGCACATTCAAAAGAAGAAAGGGAAGGAATGAGATGAAGACTGGGGTGATAAGAGGAGAAGGGAGGAATATAATAGAGGGAAGAGAAGAGAGAGATTTGATCAAATGGCTAGACTGACACAGTAGCTAGATCAGTATGATGATTGACCTGGCGTGGTAGCAAGATGGACACGGTAACTCAGACTGGCACGTCACCAATACTATTTGACGACATGACACTGACCAGCCTGACACAATGGCTAACTTGTTGTGGCAGCAAGACAGGCACGGTAACTCAGATCGACATGACGACAATACTACTCGACGACGAGACTATCATGACAGTACTAATCTTAGCGTCCCTTGGTCAAACAAAAGAGGAAGAAAGGAAGAAGAGAGAGAAGAAAGAACGATGATGAGAGAGAAAAGAGAGAAAATAGAGAAAAGAGAATAGAGAAGAGAAAGAAAAGAGAGATGAGAGGGAGATGAAAAAGAGAGGAAAAGAGAGAGAAGAAAGATTAGAAGAAGAGAGAGAGAAAGATGAGAGAAAGAAAGAAGAGAGAGAGATTGGAAGAAGAGAGAGTAAGGAGAGAGAGAAGAAAGAAGAGAGAGAAACAAAGACAAGAGGAGAGAGAAGAGTGGAGAAAAGGAGAAGAGAGAGAAAAGGGCAAGAAGCATGGATGATGATGGGATTCCACCTTCCATGACAAAGGAGAGAGAAAGAGGGGAGGAGCATGGATGGCGATGGATCCAACCATCCATGCTAAGGAGAGAGAAAGAGGGAAGAAGCATGGATGACGATGACATTCCATCGTCCATGATAAAGGAGAAAGAGGGCAAGAAAGAACATGGACAATGATCGATTCTACCATCCATGAGAGGAGAGAGAGAAAGATAGAACATGGATGGGATAGGCTCCATCGTCCATGACAGGATTGATAGAGAGAGAACATGGATGGTGATAAGCTCCACCGTCCATGATATGAGAGAGAGAGAGCATGGACGATGATAAGTTCCACCGTCCATGTCAAGAGTGAGAAAGAAGGAAAGAAAAAATGTAGATGGTGTTAGGTTCTGCCATTCATGACAAGAGAGAGAGAGTCAGGGGAGAGAGAAGAAAAGACACACATCGATAGGTATTGCTGCGTGTGTAAAAAAGGACTCGGACATGACGTGACTTACCACTTCGAAAAGTGCCCGATTCAATGTCCTTGTCAGGGAATAAGGAAGAAATGTGACGCGCGGTGATTGGCATCGCTGTGCACGAAAGAAGAGAGAAGAAACGTAGATAGAGGCTCGGCCTGCCACTTGGGTTAAGGCCCGAATCACTGTGCATGTTCCAGAGATAAGAAAAGAAGGTGAATGTCATGCTCGGCGATGAGCATAGCCATGCATGACTGGAGAGGAGAGAAAAAGAAAAGAATAAAGAGAGAGAAGGAAAGATAGAGAAGAGAATAGCCCCTATGGACACCATCTATCGATCGTTCCATCTCTGCTTTACCCAAAAGAAAGAATCTGGATTATCTTATTATCTTTATGCCAACTGTATGGAAATCAATCATCACATTATGGTTCCACCACACCATTCAGAGAGAGAAGGAAGATGAATGGGAAATAAAGAGAGAAAAGGAAAGAGAAAGAAGAATATTAGGAAAGAGAGGGGATTAGAGAGGAAAGAGAACAGAGGGAAAAGAGGCAAGTAGAGGAAGAGAGGCATGTACATCAATGTCTACAGCCATGTATATTAAGAGTGAAGAGAGAGGCAGAAAGAGGAAGAGAGACACACATGGCAATAGTTATGGCCATGTGTGTTTGAGGCAAGGAGGAAAGAGACAGAGAGAAGAAAAAGAAGAGAGAAATAGAGAGAAGAGGAGAGAGAAGAGAGGAGAGAGAAAAGATGATAGAGAAAAGAGGAAGAGAGATAAAATTACCTTCATCGAGGGATACCAGACTTTTCTTTTCTCTCCTCTCTCTCTCTCTCTTGGACATTCCCACAATTTCAATGTAAAACTCTCAATTTTTATTCATGAGATTGAAGCCCTTTACAATTAGGTTTAGCGTGTATTTATAAACTTTGGCCCAAAACATGGGTGGATGCCTAAAATCTAACCTAATTGATGAGCATTACAATTTATTTGGATTAAAATAAAGTCTAAAAATAGGAGAAAATAGGGGAAAATGATGGTTTTGCCCCTGCCCAACAATACACAAAATTTCAAACAGTCCCGACTATTGCCCTTGAACGTACATGATCTTCCATGAATGATTCGGGATTGCTCCGGTGCCTGTTTTGCAAAAATATGATTACTTTCTCATTGGGCTCGGCAAGACGGTCCATTTGGTATCAACTTGGAGCCACGGATCGTGTTTTTAGGCCACAATCATGCGACTTGAAATTTGTATGAATCTTGAAAACTTTCAATTGATAGTGCGCTTGTTTCTTGATGTATTTTCATGATTTCTTTGCTGAATTGCACTAAATATGTAGTCATGATCGTGTTGCAACAAAGGTAGCTCGATTTCGTGCCCAGACGAAGATTTTTCCATCTTGGGCTTTTTGCTAGAATCTGGAATTTCGACAACCGAAATTTACAGAAACTTTATCGGCTTCACACGTGAAATCTAACCATTAATCATGTGTGAGGTTCGACCCAAATGTTGCCTCAGACCTTACACACGTAATGGAACTGGTCTCGTGTCGATCTGGTGTGCAAGGGTCTCGATACGATTGCTAGAGCAAGATGTGTTGCTGCTGAATTTCTTGCAACTTTTGCCACAAATCATCATCTTCTCTCTAACTTTTCTCCCTGTTTGGGCATCATCACGGGGCGTGCCATCAAAACGCTCATTTTGACGAGACGAACATGCTCACAAAATTTGAGCGCGATTCAACTAAAATAGAGTGAGATATGAATCTTCGAAGTTGTTGCTCATGATTGTGCGAACCAGTCTCCTTTAATGGAGATTGGTTCAGGGAGGCCGCAAGGGAATAGCGTGCGGCCTACCCTTTTTTAATGTTTAACCCACAACTTTGTCTTGAAACGTGTGTTTAAGCTAAAACTTGACCCCTAGGGGTTTTCGGCTGTGCCAGATCCAATGACGGTGGTCCCACAAACATTTGAAGCATTGAAGATAGTGTTCTAGTTATGGGGTCCGTTTCTGGGTACTTGAAGCCAATTTTTCCAAAACTGTTTCTTTGTCTACGCTGCCTTAGACATGTCAGATTGTGATGAAACTTAACAGATGGCCTTTTGAAGTCCTTAGGAATGCCTTCACTCATTTTGGGACAATTCTGGGACTGTCAAGAATTCTACTATAAGTGGGGCTTTATTAACCTGCTTCTCTTTTACTCTGCATCGAGGATCCAAGGTTTTGAAAAATGTGTTCAAACAGCTTGCCCCACGAAATTTTGTGCTTCGAGAGAAGTGAAAAGGACAACATTCAAAAAATTTCCTGGGCTTTATTACTTTTTTCTTCCTAGCCATGGGACCACGTGAACGCCGAGGAGATATCCACGCAATGTTGTAACTAGGATGCTTAGACATTTGGATGCATTTGTCCATCCGTGGAGACTTTGGGGAAGAAGACACTTGTGCTACTGGTGGGGGACATCTCATGGCATGCTCATCATCCACGTCATGAGCTCTTTTTGGGTTCTGATAGCTGGGGGGCTTTTCAAAGATTGTAGACCCAATTGGTTAGAATCCAGGCTTATCTAGTAGTCGGGTGCCTAGCTTAAGGGCTTTCTTCCCAATCAGTTAGGGTTTTTGTTTCTTGTGGTGGTGTTTTAAATAGTTGGCCAAGGAGCCCTTAATGGTCATGTGTGCTGCTACACCAGGTTTGTTTTGACAAACAGGATACCTCTATGGGCTCTATCCTGTCGGGTCCAGTCGTGGGCATGTCGGCTAGGGAGGGGTTTGGCGAGGCAGCCTCTTGACGAGGCATCACCTTGAAGTCTTGGGCCTAGCTTGATAATTATTATCCTTTTGGGGGAATCTTTGGTTTTCCATTGTGATTTTCTTCTTTTTGGGTGACTTCTTGGAAATGCGGTCCTTTAGCATGGGACCCTGACCTCCTGTCTTAGCGATTCTTTTGATTTCTGGGTCCTTTTGTGAACGGATTCAAACAGTCAGATTCTTCTTGAAGCTCATATTTTTGGGTCCTGATTTCAAAGTATTTTGACACCAGGGATTTTTCTTATGAATACTGGCTAAAGCCGCTCATGAGGTGTGTGCTGCATTAACCTATTTATTGGTCCAAGCACCCTTTGCGGGTGTTTTTCTTGGACTTGGGAAGTGGTGCCATAGAAACAGTTTTTACCAACCTCCTTTTATTTGGGGCTCCTTTACCTAGGACCTTTCGGCCATGTCCACCCTCATTCTTCCATTTTTACTCGTGGTGCCCTTTCGGCTTTTCATTGTGCCCGGGTTTTTATTTTCACGAACCTCTATTACTCATAGTTTCATGACCATGCTCGTTTGTCATTTTTACTCATGGCGCTCCCTTATCCAGGTATACACCATGCCCATTATTCTTTTTTTTTTTGTGAAGGCGTGTTTAGGGTCATACCTTCGAGACCTATGCGAAGCCTTTTAATGTCATGCAGCCAGGACGTGCATTCTAGTTTAGGGTCATATAGCTGGACCCTGGTGGAGATGGGTGGCAGTCTATGGAGGCCATGGAGTGAGTATGGTGGTGGTTAAACTCACTTTTGAGGGGATGGCACGAGGCTTCCTATGAAAGATGAATGGTGTATGGATGGAAGGTGGAAAGTGGTGACCCACTTGCTGATGGTGAGTATGGATGGTAGAATGGCTCTCCATTTGTGAGTGCGAGTGAGACTCATTCGGGAATGATGGAGGGTAATAAAGTGAACGGGTTCATTGGGGAGTTGATGAATGTGGTGTGCGCACATGAACTGGTTGGTTAAGGAAGGCATGCGTGAAGACACTTGTAAAGGGTGTGTGTGCACGTGTGGGGGTGTGTTTAAGGTCATGCCTCCTAGACCTGGGCAAAGCAGTTTAATGTCATGCAGCCAGGACGTGCATTATAGTAGTAAGGTCATATAGCTTGGACCATGACTATGAAGTTTAAAGCCATGTAACTAGAACCATGTAGTTTAAGATTGTGCAACTAGACCATGGTTTGAGGTCATATAGTTTGGACCATACAGTTTAGGGTCATATAGTTTGGACCATAGCTAGTTTAAATTCATGCATCTAGACCATTCTTGCAGTTTTGGGTCACACAACTAGACCATGGTTGTGTAGTTTAGGGTCATACATCATGGACTATGCAATTTAAGGTCATGCAACTAGACCTCCACTATAATTTAAGGTCATATAGTTTGGACCATGCAGTTTAGGGTCGTGTATCTAAACCATTGCTACAGTTTTGGCTCATGCAACTAGACCATAGTTGTGCAGTTTAGAGTCATGCATCATGGACCATGCAGTTTAAGGTTGTGCAACTAGACCTCCGTTACAGTTTAAGGTCATATAGTTTGGACCATGTAGTTTTGAGTCATGCAACTGGACCATGGTTGTACAGTTTAGAGTCATGCATCATGGACCATGCAATTTAAGATCATGCAACTAGGCCTCCGCTGCAGTTTAAGGATATATAGTTTGGACCATGCAGTTTAGGGTTGTGCATTTAGACCATTGTGTGGGTCACCATGTAGGTAAAGCTCCATGGGGAATAAGTCTGGATGACAATCCAACTTACTGGGGATGAGACGGTTAATGCCAGCAAGGGACCAAATGGATAAGAGTGACTCCTTGGGGATAAGATAGCAAAGGGTCTAAGCGAGGATAATGACTTGGTGAGAAACAGACCCACTGCGGATAGAAGAGATAAGCATGGCCCCTTTTTGGCATACACCTAACTCAACTGGGGATGACGGGCTACGACACAGGTGTAACTCCTATAAGAGTGGTGGCAAAACACTCACGGTGGTGACCAGGTTCCGACATGCGCGGCGCTAGCATGGGCGATAGTAACACGGGCGACGGTAGTCATGAGCATCAGTAGCATTGACACACACGGTGCCAGCATGGGTGAGAGTTACCTAAACGGTGTTGAGCAGTCGTTGGCGTTGGTCGCATGCGACGTTGGTCAGTGACTTTCACGTGCGACGTTAGTCACAAGCAGTGTTGGTCAGTGACTTTCACGCGTGGCATTAGTCGCACGTGGTGTTGGTCCATGTTTCTCGGTCTGTTTGATATTTGGTGCTTCATGAGTGGCGATAAATTGTTGTTCAAACCTCGAGTCTAAACTCGACTTGGTCCGTCCCGTCACCATTTGGTCTTCAGGGACCTTACTGGCATTCCCAGTTTATTAGGGGCACTTCGGAGAAGCACCGTCTATATAACGGGGTAAACCCCATTATCACCATTTTACCGAAGGTTAAGGAAATCTTAGTAGTGAGCGAGAGAAGCTTCCGGTGTGAACTTCGGCAGGAATGCAAGGTACCTAAAAGAAATTTATAGAAGTTTGTCGGCAAGAAAGTTCTGGCTGGGAAGAGGGAGCACCGGCATGGGAACACAGGGGCATTCGCAAAGGGTTGCAGGGGTCTTCCGTCGAGGGTTGCTACCAGGGTGAGAACAATAGGAAGTTCACTTGAGTTTAGCGAGAAACTCCGACAGTAGTTTTGGGGTAGAAAATAATGGGAAAAGGGAACCAAGTTGTAGCAAGGAGATGCTGGAGAACTTTCGCCGGCTTTCGGGTATTTTCCAGTGGTGTTTCGTCAGCGAAAAGGAGAAGAGAAGGTGCGATAGTGGATTTCCAGCAAGTGGAGAGGTTTCCCAGTGAGAAACTAAGAGGTCGCAAGGCAGCAAACAGTCATTGAGAGGTGAACAGTCACAGGGAGGTGAAGGCCACAGGGCATTTGAACAGTCGCGAGAACTAAAGGGCCATGTGGAGTTGAATAGTCGTTGGTAAGATGAAGGGTCATAGAGCATCTAAACAGTCGCAGACCAACACTCGCGGCGATAGTTTGCACGCGACGCTAGTCGTGAGAGGCAATAACCATGCCCCTACACCCACTTGGTGATCCTTTCATGGATGGCGGCAAGTCATGGTCATGCTCGGCGGTGAGTTGCGTGCAACAATTGTTGCGCACAGCGTTGAGTCATGTGCGATGATGGTCACGCGCGGTGCTAAGACGCGACGATGATCACGCATGGCATTAAGTCATACGCGACGATGATCACGCACGACACTGAGTCATGCACGACGATGATCATGGGCGGTGCTGAGTCGCGTGTGGCGGTGATCATGTGCAGCACTGAGTTGCACGGTGTTGAGTCATTTGCGGTGATGGTCACGCGCATCGATGACTTGGGTGGGCAAAGAGTGGTGACCAATGGTAAGGTCGTGCTTATGAATCCTGTTGGAAGTCAAGTCCTTCAGCACAACAGTGAACTCCATGTTGTTCTGTGGAAGGGTACTCACTGTGAAGAGGGCGTGCTCTCCATCATAGGCCAGTTCCTTGTCAAAAGGGATGCTTTGTATGTCTGATATACTCGATCTATAACCCTTATACCTTTCTCTAATGCGGGAGTAGGTTTTTGGCATGTAACCATCCTCTTTTCCTCAGATGCAAGAGTAGTGCTGAGGCATCTACTCTCTTTTCTTCTGATGTGAGAACAACTTTTTGGCTTGTAATTGTCCTCTTTTCCTCATATGCAAGAGCAGTGCCAGCTGCTCTCTTCTCTTCTGGTGCGAGAGCATTACTGCATGATAGATTCGTAATCTCCCAAATAATGGAATTTTTGGCTTGTAATTCCTTCTAATGCAATAAAAGAGTTAAACTTTTTTTGGACTGTCTTGTTTCTTTTTCTTTCCCTCGTTTTTCCTTCTTTCTATTCTTACTTCCTTTTTGCTGGATATTGAGTCTCTTGAGAGGTATCAAGGATAATACTTCTTCACGTATCGCCCATTGATGGGGGGCATCACTGCCTTTCCATCAGGATGTGCCAGTATGTGAGCCCCATTTGGTGAGACTTTGTTGACTATGAAGGGACCTTCCCATTTAGGTTCAAACTTCCCTTTTCATCGCTCATACAGAACAATTGGTCGTTTGACAGCTAAACCTAGATCCCCATGGGCAAATGAGCGGACTTTGACTAACTTGTAAAATATCCTGTTCATTCTTCCCTGGTTGAGTCCGAGATTCTGCTGAGCTTCTAACCTCTTTTCATCGAGAACATCTAACTCTTGATAAAGAAGCTTAACCCTCTCGTCTTTGGTCAGTCCTTGATGTATGGTGACACACAGCGAGGGGAGTTGAATTTCAAGAGATAAAACTGCTTCACCCTCATAGACCAGGGAATAAGGAGTGGATCGATGGCATTTCGCGTGATAGTGCCATAGGCCCACAGTTCTTCACGAAGCTTCTCGTGTCAATTATTTATCTTCTTTGACACTGACTTCCTTAAAACACTGGACGGGGTCTTATTGAAAGCTTCAGCTAAGCCGTTCTCTTGAGGGTGGTACATAGTTGAATACTTCCACTCGAAACCGATCTGGTTAACCAAGTGATCAATGTGATGACTCCTGAATTGAGGGCCGTTGTTTGATATAATCCGGTCAAGCACCCCAAACTGGTATATGATGCGATGGCACACGAAATTGTCCATCGAAGCCTTAGGAACTTGCTTGAGTGAGATTGCCTCAGCCCATTTGGAGAAATAGTCAATTGTTGCTAGAAAGAAGACATGGTCCGTTGTAGAAGAAGGGTCAATAGGTCCTACAATGTCCATACCCCATTGTGAAAAAGGCCATGATGCCATTGTAGGGTGTAAGGGCTCTGGAGGCTGATGAATGAGGCTCGAGTGTATTTGACACACCCGACACCTCTTGGCATAGTTTAAAGAGTTGGCAGCCATTGAAGGCCAATAGGACCCCAATTAGTGTATCCGTTCATAGAGCTTAGGGCCGGGCTGATGCAGTCCACAGATGCCTAAGTGTACTTCTTCCAACACCTTATTTGCCTCTTGTGTGTCTAAACATCTGAGAAGAATACCGTCGAAAGACCGTCTGAAGAGAGTGCCTCCTTCAAGGAGGGTGTACTTGGTAGACATCTGACACACATTATTGCCCTCGGCACGATCTTCAGGGAGTCCACCATGCTTTATAAAATTAATGATGGGCTCTCTCCAATCGTCTACCTGCTCGACTTTTGGACATATTGGGTCGAAGAACTCTGGTTCCTGTTTTTGAACCTCAGCTCCTTGACTCCGTGCCATTTCATGTTCGGTCTTACTAACTTCGCTAGCTGATAGAAGTGCTCTGAATGGATAAGGTGGGTACTCGAGGAAAAGAATTCTCTCATCATCCATGTCTACTTCGGTTCTCAGTTCAATGTGTCTCCACTCCGCCACCCAGACTGGCATGGGCCCCGGTGAGGACAATTGAATTGTAGCCCCAAGTTTTGCGAGTGAGCCTGCAAGTTTAACCTCCCTGGGTGTGACTCAAGGATACATCATCAAACTGAGCCATATATGATTTTGCAGTATCATGATAAGGCTTAAGAGTGTCTTTTCTTATGTCATAGATCCCCTTAAGCTGTTGAATAACCAACTCAGAGTCACCATAGGTCTTGAGTTTCTCCAAGTCTAGATTGAAGGCTATCTCCAACCCAATTATAAGGGCCTGATATTCCACCTTGTTATGAGAACCAACTTCAGTGAGAGAGAAAGATAGAGGCAGTACTCCTCCTTTCAGAGTCATGAATACCACTCTGGCACCTCCTCGATCAGATTGGAAGGCTCCGTCGAAGTACATCTCACACGCGTGAACAAGTTCTGCACAAAATACTTCTTCATCAAGGAGGTCGCTTGATAAAGGAGATTTTGTTAGTACTGGATGTGCTGCGAGAAAATCAACCAGGGCTTGACCCTTGACGGCCTTTTGTGGTACATATGTGATGTTGAATTCTATCAACAATAATGCCCGCTTAGCAAGGCATCCCGATAGGCATGGGCGTGTCATAAGAAATATTACAGGGTCTGCTTTTGATATGAGCTTTACGTCATGACCAAGCAAGTAGTGGCAGAGCTTTTGTACTGCGAAGATTAGGGCCAAGCACATCTTCTCGATAGGGGATAATTCTTCTCAGCCCCTTGCATCCTGCGGCTGAGATAATATAATGGGGTCTCCTTTACTCATCATTGTTTTGTGCTAATAGTGCCTCAAGTGACTCGTCAAGAGCGGTCACATATAAGATGAGTGGTCTTCCCAACACTGGTGTAGAGAGCATAAGAGGGTTGAGCAAATATTGCTTAATGTCATCAAGTGCTGCCTGGCATGTTTCATCCCAGATAAATGGGGTATCCTTCTTTAACAGGTGCGTAAAAGGCTTACAACGCCCTGAGAGGTTCGAGATGGACCTGCGGATATAAGTCATCTTCCCATGAAGGGACCTTAACTCTCGCAATGTAGTTGGTGGTGGCATTTCATGGATCACCTTGATCTTGACTGATTCAATATCCAGCCCTTGGTGTCTAAAAATGAACCTCAAGAACTTTCCTGAACTCACTCCCAAATCATATTTTAGTGGGTTCATCTTGAGTTGATGAAGGCGTAACCGTTCGAACACCTTTTCAAGGTCCCACATATGATCGTCTTTCCTTTCAGATTTCACCACCAAGTCATCCACAACACTCCACCTCCTTAATCATCATGTCCTTGAAGATGGTTGTCATTGCTCTCTGATACGTAGCACCAACATTCTTCAATTCGAAGGGCATCATCGTGTAGTAGAAGACCCCTTTTGGAGTCAAGAATGTGGTGGCTTCCTCATCTTCTGGTGCCATTCGTATCTGATTGTACCTAGAGTATCCATTCATGAAGGAGAAGTTCTGGCAATGAGTTGTGGAGTCAATAAGCTTCTCCGTAAATGGCAACGAGAAGTCATCCTTCGGGCAAGCGGTATTCAGGTCGCGGATGTATATGTAGACCCTAATTTGGTCTTTTTTCTTCTTGACTAGGACAACATTTGCCAACCACTTTGGGTACTTGACTTCGCGAATGAAACCTGCTTGCTTGAGCTTGGTCACTTCAACATCTATCTGCATTTCGAGGTCAGGCCTAAACCTCCTTGATTTCTTCTTGACAGGTTTGATGGATGGATTGATGCCAAGATGGTGGACTATGCCTTGAGGATCTAAACCAGGCATCTCATGATAATGCCGGGCAAATACGTCTCAGTTTGTTCGCAAGAAGGCAATAAAATTCTCTTTCTCTTCTGACGACATATTTGCCGAGATGAAAGTGGGCCTGGGGTTCAGCTTCATCTCCTAGATTTATCTCCTCGAGCTCATTAGCTATGGCTTGGCCACCTTCTTCCCATTCTTTAGGGTCTTCCTGTAACTCTTCATCATTGGCTTCAAAGGACTTCTCGTTAACCTCTAGTGAAGGTACCCAGACTCCTGACATTTCTTCTTCTAGCCAGGCTTTACTATGGAACATGGTTCTTGCATCCTTATCTTGCCTGCTGACAAAAGGATCAACCTCAGGCAGAGCCAATTTATCCGGTTGAGACAATTCACTCTGAGGTTCCTGAGACGGTTGCAACTCAGCCATTGTACAGACAACTAGTGTCTCATGAGGACTTTCCCGATGTTTCCCTATATTCACCATGGGTCTAGATTATATGGTAGGTTGAGGGTCCAGTTTAGATGGGGGAGGTTTATTTTGGGCTGCTGGCTGACTTGGTTGCACAGCCAGCTTGATTTAGGTGGTCTGGGTGGACTGGGTGACAGGGATTTGTTTTATTGGAGTGGAGGTTTGAGGCTGAGGTTTAGGAGGTGGTTGGGTATATGGGATTACGGGCATCCCAGGGAATTTGAGGATGGTTGGATTGCCCATGGTACTTGGGCGAGGAAGGATCCCAGGGCTCTTGAGGATGGGTAGATTGTTTAAGGAATTTTGGTAAGGCAGAAGTGGTAGACTAGGGAACTTCTGAACACTTGGCTTCTCAGGTGGAGGTTGTAGCATTTTTCTTGATCTCAGGCTCATTTGCCCTATGCTTGGTAATTCTTTCGAGATCTGCACCATATGACATTCTTGAGAATAGAAGCTCTGTCCTCTCGATTCTCTCAACCTTTGGTCAAAATCGGACTAAGGGGTCCATTGAAGTTTCTTCGGTTTTCACCTCTTGTGCTTCTTTGTGGAAGAAGATGGCTCTGCCTTAGCTCGAGCTGCCAGAGCGTCAGCGACTATCAGGAATCCAACCGCCTAGGCCAGCGTCTTTCTCAGCCGCCTTCGGTGCATCTTGCTCATATTGGTTCCTTCGAGTTCTCTGTCGAGGGCGTTGAAGTCTGGACATTCCAGAGTTGTACCTGCAGGAGACATAGAAGAGGAAGGGGACGAAGAAGAAGAAGAAGAAGAAGAAGAGGGGTCAGTAGGTGAGGGACTTTTAAGGTCATTTTCCTCATCGGACCTATTTGGGCAGCTTTTTAAGTCATCACCAGAGTTGAGCGTGTACAGGGAGTCTTTTAGGTCCTTCCCCTACTTAGATCGTTGGGGAGTGCTTTTAACGTCGTCACCCTCAATGGACATGCCCCAAGTAGAAGATGGCCCAGGGATATCCTCTTGATGAGGTGAGGGAGGAAGGATAATCGTACCGTGGATGAAATCCTGTACGGTTGGCTATGGGGTAAGAGGCCTGAGAAATTCTTGCTCAATAATTAGGTGAGGGATCTTGTTTCTCCGGTGAGCAGCCCTTAGCGCCCATCTTCTCCTGGTTTTCATTGGAAATGCTTGATTCTTGTCGTTAGGTTTGTGAACAGTCCTAGCATGATGAATTGCCTCATGCTTTAAGGACTTGAGTCTGCTCTGCTCATCGTGGACTCTCCATGGCTAGGAAGTCGAGGGTTCAACAGGATTGGAGGCATCATCACGAGATTCTTGCACTGAAGCATTCTCTTGGATGGGGATGCTGACTTGTGGGTGTCATTCCATGACAGTGTAAGCAATGTGACCTCTTTGCACCTTCTTTGCGACTACGGCTTCAAACCCATAGCATTCGCTCAACTTGTGGCCCCATATCTGATGGTACGAGCACCAATGATTCTCAATTCCTTGAGCAAGGCACATGGGCTGCCTTGCTGGCTTTAGAGTGCTGAGCTCTTGTTGGAGCAACATGGCGAACAAAGCCTGAAGGAGATCTGATGGTAGCTCATCAGAAGAGTGCAGGCCTTCGCTTTCCTCTTGTATTGTCATCGCATGGTAAGCCTCAGTTGCCCTAAATGCTTTCTTAAGATCTTCGAGTTTTATCTGATCCTTATGGATCAAAGCCTCGATGAAGTCCTTGAGTGTGTAGCATTCTTCTGTGGAGTGGCTTATCCTTTGATGATAAGCACAATAGCTTGTATCGGTGTCAAGTCTGGCTTGATCAGGAAGCTTTCTCTCAGGCAACTCAATCATATTCTACTCCAGTAATAACCAAAGTAGTGCAAGGACCCATTCCTTTTCGAAAGGATAAACCTTATTTCTATGCTTGATCCAATAATCATCTCGATTAAGGTTTGCAGGTGGGGTTACCCGATTATATGACTGTTGTTGTTTGCTTGCTTGAGGCACTTTTGTCGTGCCCACCCCTTTAAAGAGGTGCAAAGTTTGGGAGGCAGACTTCTTTGGATCACTGACAGTGACAACTGTTCTGATTACCCCTTTTTATTGATTGCCCCGGGCATTGGTCCGAGAGCTACCATTGCCCCCTTTGTTTCCTGAGCTTACAGACTGTTGTCGTGACCCACCATGGTGGAGTGATAGGCTATCTATGCAAATTTACTTGCAGATCAGCTCTAACATGGAGGTCAGATTGGAGGCCTCAACATGTAGAGAAATCTCAGGTCACATGTTGCACACACTGGTCTGAACTGCTTCCTTCTCAAGCATGGGCTTAGGATGGTGAGCAACCAAATCCCTCCATCTTGCTATGAATTGATCCACGGGTTTGTTTGGTTCCTGAATCAAGGTGAGAAGCTCGATGGTTTGGACCTCTCTCTCGACCTCATAGAAGCGCTGATGGAACAATCTCTCCATTTCTTCTCAAGTATGTACTAAATTCGGGGGAAGCCGAGCATATCACTAAAAATTCGGGCCATCAAGGGTTTTAACAAACTGACAGAGAAGGAGTCTCTCATCAGCCATTATCTCTCGACATGCTGCTTGAAAATGTGAGATATGGTGATGCGGGGATGTTGTACCATCGAACAAGGCAGCTTCCCTTTTTTGTAGTTCGAGGGAAACAGAACCAGATCAATGTAAGAGGGGTACAAATTTTGGTAACCCTGTATACCTGGGATTTGTCTATTCTTCAGGCTATGGCTTACCATGGCGTCGAAGTCTACCTGTGATATGAGGTGAGGGACGAAATTATCCTGTGAGGCAGAAGGAGGAGGCTGCCTTGGAGCTACATCATTGGAGTGATGAGAGTCAGCCTCATGATGGGATACATTGACTGAGGACCGCATGCTTTCCATGTGATCAATATTCTCCATCATTGTTTGCACCATCTATTCGAACATGTCCATGCGCTCTTTCTGGTTGTCATTAGGTTCGGTCACAACCATAATGCTACTATTTCCTCAGAGGGGTCAGCTTGAGGTTAAGTTGAAGGATTCCGAGGTTGGCGGGTCGTGCACGGCTGATCGATCAGCAAGGGCTCAGCATGCCCGGATTAAACTAGAGTCTTATATGTCGATCATGTGAGGACCGGTTCTCAATGGTCTTGGCACCGTGGCTGCTGGGTGGTCAAGTCATCTTCTATGACGTTGATTACTGTGCAGGCTTATCGTACCTCCTCTTTGGACGCCGTGATTCGAAGAGAGTAAAAGGAATTTTGGTGAAGAGGGTCACCGAGAGAGGCATCCCCGACCATCTTGGTTGCTTCCTTAGTCAAGATTTGCATACCCTTATCACATTTAGCTTTGCAGCTTTGATGGACCTCCCGCAAGAACTGTGATTGAGACTGCGGTTGACCAGCTTTTCTTGAGCAAGAAAGAGCTATCACCATCAGACAAAGCAATGAGTGCGAACTAGGTATTGGGGCCAACCTAGGCCAGAAAGGATGAAGGACCGATCTCCAATCAGGTCTTTTCCCTGAGCTCTCTTATGGGCTCCAGCATGATCGAGCCGATGGGGTTGGCTCAAGATGGTACTCTTGGGGAAGGTCTTCGACTATCAGAGCTCGAGGTGCTTGTACAAAAGAGGAGGGGCAGGCTAGGGAAGGATCGACTCATGATGACGCCTGAGCCAGAAGAGAGGAGCTGTTCGTGAAGGTGGCGTGTGTGCACCCCTTGAAGAAGGATCACGAGTGACTTGGGGGTTACCCCAGGCTCAAATAGATGGTCTGGCCTTATGAGGTCGAGGATTGCGAGCAGGTGTCTGTAAGAGAACAGGTGGAAGCCTGCCCCTTACAGGGTGCGATAGTTTGTGCTGAGAGAGAGGACGAGGGAGTCGTCTTCCATGTACTTAGGTTGGCGCAGCGATGGTATTGCCCCGAGTGGTGGAATGCACATGCATAACGTGTACAGGACCTGGCCCGAGGGGGCTTGATCCTGGATGCTGACTCGAGGTAACATAAGGGTTGCCCCGAGGTGTGGATCGAGTGCATAACCCATGAGCCTTGTCATGTGTGCGCGAGGTGGAGGCTCTAGGGTCTCCGCCTCGATGTGTTGAGCCTCTAAGCATACAGACCCGAGGTGGTGGAGGAATGTGGGGGGTACCCTTGCGGCGACCAACAAAGGCAACAACAACTTTCTTGCCTTTTACAGAAAGGGACTGGGCAGCCTTTCGGTGTACCTCAGTAATACGACCGGCAAGTGACTTGCCGGTGATAGGGTGCACGTTGTGAGTGGTAGCAGATGAGCTACCAATGCAGAGTGCTTTGGTGGGGGATCCACCGGAGCTAGGAGATGGAAAGTTAGGGACCTTTAAGTCCCCTCTCACGCCAATCCAGGCCAAGACCTGGGAGCCAGACATTGAGTCTTTTCTCAGAAGGAAAGTTGGAAACAAAGTTCGAGGAACTTGTTTCCAAGGGAATCTCATGAATGCAGGGATGAGAAAATCCTCTATCCGGATAAATGGGTTAAGAAACCTGTTAGCCATGTGAGGGAAGAAAAAATAAAAAACAAAGGAGAGACTAGCGAAACCAGGATAATCTTACAAAGGGTAGTAAATCCCTAGTGGAATCATCATGCTGGTTAGATGCCTCGATCTCGCCTTCCGGGTCAGGATGACCTGGTGGCACGTGTCTCGAGTTTTAGGGAAACCTGAGACTTGAGATCGCTCCCTTGGGAACCTTGTTACAAAACAAGGGCAGGTACACCAAACAATGACAGAGGAATTTAATGTGAGGCGGGACAGACCTCACCTAGGTTCGTGATTCACATAGGCTGATTCGCATGGATGCCCTCTTAGATCATGTCAAAAAGCCCCCCAATCCTACAACTGGTTCAAAATCGCCTCCCTTGACCTGTACTCTCTTGTTTCTGCAATCACACACACACGGTTAATTTACAATACAAGTGGGCTGAGGGACCCCACATTGTCTTTGGGCGATGGCACACATGTGCACATTTGAAAGAAGAAAGGGAAGGAATGAGATGAAGATTGGGGTGATAAGAGGAGAACGGACGAATAGAATAGAGAGAAGAGAATAGAGAAATTTGACCAGATGGCTAAACTGACACAGTAGCTGGACCATTACGGTGATTGAACTGACGTAATAGCAATATGGGCACGATAACTCATACTGGCATGGCGTCAATACTACTCGATGACAAGACTAAAATCGATCAACCTGACACAATGGCTAACCTGTCGTGGCAGTAAGACAGGTACGATAACTCAAACCGATACGATGGCAATACTGCTCGACGATGGGACTACCATGACAGTGCTAATCTTAGCATCCCTTGGTCAAACGAAAGAGAAGAAAGGAAGAAGAGAGAGAAGAAAGACGAAGGAAGAGAGAGAAAAGAGAATAGAGAAAAGAGAAGAGAGAAGAGAAAGAAAAGAGAGACGAGAGGGAAGAGAGGGAGACAGAAAATAGAGGAAAAAGAGAGAAGAGAGATTAAAAGAAGAGAGAGAGCAAAAAGATTGGAAGAAGAGAGAGAAAGGAGAGAAAGAAGAAAAAATAGAGGAGGAAGAAGAAGAGAGAGAAAAAGAGAGAAGAGAGGAGAAAAGGAGAAGAGAGAAAAGGCCAAGAAGTATGAACGACGATGGGGTTCTGCCATCCATGGCAGAGGAGAGAGAGAGGGGAGGAGCATGGATGGTAATGGATCCCACCATCAATGACAGAGGAGAGAGAAAGAGGGAAGAAGCATGGACGACGATGGGGTTCTGTCGTCCATGGCAAAAGAGAAAGAGGGTAAGAAAGAACATGGATGACAGTAGATTCTATCGTCCATGACAAAAGAGAAAGAGGGTAAGAAAGAACATGGATGACAGTAGATTCTGTCGTCCATAATAGGAGAGAGAAAGAGAGAACATGGACGATGATAGGCTTTATTATCCATGACAGGAGAGAGAGAAAACATGGATGGTGATAGGCTCCATTGTCCATGATAAGAGAGAGAGAGAACATGGATGACGATAGGTTTCCGTTGTCCATGACAAGAGAGAGGAAGAAGGAAAGTGAAAACGTAGACAGCGTTAGGTGCCACCATCCATGACGAGAGAGAGAGAGTCAAGGGAGAGAGAAGAAAAGACACACACGGCGATAGGTATTGCTACATGTGTTAGAAAGGACTCAGACATGACCCTGCCAGCCACTCAGAAAAGGGCCATATTCAATGTCCTTATCATGGAATAGGGAAGAAATTTCATGCGCGGTGATGGGCATCGCTGTGCACCACAAGAGAGAGAAGAAACTCAGACAGAGGCCTGACTTACCACTTGGGTTAAGGCTCGATTCACTGTGCATGTTCCAGAGATAAAAAAGGAAGGTGAATGTCATGCTCAACGATGGGAATCATTGTGCATGACTGGAGAGGAGAGAGAAAGGAAAGAATAAAGAAAGAGAAGAAAAGATAGAGAAGAGAGAGAAAATACAGAGAGAGATAAGAAAGAGAGAGAAGGAAAGATAGGGAAGAGAGAGAAAATATAGCGAGAGTAAGAAAGAGAGCGAAATAAGATGAATGGGAAATAAAGATGTTTCAGCACCTTGGTCCTTAGTAAGAAGTAGGTCAATAAAGCTTACAGAACAGTGAAAATTCTTGACAGTCTCATAATGGTCCCATAATTGTTCAATATCTTCATCAGTACTTCAAAAAACCACCTACCAAATTTCATCGCGATCGAACATGTCTATGTTAGTGAACACAAAGAAATAATTTCAACAAAATCAGTCTCTTGCACCTTGAAATGGATCCCGTAACTAGAGCTATACTTTTGGTGCATCAAACAGCTGTGGGACCACTTTCATTAGATTTGGCATGATTGAAAACCCCTATGGATCAAGTTTCAGCTTAATCGGGCACTCCAGGGCAAAGTTATGGGTAAAACACTAAAAAGGGGTAGACCGCACACTATTCCTGTGTGGCCACCCTACACTAAAATACCATTAAAGGTGTCTGTTTTCACAATCACGGGCAGTCAATTTTGGGGCCTATATCTCACTCACTATTTGGTGAGCGTTTTCATCTCATCAGGACGAACAATTCGATATGTGGTACGCCCCGTGGCGACGCCTGAACAGAGATAAAAAATCTTAAGTTACTTATCCTTGAAGGAAGTTGCAGAAAATTCAGCAGCAACACATCTCGTTTGAGCAGCCAGATCACGACGCTCACATACCCGATCGGCGTGAAACCAATTGCATTATGTTCGTGAGGTCCGAGGCATTCTTTGGTCTGAACCTCGCATACAATGAATGGATGGATTTCACACACGATGGCGTCAAAGCTGCTGTAAATTTCGGCCGCCAAAGGTCAATATTCTGGCTAAAAACTCAAGACAACAAAATCTTCATCTGGACACGAAATCAAGCTACGTTCATTGTAACATGATCATGATGGTATGCTCAGTGTGATTTAGTGATGAAATCATGAAGAAACATCAAGGAATGAGCACACAATCGATTTGACGTTTTTTAGATTCATCCAAGATTCAAGTCTCATAATCATGACTCAAAAACATGATTCATGACTCAAAGTTGGTATCAAAACGATCGTCATGCAAAGCTCTACAAGAAAAAAATAATCTTTTGATCAAACGAGCATCAGAACGACCTCGGGTTAGCCATGGAAGATCGCGCAAGTTCTCAAGCAGCAGCACGGACTGCTCTGGAATCCTACACATTGTTAGGCAGAGGCAAAACAGTCCTTTTGCACCCATTTTTAAAATTTCTTTAAATTCAATTAAATTGTAATTATCTTCAATTCTGGCTAGTTTTTTGTCGTACACCCATGTTGTAGCCCAACTCTATATAAACATGCAAAACTAAATTGTAAAAGGCTTTCGTTCATTTTTCATTGATTCAATGCTTAGCCCTGACTACGCCTTCCTTCCCTCTCCCTCCTTTATCCTCTCGTCTTTCATACTCTTCTCTTCCCTTCTTCTCCCTCCTTCCTTCTTTCTCTTCTTCTCTTCTTATTCTTTCCTCATACCTTACTTTTGCCACTTTTTCGTTCGACTAAGAGGGATTGAGGTTAGCCTCTCATGGTAGTCCTATTGTCTAGCCATAATGTTGTTGTGCTAGAATTACTTGGCCTACTTTATTTCCACGACAGACCGACCATCGTGCTTAGCTAGTCGATATAGGTAATGACATCTAGTAGTGATCCCGTGAGCCAATCTTAAATATCGAGCCTGTTTTGCTACCACGTCAGGCCAATTATCCACCAGCCTAGTCACTGCTCTCATCCTCTTGCTTAGTCGAATTCTTCTCCCCCACCCCCTGCATCTTTCTTTCTTCTTCTTGAATGCGCATGCTTGTGTACATTCATCAGAGACGAAAAGGGTGAGGTTTGACCCACTTGTCTCATAACCTTTGCCATATATGTGTGTGACTATAGAAAATCAGAAAATAAGAGGAATACAGGCTAAGGGAGGTGATTCTGAACTAATTTTATTATTGGGTAGCTTTCTTCGTGATCTAAGAGGGCGCCCACACGAGCTAGTCCAAGTAAATCTCGAACCTACCTTTAGATTCTTCTCTCACCGGTTGGCAACACCTGCCCCCATTTTCGAAAGAGGTTCCCAAGAGAGCAATCTCATAAACGTCCTGAGTCTTCCCCTGAAACCCGAGACACGCGTCACCCATCCCCAAAGGATCCAAAGGGCGAGATCGACGCACTTGACCAAGAGAGAGAAAAGGAAAGCGAAAGAAGAATATTAAGAAAGAGGGGGGATGAGAGAGGAAAGGGAATAAAGAGAAAAGAGGAAAGTAGAGGAAGAGAGGCATGCATGACAATGTCTATTGGTGTGTATGTTGAGAGTGAAGAGAGAGGCAGAAAGAGGAAGAGAGAGAAAGAAAGAAAAAGAGAGAGAAAGAGAGTGAGACACGCACATTGATGGTATTGTCATGTGTGTTTGAGGCAAGGAGGAGAGAGATAGAGAGAAGAAAAAAAAGAGAGAAAGAAAGAAGAGGAGAGAGACATAGAGAGAAGAGGATAATAGAGAGGGTAGGGAAAAGAGGAGGAGAGAGAAATTTACCTTCATCGAGGGGTACTAGACTTTTTCTTCTCTCTCCTCTCTATCTCTCTTGGACGTGCCCACAATTTCAATGTAAAACTCCCAAATTTTATTCATGAGATTGAAGCCCTTTATAATTAGGTTTAACATTTATTTATAGACTTGGGCCCAAAACATGGGTGGATGCCCAAAATCTAACCTAATTGATGATAATTACAATTTATTTGAGTTAAAATAAATTCTAAAAAAAGGGATAAAATGATAGTTTTGCCCCTACCCAACAATACACAAAATTTCAAAATAGTCGCCACTCTGCCCTTGAACGTGCATGATCTTCCATGGATTGTTCAGGATTGCTCCGGCGCTCGTTTTGTAAAAGGATATTACTTTCTCATTGAGCTTGGCATGATGATCAATTTGATACCAACTTCGAGCCATAGATCGTGTTTTGAGGCCACGATCATGCGACTTGAAATTTGTGTGAATCTTGAAAAATTCTGATCGATAGTGCGCTTGTTTCTTGATGTATTTTCATGATTTCTTTGCTGAATTGCAATGAACATGCCATCACAATCACGTTGCAACAAACACAGCTTGATTTTGTGCCGGGATAAAGATTTTTCCATCTTGGGTTTTTTACCAGAATCTGGACTTTTGGCGACCGAAATCTGGAATTTCTGCGGCCGGAATTTACAACAATTTTATCAGCTTCACGAGTGAAATCCGACCGTTCATCATGTGCGAGGTACATCCCCGTTGTGGCATCAGATCTTACGCAAGTAATGGAATTAGTCTCGCGTAGATCCATTTTGCAAATGTCGTGTCACGGCTGCTCGAGTGAGACGTGTCGCCGCTTAATTTCCTACGACTTTTGTCGTAAATCGTCATATTCTCTTTAGCTTTTCTCCCTACTTAGACGTCGTCACGGGGAGTGCCACTAATCAAAACGCTCGTCTTGACGAGACAAACATACATCAAGGTTATAATAATGAAGATAGAATAATAATAATTTATTTTCATATTTCATATGACTTGATTATTTATAAAAAAATTTATTCACGAAATTTTAAAATTAGAAGTCTTAATAATCTATTTTCATATTTTATATAACGTGATATAGCCTAGGGACATTAGCCATGAAGCTGAACTTGTACGTGAAGGTTACAATTTAAGAAATTGGGACCTAGTTGGGGAAGCATTAGAATTGTTGAAAATTTATGACCAGAAGTTGCAGGGAAAGATGATGCATCTAAGGAATTGGAGTTGGATGATCAGATGGATGACAACATACCACTAGTATGGCTTCCTTCTCGATCAGATAATGGGCCAAGTAATCCATGAACCATCCCCACATCAGTTAAACCAGATGAGCCTAAATGGCAGTTACGTCATTGTGTTGCAAGATAGGAGTGGTTAGGTGCCTTAATCTTGCTCTCCGGATCTGGATTATCAGGCGGCATGTGTCTCGGGTTTCAGGGGAGACGCAAGACTTTTGAGATATCTCTCTCGGGAACCGCGTTCAAGAATAAGGGCAAGTATTATCAACCGATGAGGGAGGAATTTAGGGTGAGTTCGGGACATACTCGGACTGGCTCCTGTGGGCGCCCTCTTAGATCATGAAGAAAGCCCCCCAGTATTAAAACTGGTTCAGAATTGCCTCCCTTGGCTTGTATTCTCCTATTTTCTGTAATCACACATTTATGGCAAAGGTTATAAGATAGGTGGGTTAGTGAACCTCAGCTGGCCTTTTGGGTGAACGTACATAGGTGTGCACATTCAAAAGAAGAAGGAGAGAACGAGATAAGAAATATGGGGGGAAAGAAGAATTTGACTAGGTGGGGAGATCAACACAGTGACTAAACTGGTGGGTAATTGGCTTGACGTGGTAGTAAAATGTGCTCGATAATTCAGACCGGCTCAATAGGATTACTATTAGACGTCAATACTGATACTGACTAGCTAGACACGATGGTTAATCTGTCATGGCGATAAAGTGGGCGCAGGAATTCTAGCATAACAACATTACACCGCTAGATGATAGGACTACCATAAGAGGCTAATCTCAACCCTTCTTAATCAAATGAAAGGATAACAGAAAGAATGAAAATCATAAAGAGAGAGGAAGAAGTAAGAAAATAAGAAAGAGAAGAGAAAGAACGCGAGGAAGAGAAAGAAAGAAGGAGAACAGTGTGAGAGAAGAGAGAAGGAATGAGAAAAGAGGGTGAAAGACATAGTCGGCCCTAGGCATCGCTGACTATGTTGGAAGAGGAAGGGAAGGAAAGACACAGTTGGTGCTAGGCATCACCGGCTGGGTTGAAAAGAGAAGATATAGATGGACACAGTTAGCGCTATGCTTCATCGGTTGTTTTTAAGAAGTGAGGAGAGAAGACATAATCGACGTTGGGCATCGTTGGCTGGGTTGGAATGAGAAGAGAGAAAAAGGACACAATCGACGTTATTCTTCATCGACTGTATTTATGCAGAGAGGGAAGATGCAGCTGCCGCTAGGCTTCGTCGACCATAGTCGATGCTATGTTTCATCGACTGTGCCAGAAGAGGAGAAAGAGAGAAATACAGTTGGTGCTGAGCTACGCCAACTGTGTTGGATAGAGAAGAGAGAGAAAATACAGTCGGTGTTGAGCTTCATTGGCGGTGCTTAAGGAAAGGGTAGAGAGAAGAAACAGTCGGCGCTAGTATCGTTAGCAGTGTTTAGAGGAAGAGAAGAAAGAAGACACAGTTGGTGCTAGCATCGCCAGCTGTGTTTAAAAAGAGAGTGGGGAGAGAGATAAAGATGAGAAGAAGATAGAGAAAGAGAGATAGAGAGAGAAAGAGAGATAGAGATGAGTAAGAAGAGAGAGAAAGAGAGATAGAGATGAGTAAGAGGAGAGAGAAAGAGAGATAGAGATGAGCATGAGGAGATAAAAATAAAAAAAGAGGTGAGGAGAGAGAAAGGGGAGAGGACAGAAAAAGAGGGGAGGAGAGAAAAAATTACCTTACCTAAGGGTATCGGCCCTTTTCTTCTCTCTCGTCTTTATTGATTGATTGAAGAAATGAATCCAGTTTTTTACAATTTGGCTTTGCATGCTTATATAGAATTGGGTCCAAACATGGGTGGATGCCCAAAAACTACCTTAAATTGAAGATAATTTCAATTTTATTGAATTAAAAGAAATTCTAAAAATAGGTGCAAAATGACTGTTTTGACCCAGCCCAACAATGTGTGGAATTCAAAAACAATCCCTGCTGCTGCTCGAGAACTTGCATGATCTTCCATGACTAATCCGAGGTTGTTCTACTGCCTGTTTGATCAAAAGATGAATATTTTCTCTTTATTTGATACCAATTTTGAGCCATTGATCGTGTTTCTAAGCCACGACCATGAGACTTGAATTTTGGATGAATCTTAAAAACTTTGGATCGATTGTGTGCTTGTTCTTTGATGTTTTTCTTCATTTTCTTCATTGAATCACACTGAGCATTCCATCACGATCATGTTTCAACAAACGCAACTCGATTTCGTTTTCGAATGAAGATTTTGTCGTCTTGAGTTTTTCATCAAAATCTTGAAATATGACAGTCAGAATATATAACAGCTTTGACCGCTTTGTGTGTGAAATCCAACTGTTCATTGTATTCGGGGTTCGGGTCAGAGATAGCCACGGACCTTATGCACACAATACAATTGGTTTCATGTCGATCGGGCATGCGAGCGTCGTGATTTGGTCGCTGGAGTGGGGCATTCTACTGCTAAAGTTTTTGCAACTTTCTTCACAAATCAGCAACTTCCCTCAAGTTTTTCTCCCTGCTCAGGCATCGTCACGGGGTATACCACATGTCGAATCGCTCTTCTTAAAGAGATGAACACACTCACAAAATTTGAGCACAATTCAACTCCAAACGAGTGAGATATAAGCCTCAAAATTCATTACCTATGACTGTAAAAACAACCACTTTTAATGGTGTTTTGTTGTGAGGTGGCCACACGGGAATAGTGTGTGGCCCACCCCTTTTCGGTACCCTACCCATAAATTTGTCTTAGAGTGCCCGATTAAGCCGAAACTTGACCCATAGGGGTTTTCGACCATACAAGATCCAATGACAATGTTCCCACAGCAATTTGATGCACCAAAAATATAGTTCTAGTTATGGAGTCTATTTCAGGGTGCTTGAGGCCAATTTTTCCGAAATTGTTTCTTTGTGTTCATTGCCTTAAACATGTCTGATCGTGAAGAAGCTTGGCCAATGGATTTTTGGAGTACTGATGAAGATCTTGACCAATTCTGGAGCCATTCAGAGACTGTCAAAATTTCTACTTTTTGTAGGCTTTATTGAACTACTTCCTCTTTATTCTGCATCAGGGACCAAAGTACTAAAAAATATGTTCAAACAGCTTGCCCCGCCAAATTTTTTGCTTTGAGAGAAGTGAGAAGGGCAACATTTAGAAAATTTCCTTCGGCTTTTACCTTTTTTTTGTTCCTAGCCACAGGACCACATGAACTCAAGGAGATTCACGCAATGGTGCAACTAGGATGCTCAAACGTAGGGATACATTGTTCGCATGTCCGTCTGTAGAGACTTTAGGGGTAGAAGAGACTCTTTGAGGAATATTATCGAAGCCCTCACCCTCATGCGGACTATTTGTGATTCTGAAGCTAAGAATTTTGTACGGACCTCGTCAATCAGAATCAAGCCCGTCTGACAATTGAGTGCCATGTTTGAGGGCTTTGTATCCATTTGGTCTAGGTTTGTGTATATCCTCTGGTGTTGAGCCACGTTTCAAGGATTACGTGAATGGTATGCTAAAAGGCCTTGCGTTGGCGTCGTCTGCTTTGTGCATCAGTCATTCCTTGGCGAGTAGGGTCCCTTAGTTTATCGAGGTGGCCAGCTCTTGGTACAACTACCCCTACCCACTGCTTTGCATCTACGACAATCATCTGAGTGCCACTCCAAAGTCATTAATGATACGTTATTCCTTGGCTAGTAGGGTATCTTAGTTTATTGAGGTGACCAGCTCCGGGAACAACCACCCATACCCACTGCTTTACAGCTACGACAATCATCTGATTGTCGCTCCAAAGTCATGGTTGACTTAGCTTCCTTGGGGAATCTTCAACATCTTGGACGTATGTTGGGGACCTTGTGAGAATGATGCTCTTTGTCAGGAGACTTGTCTTGCCTTCTTGGCAAATCTTCTGTCCTTCGAGTCCTTTTTGGTGAATGGACTTAGGCTGTTGGAATATTTTCCTTGAAGCTTGTACTTTTGGGTTCTGGTATGTGTCACCAGGGATTTTTTCTTTTTGAGTGAGGGTTGAAGCCACCTGTTGAGGTGAGTGTTGTATCAACCTGTTTATTGGTCCAAGCGTCCCTTGTGGATTTTCACTTGAACTTGGGAAGAAGTGACGTAGAGAAGTTTTTCACCAACTTCCTTCTATTTGGGGCTCGTTTACCCATGACCTTTCGGCCATGTCCACTCTTTTCATCTATTTTTACTCACGATGCCCTTTCGGGATTTCACTGTGCCCGATTTTTTTCATGGAACTCTTCTACTCATGGTCTCGTAATCATGCCCGTCCATCATTTTTTATTCATGGTGTTCCCTTATTAAGGTATACACCATGCTTGTTATTTCATCATTTTTTCTATGAAGGCGTGTTGAAGGTCATGCCCTAGGGACTTGTGCGTAGCCTTTTAATGTCATGCGGTCAGGACATGCACTACAGTTTAAGATCATACAGCTGGACCATAATGGGGATGGATGGTAGACTGTAGGGGCCATGAAGTAAGTATGGTAGTAGTTTAGCTCACTGTTGTGGAGATGGCACGAGGCTACTTGTGAAAGATGGATGATGTATGACAAGAAGATGGAAAGTGGTGACCCACTAGCTTATGACGAGTATAGGTGGTGGGATGGTTCGCCATTTTGTGAACATGAGTCAGACTCACTGGGGAATGATGTAGGATGATGAAATAAATGGACTCACTGGGGAGATAGTAATAGTGGTGCATATATGTGGGGGAGATTTGATGGTCATGCCTCTTGGAGTTGTGCAAAGTAGTTTATCGTCATACGACCAGAATGTGTACTATGGTCTTAGGGCCATATAACTTGGACTATGGCTATGCAGTTTAGAGTCATACAACTAGGACCGTGCAGTTTAAGGTCATGCAACTAGACCTCTGTTACAGTTTAAGGTCATATAGTTTGGACTATGGTTATGCAGTGTATAGTCATGCACCTAGGACGGTGCAGTTTAAGGTCGTGCAACTAGACCTCCACTACAATTTAAGGTTGTATAGTTTGGATCATGGTTATGCAGTTTAGAGTCATGCAATTATGATCATACAGTTTAAGGTCGTGCAATTAGACCTCCGCTACAGTTTAAGGTCATATAATTTGGAAAATGGTTATGCAGTTTAGAATCATGCAACTAGGACCGTGCAGTGTAAGGTCAAGCAACTAGACCTCCGCTACATTTTAAGGTGATATAGTTTGGACCATGGTTATGCAGTTTAGACTCATACAACTAGGATCGTGCAGTTTAAGGTCGTGCAACTAGATCTCTGCTACAGTTTAAGATCATATAGTTTGGACCATGGTTATGCAATTTAGAGTCATGTAACTAGGACCGTGCAGTTTAAGGTTGTGCAACTAAACCTCCGCTATAGTTTAAGGTCATATTGTTTGGACCATGTAGTTTAAGACCAAGGCTGTGTAGTTTAAGGTCATGCAGTACGGACCATGATTTGGGTCACTATGTAGGTGAGACTCCATAGGGAATAAGTCTGTGGATGACAATCTAACTCCCTGAGGATAAAGTAATTAATGTCATGCAGAAGCAAAGGATTTAGATGGAGATAATGGCCCGACGAGGGATGGAAAATGGAAGCAGACTTCACTGGGGATTAGGGTGCATGTATGACTCCCTGAGGGTGAAAGATGAGAATCCATGGAGAATAGGTATGCCTACTCCCTGAGGATAAGATAGCAAAGGAATAGTGACTTGGTGTAAAACAAACCTACTGGGGATTGAAGAGATAAGAATGACCCTAACTCCATTGGGGATAATGGGCTATAGTACGGGTGTGACCTGCACTGGGGAGGAGCGACAGTGGCCTACTCCTGACTCCATTGGGGATGATAGGTCACCCACATCTTTCGCCTAGGTTGCTTAAAATACAACTGGCGCCAGGTGCTGCAACTCAGCCGATGCTAATTCTTTCAAAACACACCCGGCGCTAAAGTTGGTCAACACTTCCTCTTAACCACTCAGCCGACACTAGGTTGGTCAAAATACAGTGGGTACTGAGGACGACATGTGCCACTACTAGCATAGAGTTGCCGAGCACACAACCGATGCTAGGTCACTTCGATCGCATAGCTGGTGCTGGATTGTTAAAAACAAAGCCAGGGCTGCCCTTTCTATCATTTGTACAAGGTCAATGATGGGTTCTCGACCACACGACCGGTGCTAGGGCTGTTGAAACTTAGCCGACGCTAGGTCACTTCGATCGCATAGCGGCGCTAGGTATGGATTGGTACTTGGGCCGTAGCCCGAGCTCGACCCAACCTTGATGTGGCCGTAAATGAAACTTTTCCTGGGCCTCAAATCAAAACCCGACCCGTTTCAACCAGTTTGTTGGGATTTTACAGGTGGTGATGAGAGCTGCCTCGGGCCTTGGGTCAAAGTCTGATCGTTGTTTGGCTTTCCTTGGACGCTACTGGGATTCCCAATTTGTGAGGGGCGTTTGAGGGTAGTGTTGGTTATATAAGGGGGTAAAACCCCATTTCCTTCACTTTTCACTGAAGATAAAAAAATTAAATGTAACTTTTTTAACAGTGTGCAGAGGATATCTGAGTGAAATATCTTGCAAGAAGAGGGATTCCAAACAGAGATGAAGTGTTCTAAAAAGCCTTACAAGGAAGGTTTCGCCAAGATTGTCAAGGGATTGTTGAAAAAGTAAGAGTTGAAGGAGTTTTGTAGGAGAACTTTGGTTGTGATCTTCGAGAGTAGAAGAGGCAGGAAGTGCAACAATTGGCATTTTTGTAAGTTTTGGGAAGTTTTCTGGTTGCTTAGGGGGTTTCCTGATGACTTAGGGAAAGTTGCAGAGGGTTTTCGGTGGGGTTTTGGTGACTTCCCAGCCAAGACGTAGGTAGGGAAAATTCTCTCAGTGAGTTTCCGGCCGTGTAGAAGTTCCAGTGAGACACTGAAGGGTCAAGGGAAACGGAACGGTCGTTGAAGGTGGACCATCGCAAGGAAGGTGAACGGTTGCAGAAAGTGGACTGTCACAGGAAGTGAACCGTGGCAGGGAAGACAGGTAGTTTCCATTTGCACGTGTGAGATGTGTGTCAGGCGGCGTAGAAGGAAATGGCGACGGTTGTCAGGGGACGTAGCAGGGATCGAGGCGTCACTCATGGAGTTCATGGCACGTGTGAGATATCTGAACACAGTCGGCGCTAGATGTTGGTGCTAGGCATTGGCAAATGTGGTCGACGCTAGGTATTAGAAAATATAGCCGGCACTAAATGTTGGAAGCGTCGACCGACGCTAAGTGTTATCAGACACAGCCGGTGCTAGGCATTGGCAAATGCAGCCAGCGCTAGGTATTAGAAAACATTACTGACGTTAGGCGTTGGAAGACACGGCCGGTGCTGATCTAGTGCCTTGGCAATTTTCGACTTGATTCGTTGAACCCTTTTACAATGGCTGGTCTTTCTTATTGACATCCTGATGTAAAGAAGCTTTCAAGTGCGGTAGAGGCCGATACCCACGATTTTACCGGTGAGGCTCTATCAAGAGGCGAGCCCATGTGGCTGACTAAGCCAGTATGCAAGCCAGAGTGGCCTCTTAGTGTCCCCTTCATTACCAACCCGTTCGTTTTGAAGTTTGCAAGGGTAATGACGGAAATGTTAGTATTGAAGAAGGGATGACACCGCTTCATTGCATTCACAGGAACATAGCCTCTGGGGAGAGCTTGCCCACCCTAGGGAAATGAATGGTATAGGCAAATGGGCTACTAATGTGGTCAGCAAAAGGCCTCCGAATTCAGGGGGAGCATCAATACTTGAAGGGATACTCTTCTTGGACTGCTAAGGTGTTGGTATCGCACAAAAGCACTCTTGAACGTGCTTCTCTATTAACAGCGGTCCAGTGTTTGGGCAGCTACTATGATCGGTACTCCAATACTGTGAGGGTATAATTGGAGACATGGAGCCATGTTAGTAATACTTGACTTCTTGGACATGGAGAAGCAGGAATCTCTTTGCTAGATAATCGGGGCCATGTATGACGAGTTCGTCAGCAATAGCCTGACCACCTTCTTCCCATTCTTCTGGGACTTTTTCTAACTCTTCCTCATTGTTTTTAGAGGTATTTTCATCAACTTCATGTGCGAAGGCCCATGACCCTGACATCTCTGCCTCCAATAGGGATCCAGGATAGATCATGCTTTCTGCTCCTTTCTCGAACCGAGGGATGAAAAGGTCAGCCTCAAACATGGAAAACATATCAGGTTGCAAAAGCTTATCTTGAAGGTTACAGGGAAATTGAGATTCAGGGATCATGGGGTGAAAACCGTCTTCATATGAATCGCGTGGTAGTTGCATGGGTGCCTGCAGTGTTTGCCCCATGCTAGCTGGTGCTTCATAGACTTGTACTATCTGGCAGGCTTCCTGAGAATAGAAACTCTGCCCCTTTGACTCTCTCAGTCTCTACTCAAAGTCAGGCTCAGGGGGCCACTGGGGTTTCTTTGGCTTTGACCTTTTGTTCTTCTTTGAAGAGGTGGGTTGTGCTTTGGCACGAGCTGCCTGGGCGTTAGCAACTTTCAAGAATCCTTCTTTTTGAGCCAGCATCTTTTTCTACCGCGTCCATTGTGTTTTAGTTATGTTTGATCCCTTATGTTCTCTGTTAAGAGCTTCGAAGTCCGGACATTTCAAGGTTGTACCTGCAAGAGACATAGACGAGGAAGAATGAGAAGCAGAACAAGAAGAAGTAGAAGGGTTAGAAGGTAGAGGACTTTTAAGGTCGTTCCCCTCATCGGACCGCTTTGGGCAGCTTTTTACATCATCGTCAGGGTTAGACGGGTGCAGGGAGTCTTTTAGGTCTTTCCCTTGCCTAGACCATTGGGGAGTGCTTTTAACGTCGTCACCCTCATTAGACACGTTGTAAGTGGAAGAGGACTTTGGGAGGTCCTCTTGATGGGAAGGAAGAAGGAGCGTGTCAGGGAGAAAGTCCAGTAAAGTTGGCAGTGGTGGAAGGGGCTTGAGAAATTCCTGCTCGACTGGCGGTTGAGCCATCTTGTTTTTTCTGCAAGGAGCCCTCGATGCCCTTATCCTTTTGGTTTCTTGAGGTGGTACTTGATTCACGGCGCTAGGCTTGTTATCAACCCTAGCATGGCGAACTGCTTCTAGCCTTAAAGACTTGAGTCTGCTTCGCCCGTGGTGAACTATCCATGGATGGGAAGTCAAGGGTTCAGCAGAGTCTGAATAGCTATTGAGAAGGTCTTTTGTTGGGAGGTCCTCCTCTAACACTGATAAAGCAATGGCTTGGGGATCACATACTAGAATGTTGTAAAACTCTTGACATTCCCATATTTTCTTTGTGAATATATCATGGAAACTGATGCATTCCCATAGGTAGTGGCCCTATACCTAGTGATACGGACACTAACGATCCTCAGTCCCCTGAGCAAGGCGTCACGACTGCCTTGCGGGCTTCAATGTGATTATGCCTTCCTGAAGCAGTATAACAAAGAAGGCGTGAAGGATATTAGGGGCTTCGTCTTCCTCTTGGGTAGTTACTGCATGGGAGGCTTCTGCTGCCCCGAAGGCTTTCTTTAAATCTTCAAGCTTTATCTAACCCTTCTGAATCAGAGCCTCGATAATATCTTTTAGCATGTAGCAGTCATCTCTATGATGATTAATCCTTCGATGATAAGTATAATAATTCGTCTGAGTTTTGAAGCTAGCTTGCTTAGGGAACTTGGCTTCTGGAAGCTTAATCATATTCTATTCCTATAATAACTAGAGCAATACAGGGACCCATTCCTTCTCAAAGGGGTAGACCTTGTTCCTTTTCCTGATGATATAATCATCCCGGCTAAGATTCGTTGGCGAGGGTACTCGATTATATGGCTGTTGTTGCTTGCCTGCCTGTAGTGTTGTTTTCGCTGTGCTCATTGGTTAGGTGCCTCAATCTCGCCCTCTGGATCTAGGTGATCTGGTGGCACGGGTCTCAGGTCGCTGGTATACACGGGATTTAAGATCGCTCTCTCGGAACCTTGCTCGAGGGCAAGGGCAGGTATGCCAACCAATAAGAGAGGAATTTAAGGTGGGTTCGAGACTTACTCGGGCTGGCTCTCATGGACGCCCTCTTAAATTATAAAGAAAGCCCTCTAGCTACTTGAGCTGGTTCAGAATCGCCTCCCTTGACCTGTAACCCTCTTATTTTTCTGCATAGCAATTCTACGGTTAATTTGTAAGACAAGTGGGTGGAAAAGGACCCACCATTGTCTTAGGGCAATGCACGTTATGGAGAAGGAGATGAAGTGCAAGGTTAGATGAAAGATGGAAAGGCGAAGAGAACTTGACGGAGAGGCGAGGCTAGCATGACAACCGAAAGCCACTGACTCAGACTGGCAGCATGACAGGCATGGTTCATAGGATCAGCAAGGCGGCAGTACTACTCGAAACCAAGGTCAGCGCATCGACGCTAGGTTAAGCCTACCCTCAATCATGTAAGAAGAGAAAAAGGTGGAGAGGAAAGAACGAGATGTCGAAGAGAAGGGGAAATCCGGACATCGATGGACATCATGGTAGGCAACGCAAGGAGGTGGCGCATCCCTTGTGGACGACGCTAGCTTCTGATGTGGCACATGGTGATGGTTTCTCCTAGGTCGCACGAAGATAGACGTGGGATGTAGGGAGAACGACGATAGGCACCGAACGCACGGAGGAAGCTCACGGATGGTGATGGGTGTTGCCAGGACCTCTAGCGGGTGGCCATAGGTATCGTCGTCCACATTAGATGCGCAGCAGAGAAAGCATCTTGCAGGTGGCAACACACTTCGCCGTCTAGGTTCTTCACCGAGACGTTAAAGCTACGTCTGTGGGCGATGATGGGTAGCGCCGTATACAGACCTCACTGAGAGAAAGAGACAAACGAGAAGGAGTAGAGGGAGACTCACGCATGGTGCTGCTACTGGCATGCACGGCCTGTGAGACCAGGGGAGCGGCATGCACGGCACTGCCATTGCCATGCACGACCTCCGCGAGAAACTCAGACTAAGAAGAGGGAGAAGAGAGAGGAGATTGAAGAGAGAAGAAGAAAAGAAAAAGAAGAGAGAGAAGATTTACCTCAACCCTAGGGGTACTGGTCGAACGTTTCCCTCACTTCACCCTCTCTCTCAAGCGTAACACCCCATTGGTATGAAAGATAAACTTGTATTAAGTGAAATCTCTCTCTTGTGTGTGTATGTATCTGTCGTCTCTCTTTTCTTGCACACAATGTTGTTATGTATATATAGAAGTGTGCCCCAAAAATGGGTGGATGATCAAAAGTAACCCTAATTGTTAAAAATTAAGATTCAATTGAATTAAAAGAAATTAGAAAATAGGGTAAAAAATAACAGATTTGCCCCTTCTTAACAAGTTATGGAATTTCAAAATAGTCCCTATGTTGCCCTCAGACTTGCATGTTCTTGTATGGCTGATCCAGGGTCGTTCTGATGCCCGATTGATTGTAAGATGATTGTTTTCTTATAGAGCTCAACATGGCGATCAATTTGATACCTTCGAGCCATGGATCGTATTTTTGGTTCACGATCATGTGACTTAAATTTTCAGTAGATCTAGAAACTTTGAATCGATAGTGTGTTCACTCCTTAATTTTTTTATGTGTTTTCTTCGTCGAATCACATGGAGCATGTCACTACGATCACAGGGCACCAAATGCAGCTCGAATCCATGGCCAAACGAACATTTTGCAAGTTTGGAATTTTGGTTGAAATCAAGGATTCCGGTGATGAAATTTGCAGTCTGTTCGTTGGATTTGTGTGCAGAATTCGACCGTTTATTATGTACAGGGTTCGGGTCAAAGATGGATCGAGACCTTACGCCCATAATGGAATTGGTTTCTTATCGATCGGGCTGGCGAGCAGTGTGATTTGGCTGCTCGAGCGAGGCACAACGCTGCTGAATGTTTTACACTTTCTTCACGGATCGACAACTCTCTCTAGCTTTTCTTTACACTAGGGTGTCGTCACGAGGCGGGCTACGTATCAAATAGCTCGTCTTGACTAGATGAACATGCTCACCAAATTTGAGCATGATCCAACATGGGACGGCTGAGATATGAGTGTCAAAATTCATTGGTCGTGACTGTCCCTTTAATGGTGTAGTGTTGCAGAGTGGCCGCATGGGAATAGCTTGCGGCTCCTCCCATTTCACTCTTTTGCTTATAACGTCTTCTTGAAGTGTCTATTTAGGCTAAAACTTGACCCTTGGGGGTTTTTAAATGTGACAGATCCAATGGAGGTGGTCCCACAATATTTTGGGATGCTGAAAATATAGCTCTAGTTATAGGGGTCTGTTTCAGGGTGCAAGAGGTTGATTCTGCCAAAACTGTTTCTCAGTTTGCACTACCTTAGACATGTCAGAATGCGACGAAACTTGGCAGAAGATTTTTGAGAAACTTCATAAAGATCTTGGCCAGTTCTGGGGCTGTTATGAGACTGTCAAAATTTCCACTACTTGCTAGGCCTTTATTGAGCAGGGGCCTCATGCTGATGTAAAATACCCTCCAACAGCATGCCCCGCCGAATGTTGTGCTTCGAGAGACTTGAGAAGTGCAGTCATTCTGGAAGTTTGAGGGATCTTGTCGAAGTCCTCACCCTCAAGGGGACTATTCACGGTTCTGGAGCATGAGGCCTTTGTTAGAACCTCCTCGTACAGAACCATGCCTTTTTGAAGGCCAAATGCTACGAACCTCTGGTCGGCCCATCTACTGCTAGCAAGTTTTCCTTTGATGCTCAGGGTATCCCTATAGGTAGTAGAATCTAGTCGGGGGCTTCTTGACCGTCCTGAAGGTTTGGTCCCCTGTTGGTTAGAGGGTTTTGGTGAGACGTACCCTGAATCCTGTGGCAACCCTAGCCTTTTTCAGTTTCTTGCCTTTGTGATGGTCCTTAGCATTTTTGGAGGGATCTTTTCATCACTGTCTTCACCCTCAAGGGACTATCCACGGTTCTGGAGCATGAGGCCTTTGTCCGGACCTCCTCGTACAGAACCAGGCCTTTTTTAAGGCCAAATGCTACGAACCTCCGGTCGACACTGTCTGCTGCTACATCACGTTTGCCTTTGATGATTAGGGTATCCTTGTAGGTCCCATCTAGCGGAGTCCAGACGTTGGCTTCTGGCCTATCACGAAAGTCTGGTCCCTTGCTGGCTAGAGGGTTTTGGCGAGAAGTACCCTGAATCATGTGGCAACCCTGACCTAGTCAGTTTATTACCTTCGTGATGGTCCTTAGCATTTCTGGAGCGATCTTTTCATCATCGTCCTCACCCTCAAGGACCTATCCGTGGTTCTGGAGCATGAGGCCTTTGTCAGGACCTCCTCGTGCAGAACTTGGCCTTTTTGAAGGTCAAATGCTATGAACCTCTGGTCGGCACTGTCTGCTACTACACCAGGTTTGCCTTCGGATGCTTAGCGTAATCCTGTAGATCCCGTCTAGCGGAGTCCAGTCTGGGGCGTCGAGCCAGTCTCGAAAGTTTGGTTTCCTACTAGCTAGAGGGTTTTGACGAGACGTACCCTGATTTCTGTGGCAACCCTGACCTTGTCAGTTTCTTGCCTTCGTACTAGTCCTTAGCATCTCTAGAGGGATCTTTTCGGCATCGTCCTCACCCTCAAGGACTCTTATTGTTGCTGAAACGGGGAGATCTTATGAGGCTCTCACTCCTTGACGAGCCATTGAAAGTGAGGAGATCTTGTGGGGCTCTCACTCCCTGACAAGCCGTAGAAACTGGGGAGATCTTATGAGGCTCTCACTCCCTAACGAGCTGTGGAAACTGTGGAGATCTTATGTCGTGGAAACTAGGGAGATCTTGTGAGGCTCTCACCCCCTAACGAGTCGTGGAAATTGTGGAGATCTTATGAGGCTTTCAGTCCCTAATGAGCCATGGAAACTTGAGAGACCTAATGAGGCTTTCACTCCATGATGAGCCACAATTTTTGGGGAGATCTTATGAGGCTCTCACTCCCTGACGAGCTATGGAAACTGAGGAGATCTTATGAGGCTTTCACTCCCTATCGAGCCATGGAAACTAGGGAGATCTTATGAGGCTCTCACTCCCTGACTAGCCATGATTGCTAGGGAGATCTTATGAGGCTCTTACTCCCTGACGAGCCATAGAAACTGGGGAGATCTTATGAGGTTCTCACTCTTTGATGAGCCATGGAAACTGGGGTGTCGACCATGACCGTAGAAGTGCATCAACCTGCTTTGTCGTTCCAAGCGCCCTGTCACGAGTTTTCACTTGAACAGGGGGGTTGGCGCTGTGAAGACTACTTTCACCTACTTCTGTTATTTCCATGCTCTTTTACCCGTGACTCTGTGGTCATGTCCACCCTTTTCATCCATTTTTTCTCACGGTGCCCTTTTGGGGTTTTCACCTTGCTGGGTTTTATTTTTTCCACAGAACTCTCTTACTCATGGTATCGTGACCATGCCCGTCTGTCATTTTTACTCATGGCATTCCCTTGTCCGGGTGTACACCATGCCTGTTTTTTTTAGAGAAGGCAAGTTTTAGGGTCGTGCCTTCAAGACCTATGCAAAGCCTTTTAACGTCATGCGGCTATGACATGCACTCTAGTTTTAGGGCCATACAGTTGGACCGTAGAGGTAAGGAATGGCAATCTGTAGATGCCATAGAGTGAGTATGGGGGTGACTTTGACTCACTTGGGAAGGTGGCATGAGTTGCTAGTAGAGAGTTGTTTGGATGATAGGTGAAAAGTGGTGACCCACTAGCTGGGGGCGATATGTCTTGCCATTTGGTGAGCATGGTTAAGACTTGCTGGGGAATGAGATGAAAGATGGTGAAGGTGGCCCCGTGCACACGAATGGGCCTGCTAGGGAAGACATGCATGACAATGCACATAAAGGGTGTGTTGTAGACTCACTGGGAATGCAATGCAAGTGGTGTAGGTGTCCCGCACACACGAATGGGCTGACTAGGGAAGACGTGCATGGTGATGCACATAAAGGGCATGTGGGCCTAGGTAGGCTCATTGGAGAGAAGAAGAAGAGGGTACGTGCACACCAATGGGCCGGTTAGGGGAGACGTGAGCAAAGAAGCACGCAAAAAGGGAGGTGTGCACGCACATGGGGTGTCTTTAAGGTCGTGCATCCTGGACCTGGGCGAAGCAGTTTAGTGTCATGCGGCCAAGACATGCACTATGGTTTAAGTTCATATAGTTTGGACCAAAGTTATGCAGTTTAAAGTCATGAAACTAGGACCGTACAGTTTAAGGTCGTGCGACTAGACCTTCGCTGCAGTTTATGGTCGAATAGTTTGGACGTGGCTATATAATTTAAGGTCATGCAGCATGGACCGTGGTTACACAGTTTAAAGTCTTGTAATTGGGACCGTGTAGTTTAAGGTTGTGCGACTAGACCTTCACTACAGTTTATGGTCTTATAGTTTGGACCGTGCTTATGCAGTTTAAGGTCATGCGACTGGACCTCCGCTACAATTTATAGTCATATGGTTTGGACCATGGCTATGTAGCTTAAGGTCATGCAACATGGACCGTTTATGAGTCACCATGTCAATAGGGTTGCATGGGGGGTAGGTATGTGGATAGTAATTTGACTCCCTGGGGATAAAGATAGTTAAGGCTATCCACATGTGAAGAGATGTAGATGCAGGTGGTGACCCTACGAGGGGTAGTTAATAGGAAAGGCTTCACTAGGGATTAGGAGGGCCAGTGTGACTCCACGTGTATAATGAATATCGATGTGCATGGAACTTCGAGAGGCCAGGGCAGGGATGGACCCCACCGTGGGTTGAAGGAAGGATGTCTCTAACTCTCTGGAGATGATGGGATTAGTACAATCCTTTCATGCATCTAACTCCATTGGGGGTCTAGTTGGAGTTATGCATATGGACCATTCGGCACGCTGCGCGTTACAGTTTTAGGGTCTTATAGCTTAGACCATGGATGTGTAGTTTAAAGTCATATAGCTGTGATCATGCAGTTTGTGGTCGTGCTACTAGACCTCCGCTACAGTTTAGGGCCATACAGTTTAGATTGTGGTGCTAAGCCTTTTAACTCGTGCAGTTAGGACGTGCACTATGGCTGAGGTCACACAAATGGACCATGGTTGTATGTTTAAAGTCATGTGACAAGGACTTTGCAGTTTGAGGTCGTACAACTAGACCTCCGTTATAGTTTAAGGTCATATAGTTTGGACTGTGGTCATACAGTTTTGAGTCATGAGACAAGGACTATGACTATACACTTTAGGGCCATGCAGCTTGGACCGTGATTGTGCAGTTTAAGGTCATGCAGCATGGACCATGGTGGTGCAGTTTAAGGTCTTACAGTGCGGACCATGGCGGTGCAGTTTAAGGTCATACAGCGCGGACCATGGCACTGTAGTTTAAGGTCATGCAGTGCGGACCATGGGGAAAGTGATTTCATGGGGAATAGAGCCATTATCAGAAACTGGGCTCGCTGAAGGGCGAGATTGTGGTGTAGGGAATGAACTCCTTGAGGGTATGGGCAGATGGTCTGAAGGGGAGCCCCAAAGCCTGCGTATGACACTAAGTGCAGCGTTAGATCCGGATGATGGTGTCAGGTCCCTTGGTGAAGCACGCGACAGTAGCCCTTGGCTAGATGTAGGGCGGTAACTCCATGATGGGGCGCACGATAATAGCCTCCTGACGAAGCACCCGGTGGTAGTCCTTGTACTAGATGCGTGACAACAACCTTTTAAACGAAGCGCGCGGCACTAGTCCTCTTTATGAAGTCTTGACGAGGCGTGCGATGATGCTACTTCGGGTCTAGGGCTTGGTCGCCCTGGCCTAGCCTTATCTCCATCAAGAGCTGGGGATTGGAGCGTCATTCTGAGTTTGTCAGGGGAAGTCTCCGGTACTGCGTGGTATAAAAGGCGGGAAATTGCACATTACGGGTAAAACAGTAGGTCTTTTAAGAGAGAGAGAGAGCAAAAGCTCCTGACGAGGGTTTTTCAGCAAGCACTTCCTGGCTAAAACTTGCAGATAAAGGTCCTTAGGGATTTTTTTGGCAAACTTCAGGAGGTGTGAAGCTTCGCAACGAGCAAAGAAGAGGATCCCTCAAGGCCTTGGTAGAATTTGCAGAGGTTCCCTGCAGGAGTTTGAGTGTTTCTTCGGTCGTTCTGCTGCTGCAGGGGAGGTCGCAGCGAGCTCAGAGGGCTCTGTCAGGTCTCTGGTTGTCGGAGGAGAAGGAGAAGGGGCTGCATTGAGCTCAACAAAATTTTAACGGAATTTCGTTGAGCTTTGGTGGGACTGCTGAAGTTGGAAAAACCGGGATGAAGGGCAAACGTCGGGTCTTAGGGAAGTCTTTTGGGGACTTCGGTTTCACTAACTCCGATAACAAGCAGGAGGGGGGAGAGGATTTTCACGGTGGACGGGAGTGGATTCCCTGCGAGCAAAAGAAAGTGCAGGTGGGAAAACAAAGGGTTGGGAGACTGTAACAGTCGAGGAGGTGAGGAGTTGTGGGATGGCGATCAGTCGCCCCCTGCTCGCTCGGTGGCAAGCCACGTCGCAAGAGTCAGGCGATGTGTCTAGATTTCAAGGACACTTGTGCAACGTGTGTTGACGACTGGAGCAAGGCATTAATATGCCTTGGTTCGCGGGACGTCGATGGTGCTTGATCGATCGTGAGGTGGTGATTCCCTCCTGGTGGCGATAAACCTGCCCATGTTTGGTGAGACGGCGATAACGTCTTAGTGGGTAGACGACAATAGTCTTTCCCTGCTGAGTGCAGTTTCTTCGTCGTTGTCCAGTGCCCTTTGCTTTTGTTCTAATGGCCGAGTTCTTGGGGGCCATTCCAGACGTGATGAACGTCCCGCGAGAAGGGGAAATCGGTACTTATGCATTCACCAGCAAAAGCTTGGTGTAAGGTGAGCCGATTTGGCTTACTTGAGCGTTGTGTGCACCCAGGTGGCCATTAAGCATCACCTTTGTGAGTGCCCCGTCCAATTGGTGACGAGGGAAGTTAATGATGGAAATGTGAGCATAGAGGAAGGGGTAGGCCTTCTGCATTGCCTGCATCGAAACGTAGCTTCTAACGCAAACCTGCCGACTCAAGGCAAGCGAATGGTGGAAACCTTGGGCATGAAATGGTCCTCTTTCGGTTTCCGAGTGCAAGGGGAGCACCAATACCTAAAGGGCTATTCCTCCTAGACCCTGAAAGTGCTGCAGGACTACAAGGATATTTTGACGCTGGCTTCTTTTCCGACTGCCGTCCAGTGCTCGGTGGGCTGTTACGACCACTGTTCAAACACAGTCAAAGTGTTATTAGAGACTTGGAGCCATGCTAGCAACACATGATTGCTTGGTCATGGAGAGGCAGGGATTTCGCTAATGGACCTGCACTTTGTCGGTGGATTGCCGCTCCTCGGTGCCATGTATAACGAGTTTATTCCCCCAAGCTCAGTCATTTTTTGAGGGAAGAAAGTGGGTAACGAAGCCCTGCCGGCTGTGCTTCGGAAATTGTTCGAATTCTATCAGTGGCTCTATGACGAGCTCAAAAAGGGGCAAGTTACCTTTACCAAGGGGGAAAAATTCTTCTTCGGAACCTGTGTAAATGAGGATGGCCCATCGCCGAAGAAGGGGGAGAAGGAAACCCCACCGGTTTTCGAGCAGTGGAGGAAGAATGGGCACGTCTTCTTGGCAACTTACTTGGCACTCTTCCTTTGTAAATTTTCCTTTCCCGGGGGTCCCAACACCTTTTATGTGGCCTACGACATGGTGCGGGAAAGAGAATACGCGCTCACACAGCCTGTACTGTGCAACATTTATCATGTCCTTGGGGCCATCTCTAGGGGAAGACCATATAAAGGGGAGGAAGGACGGAATGACATAGAAGATGATGAGGCCTTCCCAAGATATTTCAAGACCGCTTTCCCGGTTCATTACATGTACGGTTGGCTTAAAGCTTTCTTTCGGGATACATACCGCAGAACCAGAGAGCTGGAGGACAGAATGTGTCCATTTTTGCTAAAGGTTGCTGGTCAGAAGGAAATTTTTCATTCCCGAAGCCATGCGCGTAGCCTGTTTTTCAATGATCACCTCCATATGACCCGGGTGGCATTTCTAGTTGGGAGCCTCACAGATCATGCATATGTCGACGAGCTGTGCGACCACCTGGATGGTGCCTTCACCAGCCCTAAAGAATTGATGTATATGCTGAGTGTCAGAGGCGGCATTCTTGCCTATCGCAGTATCCATGGTGCAAAGCTTGAGGGCTATTTTCCTCACCGATTCGCCCGATAGCATGAGCTGGATCAGGGAGATCCGTGCTCGGTGTTCTTTGAGAAACGGCATAGCAAGGCTGCCCGTTGGAAGACAGACAAGTTGGGAACGTGCAAGGAGATTTGGCATCCGAGGCACGTCCATACTGCTTGGGCCACATGCTTGGAGGCCACCATGGTCAATAAGCAGGTGTTGCCCCATTTTAGCAGAATGGCATGGGGGACCAAGGCCCATGAGAATTGGTGGAGAATTATGAATAAGGGGTACTAGGACGTGGACCACCCCTGGAAAGGGGAGGATACCCACTGGAACCAAGATACCAGGCAGTGGAAAATAGCTAAGACCCTTCCCTTAGGTGAAATCTTTACCCTGGGCTTCCCTTATGACTAGCGCATACTCGGGCGAGCTCGTCGAATTACCGTGGACAAGTCTTTTCTGCAATTTCTCAACATGGAGAAGGGGTCAGAGAGTACTTTTTACCAACTCTCTGCTATCATCAAATGGAAAGAAGGCCGTAAAGTCCAGGGGTATGAAAGGCGTTCAGTCAAAGATTTGAATGAACTGATAGGGAGCGACTCTCGTAGTAAGCTAGCCACTAGTTCCTCCAAGTCTAGGACCTCGAAGGGTGGTGTGCCTAAGCATGCAAAAGGGAAGAAGAGAAAGTTGGTTGTTGTACTCGAGCCGACGAAGAAAAAGAGGCAAGATGTTGTGCCTGAGTCAGCGGAAGGAAGGAAGAAAGAGCAGGTCATCAAGCCCGAACCGGACAAAAAGAAAAGGTAAGCTACTAAGCTCGAGCCGGTGTAAGGAAAGAAGAGAAAGCCGATTGTCGTGCTCAAGCCAACGAAGGGGAAGAAGGAAGGGCCGGCTGCTGAGTCCAAGCCAGCATAGGGGGAGAGGGAGAAGCAAGCTGCCCGAGCGACTCCTTGTGCTCCAGCCAAGAAGGGAATCAAGACTTCGGGGCACAAAGGGCTCAGGGTCTCGATGACTCGTGAGTCAGAAGATGATTCTTCACCCTCAGCTTCTTCAGAGGGTTGTGTGTCTCCTGATATTTCCCCGCCGCCTTATGCTCTCGATGCCTCACCTTCACCTTTGCCCGTATCTTCTCCTGGCTCCTCAGAGACTCGAGCTGATGCCTCAGAGCCTACTACCCCAATTGAAATTGCTTCAGATCAGGAAGCGGCACTTGAGGCTGAGGGGGGGGGCTCAGTCCCAATGGTGGTAGACGGGGATGGTGGGATTGTTCCTGGCGTGGCGGAGAGGGCTGTTGGAGTGCCGATAGTTTTCAAGCCTACTGAGGAAAGGGAAATCTCTGCAGAGCTTGTGGTAATAGAAGAGATTGGGGCCCTAGGAATCGAAGAACGACCATCCAAGCAGCAAGAGGTGGCTGCCCAGAGTGGTTCATCTGCGAGGAGAGTGGAAGTCAAATGCCATGAGGGGCTAGGCTTGGAGGGTCCGGGGGTCGCACCCATGACCGTAGAGGAGGCAGGTGCCATGGGGGAGCCTGCTACTGAAATGATTGCGTCGGAAGACAAGGGCGAGGAAGGAGAGGGAGTAGGTGTCGAACCTCCCGAGGTGGGGATGGTCGGAGATGAGAGATCACGGGAAGTGGTCATCGCCTTAGAGGGGGAAGCTGCTATGGGGCATCATGAGATCAGGGTCACGGTACCAAGCGAGGAAGCGGACCTCACACCAGCTGCGATTGCTGAGCTTGCAGAGGTCGAGGCGATGGTGTCTGGCCATGAAAGGATCGAGCCTGACACGGTCATGACTGGGGCCCAGAGTGAGGAAACCGTTGTCGAGGCACCAGAGCGACATGAGGTTGCTCCTGAATCCCGGGAGCCTGAGGCTTGGGCTACAGCCGGGAGCTCTCCTGCTGTGGTTGCTCCTACCATGCTACCCTAGCCCACTTTTAGTGGAATGCCGAGAGACTTCTTCGAGATGTTGCGGGCAAGTTTTCAGAAGCTAAAAGAGTTGCCCCATGAAGTGATTGGCACAACGCTTTTACGATTGAGGGGTGTCACCGTAGGAAATGTGCTTGAGGCAGTCCCCTATTTGACAGCATTGCCAATGAGCTATAAGGAACGAGGGCAAAGGCCCTACTAGAAGAAGTGACTGCGCAGCGACTGTGGCAGCATTGCCAATGAGCTATAAGGAACAGACTGCGTATTGGGATGCAAAGGACAAGGCACTTCTTGATGATGCTTTTGCCCTCCAGTGTTCCTTGAAATAAGTGAGCCCCCTGATGGAGCATGAGGTGGGGCTGGTGGCAGGGCTAAAGAACGAGATTGAGCAGGTGAAGACATCGACTGCAGCATACAGAGGAAACGTTAACGAAGGAATCGATCGATTTTGAAGACGCCGACTATTTTGTTATCTTTTTCATTGTAAATAAAAGAAGATTGTAACACTCTCTTGATTTGTGAGTGAAACAATTCTTTTGACTTTTCTTTCTATTTCATTGCTTCTGCCCTTACATGGTTTGAGATGAAGAAGAATAGCCCACTCCTTGCTTCATCTTGTGGCAGCCTGTTCTGGCTTCAATGACCTTGAAGGAGGGAACAGTTGCTTCCTCATCCCTGAGTGTTTGATTGGAGAGGGGCTCATAATTCATGGTTCTCATGATTTGATGGGCCTGCTGGCTATAAATGCTCTAGTCTGGGCTAGCTTTGACTTCAATTCGAGGTACATTACTTTTGAGTTCATCATCAGTCTTGGTCTAAGGGACAAACTTCCTTAAGTGCTTTGAAGTGACACACATAGCCTTCAATTGATTATGGAGGCTACACACCTCGCTTCTCAACAATGCCATGAGGTCCTGTTCTTGAGAGCCGGAGGGCTGACTCTTGTCAGCTTGTACTTCTTCGACAATCTCGGAGAAGTGTAAGACCTTCTTTTAGCTGCTGGTTATCCCCTTGTTCAGGGAGGACAAAACCTGGAGCACCTTCCGTGGTAGTTGGTACGTCAGTTCTGTCTCTAGAAGGGCAATGGGGACGTGCAGAATCTTTTGCTGGTCTGATGTGTAGGTGCCCCTAGGTGTTGGCAAGTCTACCTCTGGGGCTTCCTCAGGCTTAGGGGCTACTTCTGACTCGTCATTTTGTTTTGATGAATTAGAAGTAGAGGGAGAAGCTTCGCCTTTGGGAAAGGATACCATGACCTCGGAGAGGTGGCAAGGTATACTTGGGTGGATAGGGGTCAAAGGAAGGATCTTGCCTTGTCTTTCCTCTTCTTTGAACATGTCTGTAATAATTCACCCCAGATCCTCAACGTCATCAAGAGATGAAGGTCCCGTCTCTCGCACAAACTTTCGATCATCTTATTTTGACTTTTCTGGTGCGGGAAGGTCTGTGAAATAGTACTTGGCATCGGTGTAGTGAGTCTCAGCTACGGGGAACGGTCTTTAGTCAGCATAGATCGTGTGTTTTCTTCCATCTCGGCTATACTTGAAACATTGGTGGAGTATGGAAGGAACCACCCCCTGATTCTGAAGCTAAGGACAACCAAGCAAGACGTTGTAAGAGGTATCGGTGTCGATTACGTGAAACTGAGCGTAATCATTAAGGTCACCGATCTTGAGGTGGAGGCACACTGTGTTGGCTGGCTTTTCTCTTGACTAGTTGAACCCTTACGCAATGATGTGGGTAGGAGTGAGGTCATCAGACCCTAATCCCAGTTGGGTGAGAATCCTTCTTGAGATTAGGTTAACTGCTGACCATCCGTCTAACATGATCCGATAGAGAGGGTAAGCATGAAGTTCTTCATGGGGTGATTATGGAAGTTTCCTCCCAGCTGAAGGTCATCTTCGAAAAAGGAGATTGTCAAGCAACCGCTTAGAATGGTTAGGTCGACCTCGATGGGTTCCACCTCAGTCTCGTACACCTCTGGGTTAGAGAGTGCTCGGACCAAAGCCATGCAGTAGTCTCTGGACAGCAAGAGGGCATCATAGATACTCAAAAGGGATAGAAGCTTTCTCAAGTACCCAATTACATCGTATTTTACTTTATCCTCATTTGTCTTCTATGTTCCTGGTCTAGTCACTGATGTAGGTGGTAGGATAGGCTTAGGAACAGGTTCTGGTTGAGTCTTAGTTTGTGACACTGGCTGACTTTGCTATTCAGTTGGTGTGGTCTGGGTTGATGGGGTTGTAATGGGAATTTATACTAGGGATGTAGAGGCTTGAGGTTTAGGCTTAGGGGAAAGTGAAGGATCATGAAATTTGAAGACCTTGAACTTTGGAGGCGTGGGCTGTAGCTTCTTTCACAATCTTAGACCCATTTGCCCTGTGCTGGCTGTTACTTCCAAGATCTGCACCATGTGGGAGGCTTCATGGGATTAGGAGCTCAAAGATGGCTTAGTTTTGGCTTGAGTTGTCAAGGCATCGGCGACTGTTAAGAATCATGCCGCTTGGGCTAGCATTTCTCTGAGGCATTCTTACTGTGGCATGGTGAGGCTGGTGTCTCCGAACTCCTCGTTTAGAGAGTCGATGTCCGGCATCACCGAGTGATACCTGTAGAAGAAATAGATGAGGGGGAAGGAGAAGAAGGGTTAGAACATTCTAGGCAGTTTTTTACATCGTCACCAGAGTTGGACATTTGCAGGGGGTATTTAAGGTCTTGCCTCGGCTTTGACCGTTGTGGGATGCTTTTAACATCATCACCCGTTTTGGCTAGCTCCTGAGATATTGATGACTTAGGGTCGTCTGTCTGTTTGGACAAAAAGATGAGGCCAGATGTGCCTGAGATGAAGTCCTGCAAGGTCGGCAATGGAGGAAGGAGCCTGAGGAATTCTTCCTCGACTGGTAGTTGAGGAAGGGGCCAGAGGAATTCTTCCTCGACGGGTAGTTGAGGAAGATGATTCCTTCAACGGGCCGACCTAGGTGTTTTCCGTCTCCTTCATGACCCCCGAGGGGCTGTTTGGATCGCCCAATCAGGATGGCGAGAGGTGGTAGCTTGGTGGACTACCTCGCATCTCAGGGACTTGAGCCTGCTTCACCCATGGTAGACTTCCCAGGGCTGAGAGGTCGAAGGCCTTGAGGAGTCTAGTGCATACTTACGAGGGGCCTACAGTGTGGCTTCTCCTTGAACAGGAGCAAGGGCTTGGATGTGTTCTGGAAGAATCTCACAGTCGATGCGACCTTGCTGGACTTTCTCGGCGATTATGGCCTCCAAACCAAAGCAGTTATTGAGTTCATGGCCCCACACTAGGTGATAGGGGCACCAAAGTTTTTTCATGCCCGGGGCAAGGCGTCTCAGCTATCTAGCGAGCTTGGGAGTGACAAGACCTTGTTGGAGCATTACCTCGAAGAGAGCTTGCAGAGGGTCTGGCTCAGCGTATCCCTAGGCTTGCATTGGGAGGTCTTCCTGTGCAGGCGAGAGAGGGACTCAAGGGTGTCTCGCAGGGTCACCTAGAACTTCCTGCCACTGCTACATCATCTCGGCCAAGAGCTTATGGAAGTCAGTGCACTCGCTGACATCATGGCCTCATATCCGGTGATATGCGCACCAGAGGTCCTCCATCCCTGGAGGCAGGAACTTAGGCTACCTTGTCGACTTTGGGGTGGCGATTCCTTCTTCGAGCATTATGGAGAAGAATGCATGAAGGATAGCAGGTGCCCCGTCATCTTCTTGGATTGTGATTATGTGAGATGCATCAGCTTCCCAGAACGCCTTTTTCAATTCTTCATGCTTCATCTGACCCTCTTGCGATTGTGTCGTTGAGCTTATAGCAGTCGTGAGTGGGGTGGCAGACCCTCCTGTGATAAGCGTATTACTTCTCGTTTACCTCCTGCACAGCCAACCTCGCAGTATTAGCCTCTGAAAAATGTATCATCTTATGTTCTAGCAGCAGTCGTGTCCACTCCATGTCGAAGGGGTAAACCTTATTCTGGTGCTGAGCAAAGTAGTCGCTTCGCCCAGAGTTTTTGGGAGGCGGGACGCTGTTGTGGAAATGTTGCTTGTCCCTAACCGGAGACTCTTGTGCCTTGAAGTGGTTCAAGGTTGAGAAGCTGAGCCTCTGGTTTTAGCCACGACGATGGCCACGCTAATTACTACCTTTTGATTGCCCTGACTGCCAAGGCATGAGTTTGAACTGGCTGGTTGCTGACGGGGGTTGTCGTGCTTGAACAATCCCTCAATACAGACTGCTTTAGAGATGAGCTCTAACATGGAGGGTAGATTGGATGCCTCAACATGTAGGGTGATCTAAGGTAGCATGTTCCGCATGCAGGTCTGAACTGCTTCCTTCTCGATCATGAGAGTGGCGTGAAAGGTCACCAACTCTCTCCATCGGGTGATGAATTTATCAACCGACTCACCAGGGTCCTATATCAAGGTGAGGAGCTCGATGGTTTCCACATTCATTTGGACTTTATAGAAGCGTTGGTAGAACAACTGCTCCATTTCTTGCCAAGTGTTCATCGAGCTCGATGGCAATCGAGCATACCACTAGAAGGCTGGTCTTTCGAGAGTTTCGACGCACTGGAGGAGGAGAAGACGTTCGTTAGTTGCCTTCTCCCAGCAGGCCGCATGGAAGTGGGCCATATGCTAGTGAGGATACGGGGTACCATTGAACAGAGGGAGTTTCCCTTTTGTGGTAGTTTGAGGGAAACGACACCTAGTCAATATACGAAGGATACGGCTTTTGGTAGAGTAGCGTCTCATGCATGCCCAAGACCTTGTTCTTGAGGCTATGGACCATCATAGCATCTATGTCGGTTTGGTAGACCCCGCGAGAAGAGGATCTGTCTTGAGAGACTGGTCGGGGAGCCTGCCTAGGAGTGGTGTCCTCACTGATCAGGGAGTCAGGTGTAGAAGGGGGCCCTGGAGGCCTCTAAGCACTCCATCTTTTCGAGGATGGCTTGCCTCATTTCCTCGAACTTGCTCATCCGCTCCTCCTTAGCGTCATTCAGGTCATTGATCACCATGACACTAACCGTTTCTTCTGGGAGGTCAGAGTCAGGTGATGTAGCGGATTGTCGAGGCTGGAGAGTCACGCACGGCAAGTCAGTCTGGAGGGGCTCAGCTTGCCCCCACTAGACTCGGACTTTATATGTCGATCCTGACAGGACCGGTTCTTGACAGTCTTGGGACCGTGGCTTCTGAGTGGTGATTACCAAACAGTACTCCTTAACTTGCTCAGCCTCTGTAGTTTGAAGAGGGAAAAAGGGATTACAAGGCAGGAGGTCGTCAGGGGTGGCAACTTTGATTGCCTTGGAGGCTTCCCTAGTCAGGACCTATAGGCGTCTCTTCTACTTGATTCTTAGGCGACTATGGACCTCATTCTAGAACCGAGCCTGAAACCTGGACTGACCCATTTTCTTTGAGCAAGCAAAGGCCATCTCTATGAGCAGGAGCAGGGAGTGGGGCTTAAGGATGGAGCGCGGCTTGGGTTCTTATTTTGAAGGCTGGAGGCTTCTGTTCGACATCAAGTTGTTGCCCCAAATTTATTTGTGAAGCCAAAGTGTTCGGATGACCCGGGGCTGGCTCAAGGTGCTTGCCTGGCTTCGGGAGAGCGACAAAGGAAAGAGGGGCTGGCTCGTGACTCCGCCTGAGTCTGGCTTTGAAAGGGACCTGCGAAGATGGTGTGTGTGCACCTTTAGAGTCAGCTGTCTGGGTGACTAGGGGGATAGCGTGGGCCTGGTCAATGGGTTCGATCTGTGGAGGCTGAGACCCATGAGCTTGTGTTTGTGAGGGACGAGGCGGGAGCTTGTCTCTCATAAGGTGAATCTGTGTGTACTGGGAGGGAAGACGGAGCGTTCAACCCTTTTGTGCTCGAGGTGGCATAGAGCTAGCGCTGCCCCGAGCTGTGGAAAGCGAATGCATAGCATATGCAGGGTTTGGCCCGAAAAGGCCTAGTCTTGGATGCGAGCTCAAGGTTACATGAGGGTCGCCTTGAGGTGTGGCTTGAGTGGATAGACCATGAGTCTTTGAGTGTGTGCAAGGGGTGAAGACCTGAAGGCCTCTGCCTCTGTGTACCGACCCTCCAGGTGTGGGGGCTCGGAATAGTGAAGGGGCACAGGGGTTTACCTCGCGGCAAACCTCTGGAGCGACGGCAATTTGCTTGCCTTTCGTAGGTATGGATGGGGTAGCCTTACGGCATACCACAGCAGTATGACTGGCAGGAGATTTTTCAGTAGCAGGGTGCGCAGCACCAGAAGTGCTGCCCATGCAAGGGGTCTTGGTAGAGAGTACACCAGGGCGAGAAAGCGGGGAGGCAGGGACCTTTAAATCCCCTCTCGCACCGACCCAAGTGAGAACTTGGGAGCTGGAACGTGAGTCCTGACTCAGAAGAAGAGTAGGGAAGGAGGCTTGAGTGGTTCGTATCCCTAAGACAGCCACAAGTGCAGGGATAAGAAAATCCTCGACCCAGATGGACGAGTCGAACAACCCAGGTGCCATAGAAATGAGTGTAGAAAGTAAAGAAGGAAATTGTTCAAACAAGAGCGAACCGACTAAGGGGTAGTAAGTCCCCAATGGAGTCACCAAGCTGGTTAGGTGCCTCGATCTCGCCTGTCGAATCTAGGTGATCTAGTGGCACATGTCTCGGGCCTCTAGTGGACCTAGGATTTGAGATCGCTCTCTCGGAACCAAGCTCGAGGGCAAGGGCAAGGGCAAGGGCAGGTATACCAACCAATGAGAGAGGAGTTTTAGGTGGGTTCAGGACTTACTCGAGCCAGCTAGCATGGGCGCCCTCTTAGATCATGAAGAAAGCCCCACAGCTGCTTGAGCTGGTGCAGAATCTCCTCCCTTGACCTGTAACCCCTCTTGTTTTTCTGCACGGCACTTTTATGGTTAATTTGTAAGACAAGTGGTTGAAAAGGACCCACCCTTGTCTTAGGGCAATGCAATTTCATGGAGAAGGTGATGAAGTGCAAGGTTAGATGAAAGATGGAAAGAAGAATAGAACTTGACAGAGAGGTGAGCCTAACTTGACAACAGAAAGACACTGACTCGGAGTGGTAGCAAGATGAGTATAATACACGAGACCAGCATGGCAGTAGTACTACTCGAAACCAAGGTCGGCGCTAGGCTAGGCCTATCCCCAATCAAGTGATAAGAGAAAAAGGTGGAGAGGAAAGAACGAGAAGGCAAAGAGAAGGGGAAATTCAGACGTCAATGGACATCGTGGTGGGCAATGCAAGGAGGCGGCGCATCCCTTGTGGACGGCGCTAGCGCTTGGCAAGGCACATGACCATGGTTTCTCCTAGGTCGCACGAAAAAAGATGTGGGACACAAGGAGCACGACGATAGGCACCGTACACACATAGGAAGCTCACAGATGGTGATGGGTGTTGTCAGGGCCTCTAGCGGGCAGCAATAGGTATCACTGTCTACGTTAGATGCGCAGTAGAGGAAGGCTCATGCAAGCGGCAACACACTTCACCGTCTAAGTTCTTCAGCGAGACATCAAAGCTACGTCAGTGGGCAGCGATGGGCAGTGCCGTCTATAGACTTCACTGAGAGAAAGACACAAACAAGGAGGGGAGGGAGACTGGCACATGGTGCTGCTACTGGCATGAATGACCTATGAGACAAGGGGAGGGTCATGCACGACACTGCCACTGCCGTGCACGACCTCTGCGAGAGACTCAGACGAAGAAGAGGGAGAAGAGAGGGGAGAAGGGAGAGAGGAAAAGAAAATAAAAAGAATAGAGATGAGAAGAAAAGTAAAAGAAGAGAGAGAAGATTTATCTCAACCCTAAGGGTATCGGTTGAAAGTTTCTCTAACCTCACCCTCTCTCTCAAGCGTAACACCCTAATGGTAAGAAAGAGAGACTTGTATTAATTGAAAACTCTCTCTTGTGTGTGTATGTGTCTACCTTCTCTCTTTTTTTGCATACAATGATGGTACGTATAAATAGAAGTGTGCCCCAAACATGGGTGGATGATCAAAAGTAACCATAATTGCTGAAATTTAAGATTAAATTGAATTAAAATAAATTAGAAAATAGGGTGTAAACTGATTTGCCCCTTCTTACCAAGTTCTAGAACTCCAAAACAATCCCTGTGTTGCCTCAGGACTTGTGTGTTCTTACATGGTTGAGCCGGGGGTCATTCTGATGCCCGGTTGATCGTAAGATGATTATTTTCTTATAGGGCTCGGTTTCGTGATCAATTTGATACCAACTTCGAGCCATGGATTGTGTTTTGGATGCACGATCATGTGAATTGAATTTTGAGTATATCTTGAAACTTCGAATCGATAATGTGTTCGTTCCTTGATGTTTTTCTATGTTTTCTTCGTTGAATCACACTGAGCATGCCGCTACGATCACGGGGCACCAAACACTACTCGATTCCGTGGCCGAAAGAAGATTTTCCAAGTTTGGAATTTTGGCTGGAATCAAGGATTTCGACAACGGAATTTGCAGTCTATTTGTCAGCTATGTGTGTAGAATCCGACCATTTATCATGTATGTGGTTCGGGTTAGAGATGGCCTGAGACCTTATGCCTTTAATGGAATTCATCTCGCATCGATCGAGCTCGCGAGACATTAATATCGATACTGACTAACTAGACACGATGGGTAGTCTGTCGTGGCGATAAAGCGGGCGCAGTAATTCTAGCAAAACAACATTACGACTAGAGAACAAGACTACCATAAGAGGCTAATCTCAACCCTTCTTAATCAAACTAAAGGATAACAAAAAGAATGAAAATCATAAAGAGAGAGTAAGAAGTAAGAGAATAGGAAAGAGAAGAGAAAGAAAGAGAGGAAGAGAAAGAAAGAAGAAGAAGAGTGTGAGAGAAGAGAGCAGGAAGGAGAAAAGAGGGTGAATGGCATAGTTGGCACTAAGCATCATCAGCTATGTTTGAAGAGGAAGAGAAGGAAAGACACAGTCGGTGCTAGACATCGTCGGTTGATTGGAAAGAGAAGAGAGAGACAGACACAATCGACACTAGGCTTTGTCGGTTGTGTTTAAGAAGTGAGGAGAGAGAAGATACAGTTGACGCTAGGCATCACCGGCTGAGTTGGAATGAGAAGAGAGAAAAAGGACACAGTCGGCGCTAAGCTTCGTTAGGTGTGTTTAAGGAGAGAGGGAGGGTGTAGTCAACACTAGGCTTCACTTATTGTATTAGATAGAGGAGAGAGAAGATGCAGTCGGTACTAGGCTTCATCGACTATATTAGATAGAGTAGAGAGAGAAGATGCAGTCGGTGTTAGGTTTCACCGACTGTATTAGACATAGAAGAAAGAGAAGATGTAGTCAGTGCTAGGCTTCACCGACTTTGTCAAAAGAAGAGAGAGAAATGTAGACGGTACTGCGATTCACCGACTATTTTGGATAGAGAAGAGAAAGAAGATGCAGTCGGTGCTGAGCTTCACTGACTATGCTTAAGAAAAGGGGAGAGAGAATATACAGTCAGTGCTACTATCGCCGACTGTGTTTAAAGGAAGAGAAGAAAGAAAACATAGTCGGCGCTAGCATCACTAGCTGTGTTTAGACAGAAAGTGGGGAGAGAGATAATGACGAGAAAAAGAGAGAGAAAGAGAGTTAGAGATGACAAATAAGAGAGAGAAAGAGAGATATAGGTGGCAAGAGGAGAGAGAAAGATAGATAGCGATGAGTACGAGGAGAGAGAAATAATAAAAGAGATAGAAGAGAGAAAATTACCTTATCGAAGAGTACCAACCATTTTCTTCTCTCTCCTCTCTCTCTCTCCAAGACGCACCCACAAGCTTAAGCAAAAATGCAATCTTTATTGATTGATTCAAGAAGAATCCAAGGTTTTTAACAATTTGGCTTTGCATGCTTATATAGAATTGGGCCTAAACATGGGTGGACACTCTAAAACTACCTAAAATTGAAGATAATTACAATTTTATTGATTTGAAAGAAATTCTAAAAATGGGAGAAAAAGGATTGTTTTGCCCCAACCTAACAATGTGTGGAATTTCATAACAGTCCCTGTTGCTGCTCGAGAACTTGTGTGATCTTCCATGACTGAACTGGAGTTGTTCGGATGCCCGTTTGATCGAAAGTTGATTATTTTCTTGTAGGGCTCGGCATGGCGATCGATTTGATTCCAATTTCAAGCCATGGATCGTGTTTTTAAGCCACGACCATGATATTTGAATTTTGGATGAATCATGAAACTTCGAATCGATAATGTGCTCGTTCCTTGATGTTTTTCTTCATTTCTTCGCTGAATCACATTGAGCATGCCGTCACGATCATGTTGCAACAAACGCAGCTCGATTTCGTGTCCGAATGAAGATTTTGTTGTCTTGAGTTTTTTACCGGAATCTAGAAATTTGACAGCCGGAATTTACAGCAGCTTCGACGCCTTTGTGTGTGAACTCCAACTGTTCATTATATGTGGGGTTTGGGCCAGAGATAGGCACAGACCTTACGCACATAATGCAAATGGTTTCATGTCGATCGGGTATGTGAGCGTCGTGATTTGTCGTCGGAGTGGGCCGCGCTGCTGCTGACTTTTTAGCAACTTTCTTCATGGATCAACAACTTCCCTCTAATTTTTCTCTCTGCTCGGGTATTGTCACGGGGCGTACCACATATCGAATCCCTCATCTTGACGAGACGAACTCTCTTACAAAATTTGAGCGCATTGAACTCCAAACGAGTGAGATGCTCCAAACAATGTTGCCCAAGATTGTAAAAATAGCCACCTTTAATGGAGTTTTGGTGTATGGTGGCTACACGGGAATAGTGTGCGGCCCACCCTTTTCAGTATTTTACCCATAACTTTGTCTTCGAGTGCCCGATTAAGCTAAAATTTGACCCATAAGGGTTTTTATCATGTCGAATCTAATGGAAGTAGTCCCACAACATTTTGACGCACCAAAAATATAGTTCTAGTTACAGGGTCTATTTCAAGGTGTTAGAGGCCAATTTTTTCGAAATTGCTTCTTTGTGTTCAGTGCCTTAGACATGTCTGATCACCATGAAACTTGGCAAATGGACTTTTGGAGTACTGATGAAGATCTTGACCAATTCTGGAGCCATTATAAGACTATTGAAATTTCCACTGTTTTAGAGGCTTTATTGACCTGCTTCCTCTTTATTCCGCATCAGGGACCAAGGTGCTTAAAAATATGTTCAAACAGGAAGGAGAACAACTCACAGTAGGAGATCATCTCAAATACCAAATTGCGGTTGCCATAGTGGGGTGAGAAGTTGTTGCTACGGCGAAAGTGTTCACGATAATTTGTTTCTTTGTTGTAAAGAGGCCAGTAGTGCCTAAACTGTGTAAAGAGGCCAGTAGTCTATATTGCTTCTTTGTGATGTGTGATATTTATGAAAAGTTGATATATCAATATTTTTTGTACATGACTGGATGCATGGCTGAAAAGTTGAAATATTAATATTTTTTGTACATGATCAGGATATGTTTATGTACATGATCAAGATATGCTTATGTAAAAACATTGTTTAGTTGTTTTCTTTGGGTTTGGGACTAAACTAAAATCCAAATAAGCATTGCGAATCCTTAAGATCCAAAGAAGCATTATTACTCCTAATATGAACTGAGAACCCCACTCATTGCTTCGTATGTGAATTGTGACACAAAGCATCAATACTGATTGGTCGATAAATATTAAAAATTTAAATAAATTATTTTAGATTAATTTGGTTTGAAGCATCACGGTCTTTTGTTTATCGTGATGAAAAAAGACATCTTTACAGTAATTAGATTGTCGTAATAGATATTACGATAATTTTATTACCGTAAATGATTGTAAGAACATTACGGTGAAAAAAAGACCGTAATGCTCAGAAGTTCCAATGCACTATTGAGCATTATGGTTTTTTGAGTACCGTAATGCTGTAAGGAATCTTTACAGTAATCTAATTATCATAATACCAATTACTGTAAAGATGTCTTTTGTCGTTACGGTACTCAAAAGAATGTAATGCTCTAGTGTCCACTAGAACTTCTTGAGCATTACGGTCTTTCTGTACCGTAATGCTCTAAAACAAAGTTACAGTAATTAAAAGACAGTAAAGACCTGTAAGAGCATTACAGTAAACAAATGAGTGTAATGCTCAAGAAGTTCCACTGGACTCTAAGCATTACGGTAGTTTGAGTACGGTAATGGAGGAGTTGGTTAGGTGCCTCGATCTCGCCCTCCAAATCTAGATGATCTGGTGGCACATATCTCGGGTTTCTAGTGAACCCAGGATTTTAGATCCCTCTCTCGAAACCTTGCTCAATAGCAAGGGCAGGTATACCAACCAATGAGAGAGGAATTTAAGGTGGGTTCGAGACTTACTTGGGCTGGCTCGCGTGGGTGCGCTCTTAGATCACGTCAGAAAGCCCCCCAACTGCTTTAACTGGTTCAGAATCACCTCCCTTTACCTCTAATCTCCTTGTTTATTCTGCACAATACTACTATGGTTAATTTGCACGACAAGTGGGTCGAAGAGACCCACCCTTTTATTAAGGCGTTGTACATCCTCGTGGCTAAGAATGTGTAGGGTAAGAGTGATGAAGTGGAAGTTTTGAGCAAAGGTCGAAAAAAAGAAGAAAACATGATGAAGGGACGAGACTAGCTTGATAGCCGGATAGTGACCGACTCAGAGTGGTAGCAAGATGGGCATGGTACTCTGGACTAGCATGGCGACAATACTACTCAAAACCGAGATCAATGCGGCGATGCAACTTTAAGTCCACCTCAATCAAGTGAGGAGAGAAAAGAGTGAAGAGAAGGAAAGAGAGCGAAAAAGAAAGAGATCAAGTCGACAGAGGGGATAGGGTCCCGACAGCGCTAAGCGTTGCCACCCTCGACCGTGGAGTAGAATTGTCACGGCCCTGAAACAGCGCTAGACACTACTGCTCACTGCTAGAGGGTAAGTAGAGGACTACAGACGCGCTAGACATCGCCGTTGGAAACATAAGAAGGTAACGCGCCCCAGTGCCAGCAGCCACAGCCTCTCATGAAGCGTGCGACAATAGCCATTTGTGAAGCGCGCGGCAATAGTTCTCATGAGGTGCACGACGACAGGCGTGGAACACAAGAGGGATGGCGATGATCACTGAACGAGTGGAGGAAGCTCGCAGATGGCGATGGGCACCTAGTTTGTGAAGGAAACTCGGAGACAACGATAGGTATTACTAAGCCCTCTAGCGGGCGGCGATAAGTATCGCCGTCTGCGATAGGCGTACTATAAGGGAAGACCCCTGCGGGGGACAACAAGTTTCCCCGTCTGGGCTCTTCACTGAGACATCAAAGTTACGTCTGCAGAGGGATCTTGTCAAAGTCCTCACCCTCAAGGGACTATTTGTGATTCTGAAGCGTGAGGCCTTTGTAGGGACCTCCTCAAACAGAATTAGGCTTGAGGGATCTTGTCGAAGTCCTCACCCTTGAGGGACTATTTACGATTCTGAAGCATGAGGCCTTTGTAGGGACCTCCTTCAATAGAATCAGGCCTGAAGGATCTTGTCGAAATCCACACCTTCAAGAGACTATTTGCGATTCTGAAGCGCGAGGCCTTTATAGGGACCACCTCGGATAGAATCAGGCCTACATGGAGGTTAAGTGCTAAGAACCTTTTGGCCGGCATTGTTCACTGCTACATCGGGTTTTCTTTGGATGCTCAAGGTATCTCTGTAGGTCCCATCTGGCGAGGTCCAGTTGGGGGCTTCTGACCGATCCTGAAAGTCTGGTCCCATTTAGTCTAGGGGATTTGGTGAGGAACATCCAGAAGCTTGTGGCAGTTTAGACCCTGGCTTTATCAGTTTCTTGCCTTCATGATGGTTTTTAGCATTTCGGAGGGATCTTTTGGGCATCGACCTCACCCTCGAAGACTCTTGTTGTTGTTGGGAGATCTTATGTGGCTCTTCTCCCTAGCGGGCCATGCTGTTGATGTTTGAAGTGGGGGAGATCTTATGCGGCTCTCACTCCCTGACGAGCGATTTTGTGTTGGTTGATATTTGACATTTGAGGATATTAGGTAGACCTCATTAAGATTGTGATTGTTTAGAAATTGAGTGTTGGCTGAGGCTGCAGTCATGCGTCAACCTGTGTTGTCGATCCAAGTGCCATTTTGCAAGTTTTCATTTGTATAAGCAAAGTGGCATCGTAAAGACAGTTTTCACGAACTTCTGTTATTTATGGGCTCTTTTACCCATGACCTTGCAGTCATCTCCACCCTTTCCATCGGTTTTTGCTCACGATATGCCCTTTTGAGGTTTTCACTGTGCCTGGATTTTGTTTTCCACAGAACTCTCTTACTCATGGTTTCGTGACCATGCCCGTCCATCATTTTTACTCACGACGTTCCTTTGTCTAGGTGTACACCATGCCCGTTTTTTTATGAAGGCATGTTTTTAGGATCGTGCCTTTAAGACCTGTGCGGAGCCTTTTAACGTCAAGCGGTTAGGACACGCACTATAGTTTTAGGGTCATACAGCTGGACCGTAGCGGTGGTGAATGGTAGTGAGCATGATGGTGGCTTTGACTCACTGTTGAGGAGATGGCACGAGGTTGTCTACGAAGAGTTGATGGTAAATGAATGGTGGGTGAATAATGGTGACCCACTAGTTGATGGTGAGTATGGGTGGCGAGATGGCTTGCCATTTCGTGAGCATGGGTAAGACTCACTGGGGAATGGTGGAAGCTGGTAATGATGAATGGACTCACTGAGGAGGTAATGAAGGTGGTGCGCACACACGAATGGGACGATTGGGGAGGACGTGCGTGAAAAGGGGTGTGCGCGTATGTGGGGGGGTCTTTAAGGTCATGCCTCCTAGACCTGTGTAAAGAAGTTTAACGTCATGCGACCAGGACGTGCACTATGGTTTAAGTTCATATAGCTTGGACAGTGGTTATGCAGTTTAAAGTCCTACAACTAGGATCATGCAGTTTAAGGTCGTGCAACTAGACCTCTACTACAGTTTAAGGTCACATAGTTTGGACCATGACTGTGCAGTTTAAAGTCAAGTAGTTAGGACTATGGCTATGCATTTAAAGTCATGCAACTAGGACCATGGTTGTGCATATTAAGGACATGCAATGCAGACCATGGTTGTGCAGTTTAAGGTCATGCAATACGAAACATGGCTGTGCAGTTTATGGGACCATGGCTATGCAGTTTAAGGTCATGCAATGCGGACCATTATGCGGGTCTCCATGTGGATGAAGCTCCATGGGGGATAGGTTTGTGAATAGCAATCTGATTCCCTGGGGATAAAATAATTAAGGCTATTCACAATCAGAGAGCTTTGGATGAAGATCGTGGCCCTACAAAGAGTGGCAAGTGGAAGCGAATCTTCACTAGGGATTAGGAGGGCTAATCTGACTCCACATGGATAATGATGGGGCTTCATGTAACTCCACTGGGGGTGAGAAGATAAGCATGGACCTAAATTCTGGGGATAGTGGGTTGCAATAGGTTGTGACTCTCACTGGGATGTTGGTGCGAAACAGACTCACTAGGTATTAAAGGGGTAGGTATGACCTTTTGCGGACATCTAACTCCACTAGAGATGTTGATGAAATACACCTTAGTGAAGAGGTGGTCCAGTTCTTTGTTAGAGTTATGCACATGGGCCATTTGTCACGCCGTGCGTTACAGTTTTAGGGTCTTGTATCTCGGACCATCGCTATGTAATTTTAGAGTCGGGCCGCTAAGACCATGCAGTTTAAGGTTGTGTAACTAGATCTCCGCTATAGTTTAGGGTCATATAGTTTGGACCATGGCGCTAAGCCTTTTAACGCCATGCGGTCAGGACATGCATTATTTTTTAAGGTGACACAGCTGGACTATGGTCGTACAGTTTTGAGTCGTGCAACGAGACTAAACAATTTAAGGCCATGCAACTAGACCCTCGCTACAGTTTAAGGTCATGTAGTTTGGATCCCGGTCGTATAGTTTTGAGTCGTGCAATGAGGACTAAGCAGTTTAAGGTCGTGCAACTAGACCTCCGCTACAGTTTAAGGTCATGTAGTTTGGACCATAGCAGTGCAGTTTAAGGTCATGCAGCATGGACCGTTAAGTGGTGAAGGCATGTGACTCCATGGGGAACAGAGCTGTCACCGGAGACTGGACTCCCTGAGGAGTGAGACTGTGACGTAGGGATTGAACCTCTTGAGGCTGTAGGACAATGGTCCAGATGGGAGTGTCGTGACATGATCACGACACTGAATGTTGGATGGCACGCATGGAATTAGGGCTAGATCATGCGCACACAGCGATAGCCCCCTGTTAAGGCACACGGCGTTAAATCCTAGATGAAGGGCACGACGATAGCCTCTAGGTGAAGGCGTGCAGCGATGGCCCTTAATAAAGGCACGCGATGATGGCCCTTGACGAAGGTGCACGATGATGGCCCTTGACCAAGGCACGCGGCGATGGCCATTGACGAAGGTGCACGATGATGGCCCTTGACAAAGGCACACGACGATGACCATTAACGAAGGTCACGCGGTGATGGCCCTTGATGAAGGCATACGACAATGGCCCTTGACGAAGGCCCACGGGGATGGCCCTTGACGAAGGCGTACAACAATGGCCCTTGACGAAGGTGCACGACGATGGCTCTTGACCAAGGCATGCGGCAATGGCCTTTTCGGGACCCGAATTGGGAACTGGGAATTGGAGTTTTATTGTCGTCAGGAACTGGGAATTGGAGTTTCATTTTGTTTTTGTCGAGGTCAGTTTGCGGTACTTCCCGACCGAAATCTGCAGCAGATAGGGAGCTCTTTAGAGCGAGCTTCAGTGGATTGTGGGCCTTCGCGAGGTGCTTACGAACATCTTTGGAAATTGTCGAGGCTCTCCGAGCAAGGAACAAGGTTTCTCAAGGCCTTAGCCAAGTTAGCATGGAGTTTGAGTGCTCCTGCGATCGTTTTGAGGTTGAAGGGGAGGTCGCAAAGAGTTCAAAGGGCTCTATAAATCCTCTTATTATTGGAGGAGAAGGAGGAGGAACAGCAGTGGGCTCTTCGGGAACTCAGTAGAATTTCGGTGAGCTTGTGGCGAATTGCCGAAGTGTAGAAGCAGCGAGAAGGGAAAATCGCAAGATCACAGGGAGCTTTCGAGAATTTTCGATGGCGTTCCACTAATTCTGGTAACAAGTAGATGGCGGGGAAGGCTTTTTTCGATGGTCAGGAGTGAATTCCAGGTGAAGAGGGGGAATTCTGGTGGGAACTCGAAGGGTTGTGGGGTCGTAATAGTTGAAAGACGAAGGGTCACGGGAAGGCGAACGGTCGCCCTCTGCACACGCGGTGATAGGGCACACCGCAAGTGTCAGGTGTCATGTCCGTATTTCGAGGAAGGCATGTGTGGAATGTGCTTGACAAGTGAAGCACTAGCATTAACACATCTTGGTCGCAAGATGGCGATACCATCTCAGTGGGCAGACAGCGATAGTCTGGCTTTCAAATTTTTTTTGGGCAGAAGCCTCTCAATTAGATATCTTCCCGACAGTCGGCCAAGGCTTTGAAAGTTCCCAGAATGCAGGTCTCTTCAAAACGGGACCTTATCATTATCGATGACGAAGAGCCTCTGATTTCTGAGAAAATACCACATCCTTCATCTCAGCTTGTTATTTCCGGGGGTGAAGATGGGCTAGCACCTTTTTGCGACCTGATAGTAACGGGCAACATGGCGATTTCTCTTACAACTTTGAGAGGGGGACTTATGTTTCATGCTCGAAAGGAACCTATCATAGGTGCAACTTTTGTAGTCACCTCCTTCTCAAGGCAAGTAGTTCACCCTCTCATTTGACACACTCGCGGTGGCTTTATCATATCACAAGCCAAGATGCCTTTCCCTATACAGGTTACTAAGCTCAATCTCCATAATGTCTCCAAGGACAATGGGCGTGACCTTCTCAGAGCTGCTTATCAACTTTTCAGTCGAGCTTCTTTCTTCGAGTTGATCACATTCCCGCTATTGATGAAGAGGCTGATGGACAACCTCATAGACTTCGACATCCCTTGTGTAGACTTGTTTAAAGAGAAGGTGACTGAAGTGGCTCAACAAGCTAGGGTAGTTCTGGATTTAGAAGAATCAGCTTCCATTTAGAAGCATCCTTTTGTCATATCTTTACTTAGACTCTTTGGTTAAGTGCCTTGATCTCGCCCTCTGGATCCTCTGGGGATCGGGCAGCGTGCATCTCAAGTGTCGAGGGAAAACTTGGGACGTTTTTGAGATCACTCTATCGGGAACCTCGTTTGAGAACGGGGGCAGGTGTTACCAACCGATGAAAGAGGAATTTAAAAGTGGGTTCGGGACTTGCTCAGGCTAACTCGCGTGGGCGCCCTCTTAGATCATGAAGAAAGCCCCCCAGTAATAAAACTGGTTCAGAATCACCTCCTTTGGCTTGTATTCTTCTTGTTTTTCTGTAATCACACACATATATGGCAAAGGTTATAAGACAGGTGGGGCAGACCTTAACCTTTTCCTCTTTGATGAATATATACAAGCATGCACATTCAAAATGAAGAAAACAAGAAAGATAGGGGAGAGAAAAATTCAACTAAGCTAGAGGATCAGAGTGGTGACTAAGCTGGTTGATAATTGGCTTTATATGGTAGCAAAGTGGGCTCGATAACTAAGACCAGCTCACAAGATTACTACTAGACATCATTACCGATACCGACAAGCTAGGCACAATGGTCGATATGTCATAGCAATAAAGCGGGCCAAGTAATCCTACCACAACAATATTACAACTGGACGACATGACTACCATGAAAGTCTAACCACAATCCCTCTTAGTCTAACGAAAGAGTGGTCGAGTTAAGGCTATGAGAAAAGAATAAGAACAAAAGAGGGGAAAGAAAGAAGGAGGGAGAAGAAAGGAAGAGAGGAGTATGAAAGACAAGAGGATAAAGGAGAGAGAGGGACTACAGGCACAGTCGGGGCTAAACATTGCCGATTATCTTAGAAGGAAGAGAGGGAAATTCAGTTGGCGCTAGTTTAACCGATTGACAGAAGAGAAAAGAGAAAACAAGTCGACACTAGACTTCATCGACTGATAGAAAAGGAGAGAGAAAACCAGGCGGTGCTAGACTTCACCGACTGACAGAAGAGGAGAGAGCAAACCAACCGGTGCTAAGCATCATCGATTGATAGAAGAAAAGAGAGAGAAAACCAACCTGCGTTAGGCTTCACTGATTGACAAGAGAGGAGAGAGAAAACCAGTCGGTGTTAGATTTCATCGATTGACAAGAGAGGAGAGAGAAAACCAACTAACGTTAGGCTTCACAGATTGATAGAAGACGAGAGAGAAAACTAATCGATGTTAGGCTTCATCGATTGACAAGAGAGGAGAGCGAAAACCAACCAGCGTTGTGCTTCACCGATTAATAGGAGAGGAGAGAGAAAATCAACTAATATTATGCCTCGCCGATTGACAAAAGAAAAGAGAGAGAAAACCAATCGGCGCTAAGCCTCACCATTTACATTAGAAGAGGACGGATGGAGATAAAAGTGAGAAGAAAAGAGAGAACATGATGGAGACGAGAAGGAGGACGAGAGAGATAAAGACGAGAAGAAGAGAGAGAGATAGAGATGAGAGGAGAAGAGGAGAGAGAAAGAGATAAAAACGAGAAAAAGAGAGAGAGATGAGAAGAGGAGAGGAGAGAGAAAGAGATAAAGATGAGAAGAAGAGAGAAAGGGAGGAGGAGAGAGAAAGAGATAAAGATGAGAAGAAGAGAGAGAAAGAGAGGAGGAGAGTAGGAGAGAAAGCTACTTGCTCGAAAGGTAATGGCCCTTTTCTTCTCTCTCCTCTCTCTCTCTCCGATACGTACCCACAAACTCAAGCCAGAATGGAAATTCTATTGCATCAATCAAAAAATGAGTCGAAGGCCTTTACAATTTAGCTTTGCATGTTTATATAGAATTGGGCCCAAACGTGGGTGGATTCCCAAAAACTACCTAGAATTGAAGATAATTACAATTTAATTGAATTTAAAAAAATTCTAAAAATGGGTGCAAAAGGATTGTTTTGCCCCTGCCTAACAATGTGTGGAATTTCATAACAGTCTCTACTGGTGCCCGAGAACTTGTGTGATCTTTTGTGGCTGACCCGAGGTCGTTTTGATGCCCATTTGATTGAAAGATTATTGTTTTCTTGTAGGGCTAGACATGGCCATCATTTTAATACTAACTTCGATCCATGAATCATGTTTTTGAGCCATGATTATAAGACATGAATCTTGGATGAATCTTGAAAACTTCAGATCGATTATATACTTGTTCCTGGATGCTTCTTCATGATTTCTTCATTGAAACACACTGAGCATGCCATCATGATTATGTTGCAATGAACGTAGCTTAATTTCGTGTCTAGATGAAGAATTTGTCGTCTTGAGTTTTTTGCCGGAATCTTGACCTCCAGCGGTCAGAATTTACAGCAGCTTTGATGCCTTCATATGTGAAATCGAACTGCTCATCATATGAGAGGTTCGGACCAAAGATAGCCTCGGACCTCACACACTTAATGCAATTGGTTTCGTGCCATCAGGTAAGCGAGCGTCGTGATTTGGCTGCTCGAACGAGGCATGCTGCTGCTAAATTTTCTGCAACTTCATTCATGGATCAGCAACTTTCTGTTAGTTTTTCTCCCTGTTCGGGCTTCATCACAGGGCGTATCACACATCGAATTGTTTGTCTTGATGAGATGAGCATGCTCACCAAATTTGAGAGCGATCTGACTTGGAACGAGTGACTTATAGGCCCCAAAATTGACTACCCGTGACTGTAAAAATAGCCACCTTTAATGGTGTTTTAATCCATGGTGGCCACACGGGAATAGTGTGAGGCCTATCGCTTTTTAGCCTTTTACCCATAACTTCATCTTGGAGTACCCGATTAAGCTAAAACTTGACCTATAGGGATTTTTAACGTGTCGGATTCAATGGCAGTGTTCCCACAGCTGTTTAACGCACCAAAGGTATAACTTAAGTTACGAGATCCATTTCAAGGTGCTAGAGATCGATTTCGTTGAAATTGTTTCCTTGTGTTCACTGCCATAGACATGTCTTATCATAATGAAATTTCGCAGGTGGTCTTTTGAAGTGCTGATGAAGATCTTGACCAATTATGGGACCATTCTGAGGCTATCAGGAATTTCCACTATTTTGTAGGTTTTATTGACCTACTTCTTACCAGGGACCAAGGTGCCAAAAAATACGTTCAAACAACTTTCCCCCGTCAAATGTTGTGCTTCAAGAGAAGTGAGAAGGACAATCATTTGGAAAATTTCCTTCGGCTTTTACTTGTTTTCTTCCTAGCCACAAAACCATGTGAACGCTGAGGAGATTCACGTAATGGTGTAACTAGGCTGCTCAGATGTAAGGATGCATTGTTCACAGGTCCATCCGTCGAGACTTTAGGGGGAGAAGAGAATTTTTTGAAGGATCTTGTCGAAGTCCTCACCTTCGTGCAGACTGCTTGGTGATTCTGAAGTTGAGGATTTTGTGTAGACCTCGTCAGTCAGAATCAGGCCCGTCTTTCAATTGAGTGTCATGCAAAAGGGCATCATTCCCATTTGGTCTGGTTTCGTTGGTTAGCTTTAGTAGGCGTTGTTTGTTGATACACCAAGTTTGCTTTTGACATTCATAGTACCACTGTGGGTCTAGTCTACTGAGTCCAATCGGGGGCAGGTTCTATTAGCCGATCCCGAAGGTCTGGTTAGGCGAGTTTATGTCTCTGGCAGGTTCTCCCCTTGCTTCGTCAGTTTCTTGCATTTGGAGTATTTATTTTTAGAGTATGATTGTGACCTCGTGGGAATAATGTTCTTCCTCATGAGACTTGTCCTGCCATCTTGGCGAGTCTTCTGTCTTTCGAGTCCTTTTTGTGACTGGAAGCACACGGTCAAAATCCTTTCCTTAAAGCTCATATTTTTGGAGTCCTGATACTGTGATACCAGGGATTTTCTTCTTGTGAGTGATGGCTGAAGTCGCCTGTTGAGACAAGTGCGACATCAACTCATTTATTGGTCCCAGCATCCTTTATGGATTTTCACTTGAACTTGGGAAGCGGTGTCGTAGAGAAGATTTTTACCAACTTCTTTTTATTTTGCAGCTCTTTTACTCAAAACCTTTCGGCTATGTCCACCCTTTTCATCCATTTTTACTCACGATGCCCTTTCGGGTTTCCACCGTGCTTGATTTTTTTATTCACAGACCTCTTTTACTCCTGGTTTCATGATCATGCCCATCTGTCATTTTAACTCAGAGCGTTCATTTGTTTAAGGTATACACCATGCCCATTATTATTTTTTCATTGTTTTTTGTGAAGGGGTGTTTAAGGTCAAGCCTTCGGGACCGGTGCAAAACAGTTTAACGTCATGCGGCCTAGACGTGCACTATGGTTTAAGGTCATATAGATGGACCGTGGTGGTGATGGATGGCAGTCTGTGAAGGCCATGGAGTGAGTATGGTGGTGGTTTGACTCACTTGGGGAAATGAAATTAGGCTACCTATGAGAGATGGTTGATGTACGAAATGTGAGTGGATGAGGGTGACCCACTAACTTATAGCGACTATGGGTGGCGGGATGGTTCGCTTTTTTGTGAGCATGGGTAAGACTCACTAGGGAATGAGGGATGGTGATAAAGTGAATGAACTCATTGGGTAGGTAATGAAGGTGGCACGTGCACACTAACAGGTAGGTTAGGGAAGGCGTGCTTGAAAATGCACGTAAAGGCATGTGCGCATATGTGTGAGCAAGTTTATGGTCATACCTCCTTGACTTGTTCAAAGAAGTTTATCGTCATATAGCCAGAATGTGTATTATGGTTTAAGGTCATACAGCTAGACCATGGTTATGTAGTTTAAAGTCATACAAATAGGACTGTGCAGTTTAAGGTCATGCAACTAGACCTCCGCTGCAGTTTAAGGTCATATAGTTCAGACCATGGTGCAGAGCCTTTTAACGTCATGCGGCTAGAACGTGTACTATGGTTTAAGGTCATACATCTGGACCATGGTTATGTAGTTTAAATTCATTCAACTAGGACCATGCAGTTTAAGGTTCTGTAACTAGACCTCCGCTACAGTTTAAGGTCATATAGTTTGGACAATGGCTATGCAGTTTAGGGTTGTGCAGCACGGACCGTGTAGTTTAAGGTCATGCAACTAGACCTCCATTACAGCTTAAGGTCATATAGTTTGGACCATGTAGTTTGGACCATGTAGTTTAGGGTTGTGCATCTAGACCATCGCTACAGTTTGAGGTCATATAGACCATGCAATTTAGGATTGTGCACCTAGACCACTGTGTGGGTTATCATGTAGGTGAAACTTCATGGGGAATAGATCAGTGGATGGCAATCCAACTCCTTGGGGATAAAATCGTTTAGACCATTCACAAACTAAGGGCTCAGATGGAAATGGCATCCTGATGAAGGATGGCCAACAAAAAAAGACTTTCAATAAGGCTTAGTGGGGAGTAAGCATACTCTCTAAGGTGAAAGATGGCTTGGTGTGAAAGACCCATCGAAAATCGAAGAGGTAAGAATGACCCCAACTTCACTAGGGACAATCAGTTGCAGTATGGGTGTGATTCCTATGGGGATAAGGGATGCTCCTAACTCCATTAGGGATGATAAGCCACAGTTTGGGTGGAATAGTCTTGGTGCAACATCACTGGCGATGACACGTCATGGCTTGGGTGCAACAGCTTGGGTGCAATATCACTAAGGATGACAGGTCACAGCTTGGGTGCAACCCCACTAAGGATTGTGGTAGGACACATAAGACTTCAGCTTGGAGTAGGTGACAATAGGCTGCTGAAAATATGGTCAGTGCCAAGTGTAGCACTAGTGGTTTCTTGCCAGTATTCAACCGACGCTGACTTCTCAAAACCGCAACTGGCGCTGGGTTGTTAAAGACTCAACTGGAGCTGTGAATGATCCGTGAAATTATTTGAAGACAACCGGCGCTAAGTTAACCTGTGCTAGGGTCATTTTGGAGACACACCCATCACAAAATCAATCGGCACTAGGGTTGTTTGGGAACACACCCAGTGCTAAGTCAACCAGCGTTAGGATTGTTTTAAAACACACCCGATGCTAAGTCAACCGAAGCTAAGGTTGTTTTGAAATTCACCCGACGCTACGTCAACTGGTGCTAGGGATGTTTTGAAATTCACTTTGCTCTACATCAACTAGATCTAGGGTTGTTTTGAAATTCACCCGATGCTGGGGATGGATCGATGAGAGTTACTCGGGCCTCGAGTCAAAGCTCGACCCGGCTCATCGTCGCTTGGCTTCCCTTAGACTCGGCTGGAATTTCCTTGTTTGTGAGAAGACTTGGAGGGTAGTGTGGTCTATATAAGGGGGTAAAATCTCATTTTTGCTCACCTTTCACCAAGGGTTAAAAAAAACTTAAGCTAAAATTTTCATAACGGTGGTGAGAGGGTGCTTGGTTGAAGTTCAGGTAAACAATGGGACTCCGGCAAAGATTTTGCAAGGGAGGTTCTCGGCCAACAGTGGGATTCCGGCAAAGGTTTCACAGGGAAGGTTCTCGACAAAGAGTGGGATTTCGACAGAGGTTTTTGCAGCGAAGCCCCTTCGTCGTGCAGACTTTGCCAAGAATTTGGCAAAGTTTCAAGGAACTTCGGGGAGTTTTTTGAGAAATAGAAGAGGTTCCAGCTGTAGCAGTTTTCATTATAAGAGGCAGGAAGTGAAACGTGAGCATTTTCGTGCATCTTAAGAGTTTTTTGGGGATTTTTAAAAAATTTTCCCGAGGATTGTGGTAACTTTTCGATGTTGTTAGTGGTTTTTGCAGAGGTTCCCGGGGACTAAGGGGAAGTTTGCAAAAGTTTTCAGTGAGGTTCTGGTGTTGTCCAGGTGAAAAATGCAAACGGGAAAGTTTTTCAATAGGTTTTCCAGCCGTGTAGGAGAAGTTTCAACGGGAGACAAATGGTCACAGGAGTTGGACCATCATGGAAGGTGTACGATTGCAGGAGGTTAACGGTTACCTCCTTCGTGTGTCAAGCGGAGCAAAAAGATGTGGTGACGGTTATCAGTCGCTCGTGTGTGGGGCGGTGCTGAAGCACGTGGACACAGTTGTCAGTTGGCCCAGCTGAGTTCGAGGTGTCACGGCTAAGATTCGTGGAACGTGTGAGGGATTCGATCACAGCATTGGATATTGGTAGTCTCAACCGGCGCTGAGTGTTGACAGACTCAACCAGCATTAATCATTGGCACACAACCGGTGCTGAGTATTAGACAAGCTCAATCGGCGCTAATCGTTGGCACACAACTGGTGCTGGGCATTTGACAAGCTCAACCGGTGCGCGGCATTTGAAAGAATCAACAGGTGCTAGCTATGGGTACACAACTGGCGTTGGGCATTGGAAAATATAACCAGTGCTAAGTGTTAGTAAACTCAGCCGGTGCTGATCAAGTGTCTTAGCAACATTTGGGAGTAAACCACCAAGCCCTTTATAATGGCTGGTTCTTCTTACTAAATTCCCAATGTGAAGAAGCTTTCAAGGGAGGGAGAGATTGGCGTCTGTGATATTACAAGCGATGTTTTATCAAGGGGTGAGCCTATTTGGCTGACCAAGCTAATATGCGAACCAGAGTGGCCTCTCAGCGTCACCTTCATTACTGACCCCATTTGTTTTGAAGTGCGCAAGGGCAACGATGGGAACATCAGTACTGAAGAAGGGATGGAGCTTCTTCATTGCATGCATAGGAACATAGCTTCCAGGGAGAACTTGCCTACCTTAGGGAAGTGGATGGTACAGGCAAAGGGACTACCAATGTGGTCAAGAAAAGGCGTCAGGATTCAAGGGGAGCATCAATACCTGAAGGGATACACTACAGAAGCACTCTTGAACGTGCTTCACTATTGGCAGCAATCCAGTGTTCGGGTAGCTACTATGATTGTTGCTCCAATACAGTAAAAGTATTGCTAAAGACATGGAGCCATGTTAGTAATACTTGGCTTCTTGGGCATGGGGAAGCAAGAATCTCCTTACTAGATCTTAATTTTATTGGAGGTCTCCCGATGATTGGGGCTATGTATGATGAGTTTGTGCCCCCGAACTCAGTCATCTTCAGTGGTGTTAACTTGGGGGATGAGGAGCCACCTGCTAGCCTTCAAAAGATCTTTGAGGTCTACCAATCGATTGCAGGCTGGTCTAGCAATGGCAAGGTCAATTTTATGGAGTGGATAAAATTCTTTTGTGGGGATTATTTTGAAGGTGGTTAGGATACTTCAAAAGGGAAAGGGAATGCAATTGCGAAGGAGATGCCTCCCGTATATCAACTTGAGACTGGGGATGACCGTGTCTTCTTGACCACATATTTGGCCTTATTTTTGTGCAAATTCGTGCTTCCTGGCTGAGGAGATGACATTCGTCAAGGCGTATTGTATGTGGCCTATGACATGGCCCAAGGACATGAGTATGCCCTTGCTTAAGCGGTATTGTGCAACATATACCATGGCTTAGGGGCCATCTCCCGTGGAAAGGCCTAAAGGGTAAAAGAGGGAGGGAGTGGCATTATTGGAGGAGAGCCTTTTCCTGGGGATTTTAAAACTCCATTCCCCATGCATTACGTGTATGGGTGGATAGGGGCCTATTTCCTTGACACATATGTCAGGCATCAGTTCTCGGGAGATAAACGGTGGCCCTTCTTTATGAGGATTGCCAACCAGAGGGCCATCTTCCATACTCCAGGGGAGGCTCGAGGTCTCTTTGAGAAAGATTCTTTGAACATGAGGCGGGTCCCCTTTCCTGTAGAAAGCATCACCGACCGTGCTTTTATTGATGAGCTGGGGAAGGAGCTAGACGGTGCTCCAAAAATGATTAGGGAACTCATGTTCATCATGAGCATCAGAGGGGGATTCTTACCTTATCAGACTCTGCAAAGTGCTAGGTTAGAGGGGTATTTCCCTCACTTCTTCGCCCGTCTACATGGGCTTGATCGAGGCTGCCCCTTCTCAGTGTTTTTCGAAAAGCACCGGAGTAAGGTGAACAAGGAGAAGATGAAAGACTTTGGAAATTTCCATGAGTGCTGGCTGCCAGAGCATATACAGACTCCTTGGTTTGTGTGTCTAGAGATGACATAAATCAGTAAATATGTAAGGTTTGGATGACCAAGGCCTATGTGAACTGGTGGAGAATCACCAGTAAGGGATATTGGGATCAAAATCACCTCTGGAAAGGGGCGAACGATAACTGGTGCTAGGATACCAGGCAAGGAGACTGGCGGATGCCCCAGCTCCTGATGCGGTATTTGTCTTAGATTATCCGTCCAACTAGCGGGCTTTAGGGCTTTCATGTGAGATAGCAGCTAATGAGGCCTCGCCAGAATTCCTTGCAATGAAGATGAGGACTGTGAGTGTCTTTGACAATCTTAGTTCCATCTTTGAAAGGGATGAGGGGCGATGAGTCCCTGGTTATGAGAATCGTCCCCCACAGGACTTGAATGCCCTCATTGGGAGTGGTCCCCAAAGTACAGTGTTCGAAGAACCAGCCTGTCGGAACCGGAACCTGGTGGTTCGCTCGCTACCAGTGGGGGTGGCGATTCCGGTTAGGTTCAGTTTTAGTGTACTAGCAAAAAAACACATCATCCTAAAAAAAAATAGGGTAAAAATCCGGCCGGTTTGGCCTCGAACTGGCGACTTTTTGACAAAACCGGCTGGTTTTGTAAAAATCGGTCCGATTTGGCGTTATATCGGGAGAAATAACAAAATAATGGTGCCACAGAAAATAACAGCCATTATTTGTAGCCGTGCCCCTTATTTGCGCAGAACCCATGATTCACCATTTTTTGCAGCTATTTTATGTTTTTTCCTAAGTTTTTTTGTTTTTTTTTACTCAATTATTGTATTATACCTTCAAATCTTCTATAAATCCATCAATATTGAATTAAAAACTCCAAGATTAGATCAATTTTGGCGAATTTTTGGTGCATTTTTTGGTGTTTTTTAGTTTTTAATGAAAAATCTGGCATTCATTTGACTTTAGCATGGTTTTTCAGTTTTTTTCGATAAAAAGTTGTGGATTTTAATGATCACAGAGATACCTATATTTCAAGACTTCTGATTTCAGTGAAATGGAGAGATTTGGGGTTCGATTTTGAGATTGAAGCAGACAAGGTAAGCTCAAACCCAATTTTTTTTATTTTTTTTCTTAATTTTGCAGCTTTTTAGGATTTTTCAAACAATATTTGGCTAATATTATTTATTGCAAAAAATAAAAGAACTCTTTTTGAACAAAAAGAAAAAATTTGGAGCTCGATTTTAGGAATTTAGTGTTTTTTTATTTTTAATGTTATATAATATATATATTTATAAAAATATGTTTTTTATGATGAATATGAAAATATTTATATACACAATATTTGTGTGAGATTATTGATTGCCTAAAATAAATGAACAAATTTTAGAACAAAAACAAAAATTTGGAGGTCAATTTTGGGGATTTCAGGGATTTTCAAGACTTTAGGGTTTATTGAACCACCTGTTGGCTATACTTCATTATGCAATTTTGTCTTAAAGCCTTAAGATTTTATATCTGTATGTATGTAGCAATTAAGATTTTATATCTTTATGTATGCAGCAATGTTATAAAAAAGGGATATAATTAGTTGTTCAACTTTAATTGTGTTTAAAG
>NW_006498435.1:4336137-4356989 GCF_000471905.2 Amborella trichopoda
CATACAGAATTAATCTATTGTACTAGCTTGTAGAACTCCTTGAAGCAATGCATGCTTTATACTTTAAACTTATATCAAGGAGTGTATTAAATTCCACTTTTGGAAAGTGGATGTATTTTTCCCTTCTGATGCACCCATTTAGAACCTTTTGAGCAAGACTTTTTACCTTGAATATATATTCATGGCAAGGGTCACTATCACATGAAATGTAAACTGCTCATCAGGAATTGAGGTATCTTTATATGGATTACTTCTTATTTAATAGGTTGTTGCTCTTATGCAATTTCATGGTGTACCATGTAGAGGAGATAGGAAGGGGGTACGAAAGTCCATTAGATGAGAAAGATGATCAAGAGGCAGAATTTGAGGCGCAAATGGAACGAGCTAGGATTGCCAGTATTCAAGAGCTTAATTATAGACAAAAGGAAATTCAAGAGATGTATGGGAGAAGGGATGGTGCATCCAGAAGCTATCAACCTCAAGAACATGTAGTACTGGGTAGGCGAGGATGTCGTCTTTCATTGCTTAAATCCACATCTAGTAGATTGAGGCATAATTTCTCTAGTCGCCCATCCTCTTATAGTCGGTCATCTACTACTCAACGACAAGAACCCATAGATGTGCCATCAATGACCTGCGAACCCTCTGGACTTGATCCCCACAAGTCACAATATCATAAAAAAAAATTAAAATTTCTGTCAACAGGTGTATTAATAGAAAAAGCGAGAATGATGATTAGCATGTTCTAGTATGCTAATGCACTGCCATTTAATTTTGCAACTTAGACTTCTACCCACAAATGGTAGTTTCTATAGCTGAGGCAGGGCCAGGTGTTAGAGGACCAACTACGAAGGAGCTTGCAGGACCATGTTTAGAAGCTGTTGTTCATGATGTTGAGAAGCATATTGCATAGTTCAAGGTCTGTTGGCCAGGTACAGGAGTGACCATCATGACTGATGGTTGGAAGGACAAGTCCCATAAGTATCCTGTCAATTTTTTAATAGGTTGCCCTAGGGGCATTGTTTACCACTCTAGCATTGATTTATCAAGAAAGAGACATACTAGAAGACTGATATGTGCACACCTAGACGAAATAGTAGATGAGGATGGGCCTGAATATGTGGTCCAAGTAGTGACTGATAATACTGTGAATTATAGAAAAGCAAGCTTGTTGTTAATGGAGAGAAGACCCAATCTTTATTAGACTCCTTGTGCTGCCCATGGTATTAATTTGATGCTCAAGAAAATAGGGAAGCTGAAGAGGATTAAATATTATATTTTGAAGAGAAAGTTGATTACAAGGTTTATATACAATGATACGTATCTCCATGCTTTGATGAAGAAGCATGGCATGCGAGAGATTGTCAGGGAGTCCACTACTAGATTAGCTTACGATACAATTGATATTGGTCAACAAGGTAGGATTGAGGTCAATGATACGCTCTAATGAATGACAGATTGATAAAGCAGCAATGAGTCAACTTGGAAGGCAGGTTGAAACCCCCCTTCTCGATCGGAGGTTCTGGGCTCGATGTAACCATGTTGTTTTTGTAACTGAACCTTTAGTACAAGTGTTGAGGTTAAGTGACTCTGATGATAAACCCATAATGGGGTTCCTGTTCGATGCAATGAGATGTGCAAAGGAGCTATATTTGATAATAACATATGGAATGAAGAGATATTGGAGATTGTTGATCGTAGGAGGAGAGACCAACTGCACCAGGATATTCATGCAGCAGGTAATTTATGATTCACTGTCACAATTCGTGACCCTTTTTAAACTCCGAGAAAAGTTACCGTAATTAATAATATAACAAACCATGTGTAGGGTTCTTTCTTAATCCACAAAATTTGTACTTCAATGCTACTTTAGATGATGCAGATATCATGGAGTGGTAAGACACTGCATCTACAGGCTTGAACCTGATCTTGAAACTCAGATGGAATGTATGCAAAAGGTAAACCTTAATCAAAACGTGTATGTAATAAAATTTCAATTTACAATAATGAATTGTATTTCTATGTAGTACTAATTTCTTATATATGCATCTTGTTATTTCTAGCTTATCATGTACATGGAAAAAAATGGGGAATTTGCATACAACAATGCCAAACAAGCAGCTGCAAAATTTCACCAAGGTTAGTTTTAACTTAAAACTTGCAATAGTTTAGTACACTACTATTTGTGGTTTTTTTTAAATCAATTTATTTTATATTATTAAGTATTTCTATGTTTGCCTGTGTCAGCATAATGGTGGACGATACACGGAATTCGAACAAAGCAATTGTGAAAGATTGTCGTTAGAATTTTGAGTCAAACATGTGCTGCTTCTGGTTGTGAGAGAAACTGTAGTACATTTCAGTGGATACACGCCCCGAGGCAGAATAGGTTAAAGACACAGACGCTGCACAATTTGGTGTATGCTCATTATAATTTGAAATTGAGAGATAAACATATAAGGAGTACCCCCACAGACTACACGTCGATCAACCTTGATTACATCTTCTGGAGGGACCTCGCCGATGAGTGAGTTTCACTAAGGACCCCACTACTAGACCAAGATTTTCTTAGTGGGGCAGTTGCCGTTATGGATGATAATGTGAATCTTGCAGCATCCAATGAAGGAGACATGGCAATGGACATGGATGACAATTATACATAGGATGAAGATGAGGCACAGGATGATGAAACAGATGGGACAATGGAAAACAATTGGTAAGAACCAGTCATCCAGGAATGTGAAGGGGCACAACATGATGCGGTGCCTGATGAACAAGAAGATTTAATAAGATTGGCTCGGGAGGAAGTCTAGGCATCGAGGCATAGGAGTTACTCAACAAGGGAGAGATGAAGCAGTAGCCATCACCATAACCTGGTTATTCATGATGATGACAATATTGAAGATGATGAGGGCCATAACACAAAACAGGTTGGGGGTAACACAGAACAGGGTGAGGGTAACACAGAACAGGGTGGGGGTAACACAGAACAGGGAGAGCATGAAGGCTGGACAAGTCTAGAAGACTTTAGCCAAGGGGGTACCACAAGAAATATTCTTGACTGACAAGGGGGCACAACTGCGGCATTACAGACTCCACCAAGCCTTACTCAGATTTTTCGCCCCGTAAATCCTGATAGTGAAACACAATAATATCATGATCCCCCTCACCGCTTTCATTACTACTAGCATTGTTAGTTGGACTTTGTAGCTTCGTTAATTGAATTAATGTCAAATTCTAAATTGTCTTGCATATCTTCATAACATTCAAATATTAATTTATATAAAAAGTTGTTTCAATTTTTTTTGTAAGATAAATGTATGTAATATAATAGTATACACTTAATCTAAGTTTTTCTATTTTTTTCAATTTTTTTGGATGTTTTAACCTTTTTTTAAAAAAAAAAAACTACTTGACCTGTTAAAATGGTTAACCGCCCTAGTTAGTCCGGTTCCAGTTCAAACTGCTCCCAGCCCCAAAACCGGTTAACTGTTCCGATTCGATTTTGCGAACATTGCCACAGTAAATTAGCTGGAAGGAGTTCTTAAGGAGGTGGATCTAAAGCGGCAGCTCCTACTCCGGTAGGGGGGAAGTAAGAAAGTTCTTGGCCGCTGCTGATACCTGTGCACCGCCTTCCATTAATGGGCGTATTCGGAGGCGCAAGAGTGCCAAGATTCCAATGGTGTCAGAATCAAAAGGTAGCTCTTCCTCTTCTGATCTTTTAAGAACTACTCTGCTATTACCTTTTGCGCTCTCTGCACCATCTTTTGCTTCTCTTGAATTGTTTTCTTTTTCTTCAGAAACTGAGGCAGATGACTCCGGCCGCTCCGAGCCCATTGTCATTGCTTCTGATAGGGAGGTGACTCCGAATCTTGGGGAGGTACCCTTGAGTCTAAAGGTAGTTCCTGAACCAGGGGCGGCTCAGATGGTGACTGATAAGGATGAAAGCCCTGAAGCAACTGCTTCAAATAGGGGCTCTAATGTTGATGTGGCCTCCATGCCTCAGGAGATTAGTGCCCCGACCGAGGCAGGGGCTATGACTCAAAGAGAAGAGCCTGAGGTTGATGAAGTGTCTGAGCACCAGGAGGTTGCTGCCCCAGTGGACGAAGGTTGTGAAGATGAGGGAGTTGAACTCTTCGTAGCCGAGGTTTTGGTCGTTGAAGGTAGAAACCAAATGGAAGAAACGGTGATTAAAAATGAATTGGCTGGCGAAGGCCAAAGAGAAAAGGCAGTTCCTGAACTTGATAATGCTGAGGCAACAGTTCAAGTGGATGAAGAGGAAGTAGAGGTCCCTATAAGAAAGGGTCAAGCCAGCAAGATTGGTATTGATGAGCCCAGGGAAGTTGAGGCTGGGACCGCCTATGAGTCCGAGGGGTAAGAAGCTCTAGGCTTTGCCCTTGTTTTAGAGGAGTCAGTGGCTCAGATGGCTATTACTTCAACAAGCCCAGTCCTTGAGGTCGAGGTTTCTTCAGCCGTAGTTGTCTCAGCATCACCATCTAAGCCTATTTTTAGTGGTGTTTTTAGCATGATTGCAGACATGCTTAGAGCAGGCCTTCAGGGCTTGAGGGAGCTGCCCCTTGATGAGCTGGGCGAAGCCATGGAAAAACTGAGGGAGTTCGTCATGACTCCTACAGTTGGGAGTGCCCTAGAAGTTCTTTCCCATTTTAATGCAACTCTAAACGAGCTGGAGAGCTTGCGGTTAGGAGCGCTACATCATGAAGAAGAAACTGGTAGGCTAGCCTCTTTGGAAGAGTTTATCTTGCATCGTCGCGAGAAAATAGATGCCTGCATCGAGAAGAAAGCCTCGATAACTGGCCGTCAACAAGACCTCAAGAAGGAGTCGCAAGGAAGCCTTAAGAGAATGATTAGAATCCGAGAGGAGATGCGAATACTAAAACAGGAATTCAAGGGCCTCGAGATAGTGATGGTTCAGAGGAAGGCCATGGGGGCCACATTGGTTGAAGATTTGTCCGAACTCAATGGCACAATTGAGTCGGAAACTATGGCGATGACAGAAGAGACTCAAACGGTGGTGGAATTGAAGGAGCGTATCCAGGGCACCAAGACTTCTCCTACAGCACACAGTGCAGAGATTGATAAGATGATTGATCATTTTTTAACATGTCGTTTCCTTTTTGCCAGTACTAGTAAAAGTTTTTAACTGATGAATAAAGCACTTCTCTCTTTTGACTTTGCTACATGATTTCTCTTCTTACTTGCTGCACCTCATGTGATTTCTCTTCAGACTACCTCTCGACACTTTTATTGTCCCAAGAGGCTAATACGCTAGGCCTTTTTTAGCCCCATGGTGGGCTTTCGTGGCTTGAATAGCATCGAAATGGGGAGTTATTGCTTTTTCTCCTCTTAACGTCTAATAGGCCAAGGGCTCATAGTTCATTTTCCTCATGATTCGGTGAGCATGGTCACTATAGATAGTCCAGTCAGGAGGGCCCTCGACCTCCATTAGTGGTGCATTTACCTCAAGCTCATCATAGTTTTTAGTCCCTGGCACTAATTCCTTGAGATGTTTTGAAGCGATACGCATAATCTCCAATTGACTCTAAAGACTGTGGACTTCGGTTCTTAAGTTTGCTAAGGGATCCTACCCTTAAGGGGAAGAAAGTTTCCCTTCATCAAAATACTCTCCTGAAAGGTCGAGGAAACGTAAAGCTTTTAGCTGGTCATTGGTCTCAAGAGTATTCTCGATAGTTATAGCAACCAGATTTTGAAAAATATTTCGCGGGAGTTGTCGCGCCGCCTCAGCTTTCAAGAGCGTAACGGGGATGTGCAAGACTTTTTGTTGGTCTGCATATAGGTGATTCTTAGTTCCGGGAATTCTATCCCCATGGCTTGCTCAATCTCAGGAGTGACCTCTTGTTCATCTTCAGACCAAGGTGGCTCAGAACTGAGAGCAGAGCGAAGACTCCTTTTTAAACGAAGGAGTTTCTTGAGGGATGATGCTTGGGATGTTAGAATGAAGAGTAGTTAGGGCTAAATTATGCCTTGCCTTTCTTCCTCCTTGAACATGTTCATTAACATCCTCCCAATATCCTCAACATCTTTATGAGACAAGGATGCCGTCTTGCTTGTAGACTTGTGAACTTCACCATTCGGCTTCTGAGTTTTGGCCACAGGGAATGGTCTTTGTCAGCATAGACTGTATGTTGTCTCCCATCTCGACTATACTTGAAACATTGGTGTAATGTTGATGGAACCACCCCCTGATCATGGAGCCATGGTCGACCGAGGAGAATATTATAAGAAGTGTCGGTGTCGATTACATGAAACTGGGCATAATCGTTCAGCTCACTGATCTTAAAACGAAGGCCTACCGTACCAACTGCTTTCTCTCCTGATTGATTGAACCCTTGAACTATGAGATGGGTTGGGGTCAGATCTTCGAACCCCAACCCTAATCGAGAAAGGATCCTTCTTGAAATAAGGTTGACTCCGGACCCTCCATCTAACATAATGCTGTTGATGGGGCATGCACGTAATTCACCAGTAACGAAAAGAGGGAAATTATGAAACTTTTCCCCTAGCTGCAGATCATCCTCTGAAAAGGTTGGCTTACATCCTTGTAGAAACACTGGGTCTACCTCAATGGGTTCTACTTCAGTTTCATACACTTTTGGGTTAAAGAGAGATTGAACCAAAGCTATCCGGTAATCTTTAGAGAGTATGAGGTCGTCGTAAACACTGAGAAGGGCCGAAAGTTTCCGTAGATGCCCTATCACATCATATTTCACATTTTCTTGATGAGGGCCTTATGCTCCTAGTCCTACCACTGATTTGGGTGGTATGTTGGGTTGAGGAGCAGGTTTGGGTAAAAAAGGTTTATTTTGGCCGGCTGGCTGACTTGATTGCACAACAGGCTTGGGTTGAGTGATGGAAGTTTGAGGTTTTGAAAGAGGCTGAGTGCATGAGATCAAAGGGGCCACAGGAAATTAGAGGATAGGTGGACTATTCGAAGTATTATGTTTAAGAAGGAGCCCAGGGAGCTGTAAGATAGGCAGACTAGTCTTTGGATTGGGGGCAGTGGAGGACTAGGGAACTTCGATTGCCCGACTTCTGTAGTGGAGGCTGCAGCATCTTCCCTGATCTGAGATTTATCTGCTCCGTGGTGGTTATTGCTCTTAAAATTTGCACCATGTGGAAAGTTCCTTGAGAATAGGAGCCTTGCCCATTTGACTCTCTCAGTCTCTGCTCCAAGTTAGGCTCAGGTGGCCACTGGGGTTTCTTTGGCTCTGACTTCTTGTGCTTCCTTGAAGAAGAAGGTGGCTCTACCTTGGCTTTAGCTGCCACGGCATCAGCATCTGCTAGGAATCCCGCTGCCTGTGCGAGGGTCTTTCTCAATTGTTTCAGCTGCGTCTTGCTTATATTGATTCCTTCAAATTCTCAGTCAAGAGCCTCGAATTCTAGGCATATCAAGATTGTACATGCAGGAGACGTAGACGATGGTACTCTTAGGGCTCATGTGCACGGCTAACCGAGGCTAGCTCAAGATGGTACTCTTGGGGAAGACCTTTGAGTACCAGGGCTCAAGGTGTTTGCCTGGTGTCGGGCGGGCGACAGGCGAAGTAGCTGTTTCATGACTCTGCTTGAGTCTGGAAAGTGATGCATGTGCACCTTTAGGGTTAGTCATCCGAGTGACTTGGGGGTCAACCTGGGCTCCGATAATTGGTTCGACCTTGGGAGGTCGAGACCCACGAGCTTGTGATTGTGAGGGATGAGGCGGAAGTACGTCTCTCACAGACTAGGACTGTGTGTGCTGGGAGGGAGGATGAAGCGGTCAACCCTCGTGTGCTTGAGGTGGCATAGAGTTAGTGATGCCCCGAGATGTAGCTCGAGTGAATAGACCACGAACTCTTAGGTGTGTGCAGGAGGTGGAGGACGTAGGGTCTCCGTCTTGGTGTGTCGAGCCTCTAAGTCTAGAGGTTCAGAGAGGTGAAAGAGTATAGGGGATTGCCTTGCGGCGAACCTTAGGAGCGACAGCAATTTGCTTGCCTCTCGCAAGAGTGATGGAGGCAGCCTTCTGGTGTGCCCCAGCAATATGACCTGTAAGAGACTTGCCAGTAGCAGGGTGACACTGTGTGCAGTGGTAGACGTGTCACCGATGCAAGGGGCCTTGGTGGAGGGTCCACCAAGGCAAGGAAGTGGGGAGTCAAGGACTTTTAAGTCCCCTCTCACGCTAACCCAGGTAAGAACATGGGAGCCAAATCGTGATTCTTGACTCAGAAGGAGAGTAGAGAAGAAAGCTTGAGCAGTTCGCTTCCTTGGGACAGTCACGAGTATGGGGATAAGGAAGTCTCCAACTCGTATTAATGGGTTGAACAACCCTCGTGCCATAAAAATTAATGCAGAAAGTAAAAGAGGATACTGGTCAAACAAGAGCGAACCAACTAAGGGATAGTAAGTCCCCAGTGGAGTCGCCAAGCTGGTTAGGTGCCTCGATCTCGCCCTCTGGATTTAGATGATCTGGTGGCACGTATCTCGGGTTTCTAGTGAACCCAAGATTTGAGATCGCTCTCTCGAAACCTTACTCAAGAGCAAGGGCAGGCATACCAATCGATGAGATATGAATTTAAGGTTCGGGACTTCACGGGCTGGCTCGCATGGGCACCCTCTTAGATCATGTCGAAAAGCCCCCCAACTACTTTAACTGGTTCGAAATCGCCTCCCTTGACCTGTAATATCCTTGTTTTTCTGCACAATACTATTATGGTTAATTTGCAAGACAAGTGAGTCAAAGAGACCCACCCTTGTCTTAGGGCGTTGCACATCCTCGTGGCTAAGAATGTACGGGATTATAGTGATGAAGTGGAAGTTTCAAGCAAAGGTCGAAAAAAAGAAGAATACTTGATGAAGGGACGGGACTAGCTTAATAGCCGGACAGTGACCGACTCGGAGTGGTAGCAAGATGGGCACGGTACTTAGGACCAGTACGGCGGCAATACTACTCGAAACCGAGACCAATCTCGCGATGCTAAGTTAAGTCCATCTCAATCAAGTGAGGAGAGAAGAGAGTGAAGAGAAGGAAAGACAGCAAGACGACGGAGGCGATAGCGTCCCAACGACGCTAGGCGTTGCCACCCATGATCGTGGAGTAGCAGTGTCATTGACCTGGAACGACGTTAGACGCTACTACTCACGGCTAGAGGGTGAGTAGAGGACTACGGACGATGCTAGACATCGCTGGCAACATAAGAAGGTAACGTGCCCCGGCGCGGGCGGCGATAGCATCTCATGGAGCGAAGCGCTGCGATAGTTCTCATGTGGCATGTGGTGACAGGCGTGGGATGCAAGAGGGATGGTAATGAGCATCGAATGCGCAGAGGAATATCACGGACGACGATGGGCATCGAATCCTTGAAGGAAGCTCACAGATGGCGATAGGTGTTGCCAAGACCTCTAGCGGGCAGCGATAGGTATCATCATCTGTGATAGGCGCGAAATAGGGGAAGACCCCTATGGGTGGCAATGAGTTTCATCGTCTAGGCTCTTCACTGAGACGTCGAAGTCACGTCTGTGAACAGTGATGAGTAGCGTCGTCCAGAGGCCTCACTAAGAGAGGGAGACAAATGAACATAAGGAGAAGAAGACTCGCGCATGGTACTGCCATCACCATGCGTGACCTGTGAGACCACGGGAGAGGCATGCCTAGCACTGCAACTGCCGCACATGGCCTCCACGAGGAACTTAGACGGAGAAGAGGAAGAAGAAAGAGAGGAAGATAAAGAAGAAGAAGAAGAAGAGAGAAGAAAAGAAAAGGAAGAGAGAGAAGATCTACCTCAAGCCTAGGGGTACCGATCAAACGTTTCTTTCACCTTGCTCTCTCTCCAAACGTGACCCAACAATGGTAAGAAAGAGAAACTGTATTAAGTAAAAACTCTCTCTTTTGTGAGGGATTGAGTCCTTGTGGTGCGTACAATGATGGTACGTATATATAGAATTTGCCCCATACATGGGTGGATGATCAAAAGTAACCCTAATTTATGAAAATTAAGATTAAAATGAATTAAAAGAAATTAGGAAATAGGGTACAAAATGACATATTTGCCCTTCTTAACAATTCGTGGAATTCCATAAGAGTCCCTATGTTGCCCTAGAACGCGCATGACTTTTCATGGATGATTCGGGATGGTTCCGATGCCTGATTGATTGAAGGACGATTATTTTCTTTTAAGGCTCGGTATGGCAATCGATTTGATACCAACTACGAGCCATGGATCGTGTTTTTCACGCAGGATCATGTGACTTGAAATTTGAATGGATCTTAAAACTTCGAATCGATAGTGTGTTTGTTCGTCGATGTTTTTTTATGATTTCTTCACTAGATCACACTGAGCATGCCATTACGATCACAGGGCAACAAACGTAGCTCGACTCCATGCCTGAACAAAGATTTGGCAACCTTGGAATTTTGTCCGAAATCTGGAATTCAGGCGATGAAATTTGCAGTGGCTTCGTCAACTTCGTGTGCAGAATCCTACCGTTCATCATGTACGGGGTTCAGGTCAGAGATGGCCCGAGACCTTATGCACGCGATGGAATTAGTCTCGCATCGATTGGGCACACGAGCAACGTGATTCGACTGCTCAAGTGAGGCCCAACACTGTTGAATTTCCTACACTTTCTTTACAGATCAACAAATTCTCTCTAGCTTTTCTTCGTGCTTCAGTATCATCACGAGGTGCGCCACATATCAAATCGCTCGTATTGATGCGACGAGCATGCTCACCAAATTTGAGCACGATCTGACATGAGATAGGTGAGATATGAGTATTGCAAGTCACTGCTCGTGACTATCCCTTCCATGGTGTAGAGTTGCAGAGTGGCCACGCGGGAATATCGTGCGGCTCCTCTTGTTTCCCTCTTTTGCCTATAACTTCTTCCTAGAGTGTCCGTTTGAGCTGAAATTTGACCCTAAGGTTTTTCAACCGTGCCGGATCCAATAGAGGTGGTTTAATAGGAAATTGAAATATCAAAAATGTAGCTCTAGTTATAGGGTTTGTTTCAGGGTGTTAGAGGCCGATTCTATTGTAACTGCTTCTCAATCTGTATTGCCTTTGACTTGTCGGAATGGCACGAAACTTGGCAGAAAAATTTTGAGAGATCTTATAAAGATCTTGGCCAGTTCTGAGGATATTCTGAGATTGTCGGGATTTCCACTGTTTGCTAGGCTTTATTGAGCGGGGGACCTCATGATGATGAAAAATATCTTCCAACAGATGTCTTTATGGTAATTAAATTACTGTAATACCTATTATAATAATTTAATTACTATAATGAGTACTTAGAGAATTACGGTAGTCAAAAGACCATGCTCTAGAAGTTCCAATAGACTCTTGAGCATTACGGTCGTTTGAGTACCATAATGCTCTAGGACATCTTTACGGTAATTAAATTGGCGTAATATATATTACAGTAATTTAACTGTCGTAAAGATGTCCTACAGCATTACGGTACTCAAAGGACTGTAATGCTCAATATTTGGATATCTTTACGGTGAAAATAATACCGTAAAAATTGAACAAGGTACTCATCAAAAAATTGAATAAGCGTGAACTTAGTGATAAAAATTGAACTTAAGTGATCTTAAACATACTTTAAACATCCCACATTACATAAAATTGAACTAGCTTATTTCATATACTTGATTTACATGTGTTCCGATTATGGCCCATGGCCCGCATCGGCTACACTTAAGATGCCTAATCTCTTTGTACTTTGTTTGCCTGCATTGTTTCATTGGCCGACCCGCGATTCACCTAGCAGTTGGCGGCATTACTATTGTATAGACAATCATGGACAACTCTAATGCCTCAGGCATTGGGTTGAAGGGAAGGGAATATGTCCTACAGAACATTTGAACTGTGAAATAAAAGCCGCAAAACTCTGTAACTTCTTCATGCCTATGATCTATAGCGGCAATTAGATGACTACACAGCAACCCACTAACCTGCCACCCCCAACAGCTGCATGTATGAGTCGCCAGATTAACAACATATTTCTTATCTGCATTGATCTCACACATATCATCATGTGCCCATGTGACTGCATGAAGGAATCTGGGCTTATCCCTCCTCATGTTTATTACCTTTTGGGCCTTTGGTGTAAGCACGTTGCTCCATTTTAGGGACATGGCCATCTGTTTATAGTACAAAATCAAAGAGATATTCAGAGGAAGATCCCTCAGATCTGAACACCACAAAATGATTTTAAAAATAGATGATAGAGAATGTGGGGAAAATCAAATTCTGATCTAAGGCCAGATCCGCCTAGAAACGAGTGGATCTGTTCTCAAATCAGTGGCAGCACCAGCATTGATCCGAATATGAAACACGAAATGAAAAGCAATAAAAAATAATCTAATCTAATTAAAATGAAATAAAAGCAAAAAATAAATAATAAGTGAGTAAGAAACGATACTGAACTGGGCCGGCTGGCCCGGGACTCCTGAGCCTTATGGGGCTCGCCCGTATCAGAACTGGTCCTCTTTTGTCTCTCTGAGTCGGATGTTCACCAGAAAGTCTCTTGTTGAAGGAGGGTGGTTGTGCCCTAAGGGTAGATCTGGGGTGGTTGTGCCCTAGGTCTAAGTTTTCTTAGACGTAGGTTTTCTCTCAGGAGGCTCAGGTTCCTAAAGCAGTTTCTAGGGTTTTCTCTTCTCTCGTGTAACTCTCTCTATTTTTTTTCTCTTTGATCACTATCTGTTCTTTTTCCTAGGGTTTTGGCCTCTCAGATTTTTTATCTCTATCTGCTCTCTTAGGGTTTGGCCTCTCTCCCTCAAAATGACCAAGAAAAGAGGGTTTATAAAGGTCAAAATCTGCTGGAGAGGATATACTCACATAACCAACATGGCTTATCCAAAAAAATGGGTTCACTAGATTAAGTGTGAGATTTAAAATGGGGTGCCTACAATTGCCCCTCTTTGACACTCCTTTTCCTCCAAGGAACAGGTGAGTGGCAAAGAAGTAGACACTCTGGCATTCCCTGTCCTTTGAGGGGCAGGTGAACGTCAAATATTTCTTCCTAAGGTCACGTGGTCAGAGGGCACACCAACTATCCCTCCAAGTCATTATGCTCATCGAGCTCACCCACCTAGGGCATTTTTCCTCCTAGGGTTTTCGGCGTGAGATGTCGATGAGTTATACAAGCTTGCAACTCGAGTTCGATTTTCTGGCCATGCCACTTAACTTCAGGGGTTTTACAATTCAAAAATTTTTAACAAGCCAATCTATAGGAAAGGCTTTCTATAGGAAGAGACTTGTCTGGCAGAATCCAAAGTGAGAGATGAGGCAGCAATGTGGAAAACATTGTACTCATCATGTACAGATGTCCAAGCTCCTTCAATTTAAAAGATGTTTTAGAAATTTTGAAAATAGGGGGAGACTTAAAATAGAACTCGGAGCAGGGACAGGTTACGATTTCAACAAAAGAATTAAAGTTTTTGAAAACACAAGACAGATATAGTGAAAATTTTGAAAAGGGGAAGATATTTCAAAAAACAAGGTTGGTTAGCAGTTTAAACTCCTGCAACCATAGAGCCCTTTAAGCAGTTTAATGTCATGCAGCGATAGATGGTGTAGTCGACAGTTATACTCATACGACCGTGGCTTTTTATTATTATTAGATATTTATTTTATTTTATTTTTCTTGCGGCCCATGTTGGGGGGTGGTTTCCTTTTAATGTAGGTCTTACATTTTAATCACTTGTGACCCCTTTGGTGGACCCTATGTGAGAGTATCGGGTTCTTCATCAAGTATTTCCTTATCTTCCAACCTCAGCTCATGTTGCAATTCAAGGAGAGTTCTCTGGAGTGTCGAGCGAAACAGAGTCTTGAAAAAATAGGATATTGTCCTTGGGTGTTCAGAATCTCTTTGGATTTTCGATTTCGTTCCTCCACCACTCACCTTTCGAAGTTGCAGATGATCTAGGTCCTTCACAATGTTTCGTTGCGCTAATGCTTATTTATTTTCTTTTAACACCACTTTGACTCAGGGGGAGGAAGAGAAGATGTTTAGAGAGGAGACTTTGGAGAGTAGAAGGAAGGAGAGAACTTCTTCTTTTTCTTCTCCCAGGGTCCCTTTCAGGTGTTAAGCCCGGTAGCCTTTTTTCTAACGCTTGTTCAGATTTTCAGCCCAGGAGATTATTATTTTTATTTTATTTTTTTCTCACTCTGAGGTCCCTTTTGGGTGTTCAACCCAGTAGCCTTTTTTCCAACGCTTGGGGTTCCTTTCGGATTTCAGCCCAATGGATTTTTTTAAAAAAAAATTGAAGAAGAGAATAATGACAAATGAAGAGGAGGATGAGGGAGAAGATTCACAGGTGCCCCTCTTTTTTTTTAGCAATTCACCTTACAGATCATGTAAGAATTCGATCATCTTTCCCTCCTCCAAGTGGTAGGGAGGTTCTAATATCAGCCTTCCTCTGATTTCCCTTGACCCAGGTTGGCATCAAAAATCTCTTTGACAATGGTTGTTGAATTTTTGTTGAATTTTTCCTTTAAACTGTTCCACTTGAACCTTGATTTTAGGACTAAAAATCGCTCTCAATTTCCAAATCCTTTAGCCTTCTGTATGGACGAATAGGTTCATCAGGGTTTTCTCGTTAATGGAGTACTTCATTTTATACATTAGGCGTTAATGCCTTTTGAAGTGTGAGGCATGAATGGCTAATATGGTTATTTGCAAGGGGTGAGTGATTACCCAACTCCTTTTCGGTAACCTTTTTCATTGCAAATTTCGAATTGCTTTTCAGAGGTTAACTCTATAATAAGCTCCTTCTCAGTGCTCGAGCTTAGGTGACTCTCGCACAAGAGGAGTGGTTGAGTTGGTACTAGATGGCCTTATGACATGTTGGGAGTCAACGAGTAAGGGTTCAATCTCATTAGCTGCCCCTATTGTATCCTCTTCATGAGAGGATTTTGCCCCTATTGAATATTTTGATGAGGTTGCCCCTGTAGGGTTTTCTGTTCCATTGGGAACTTGTTCTTCACAAGATGAATTCCCTTGAGATGGTGGTGCTCCGTTATTGAAGTTGTGCTCATATCGTTAATGACTTTTAAAGAGTTTGCCTCTTGAGAAGGTAACATGGTCGGATTTTCAATATCCAATTCTTGATCCTAGATTGACAGATCATTCAAGTAATCTTGTGAAGGTGGCTCAGGTGAGCCCCTTAAAATTTTTAAAGCTTCGAGCTTTATCAACTCTAGTGAAGATGTCAAATCTTTGGGAATAGTCAAATTTGGGCTCTTTATTTTTCCATCATCTATAACTGGGTTCACCTCGAGAGGTGACTCTGTTAAATCTTTTAAGCTTAGCTCCTCATCCCATGTTGGTGGGTTGGCGAGGAAATATGGTAAAGGTGGCCCAGGTGGACCCCTTAGAATTTCCAAAGGTTCGACTTTGATATTTGAGGTGTTGGCCCCTTATTTGGAAGCGTAATGGGAAACTTTGGGTGTTGACCGCTTGTTTGGAAGATGATCCCTTCTTGTTGATCTGGATTACATCAAGTTCTGAAATGTCGTCCTCATCATATTGATCTCATTTAGGTGGGTCGTCAAGGTTTTGAGGTGAAGGGCTTCCTTTTAGCACTTGCTTAGTTGCCCCCTCACAAGTTATTGTCCCAGACTTAAGGTTTTTCTTGTCATCATGGGCTTGGAAATTCATAGCTTCAAAACCTTGGTTGAGCTTATGCCCGAGTTCATATTACTCTTGCGAGTTTGATTAGTTGCCACACACGTATGAACTATTTATTGTATTAACTTGAAAGTACGAATTGAAGGGTTCATATGCCCTAGTGTGACTCTTGATGATCGGGATTTCTTGTGCCATTTTTTGGAGTGTATCTTGGAGTGGAATCCCATATGTGATACCCCTTTCTTCTCCCCCTTCTTTGGTTATGGGCTTGGAGCTAAGGTCATCCTCATTGCTTTGATCTTGAGTATCCTTAGTCATTAACTCCTGGGTCAGGTTATGCTCATTTCGTTCTTCATCTATTGGACTTTCCAGTTGATTTCTTCTTGTGCTCCATGTCCTTTGTGGATGTTCTTCGGGTTTGGGCATAAGTTGTGATTCTCCTGAGTTAATCAGGTTGACATCATAATTGTTTGTCGAAGCGTATAGAGTTTTTGGTTTTTCTATGTCATCAGCCTCTTTCTTTCTGACACTTATTGTGCCATTGTCAATGAGGTCATGAACTCTATGTCTGGATATCGACATTCTTCAGTGCTATAGACATAGTTTTGATGCCAATCGTACCATCGAGATGTATCTCCTCCATGGAAAGGATGAATCTTAGCTGTTGTCGGTAATTCTATGAGTCTTACCTTAAGCAACTTCTTCATGACATCAATCATAGGCTCAGCAATGGGAGTGAATTCCCTTAGTTTGGAGGTTTGCATTCTCCATGTGGTAGAATGAACTTTGGCATTTTCTGGTGAATGGTTTTCAAAAGGGTTTTTTTTCTTGATCATGTCCACCTCTCCATCTTGAGAAAGTTTTTCGTTTATGGCTTTATCTTCCTTGTCACTCGTGTTAGTGAGCCACCCCATTTTAAATCTGGAAATGCTATGGGTTTATGAACCCTAATGACCAAACTTAACCTAGTAAACCCAAATCAATAATTCAAATAGCCTACCTTGTGATCTGGAATCTGTTTGCCTGCCCGAAACCCTGAAGAAACCCTATTTTGACCCAAATTTCTGTAAATACCCTATTTTACCAAAACAATCATTAAAAATAGTCAACAACTTATTTTTGTCCCAAATTTTCTCTTAGAGCTTCACAAGAGGCTGAGGAACACATCTGAAAAGAAAAAAAATCAAATTCGACAAGTTTTGGTTTGAGCGACACGGGGCATGCCGCCCAGATTCGAGACCCTCAAACTTTGACTTTCTGACCGGGGATTTGCTTGTTACACATGCTTATCCTTCCCAATGAGTTTGAACACCCATAAGACCTCTTTTCATGGTCATTTTGAGGGGAATGAGGCTTGAGACGAGAGAGAAAAAACCCTAATGATAAAGATTAGAAACCCTAGAGAGCTACAGAAGAGGGAAATCTTAGAAAAAAACTCAAATAGAAAACCCTAATCTAAGCCTGAGAACACTAGTTATAAGCCATTTCTAGGGTACAACCACCCTACCACTACCAGAGACTTGCTGATCGACATCTGGACCAAACCGGTTCTGATACGGGCAAGCCCGGGCCATCCGGCTCGGTCCGGTATTCTCTTCACCTTCATTTCCTCTTTTCTTTCATTGTATTTATTTTATTTAATCTGGCCTTGATTTTTTTTGATTGAAAATCGTGTTTTGAAATACTTCGGATCACGCTGGCACCACCACATATTTGAGAGCAGATCTACTCGTTTCTAGGCAGATCTGATCTCATATCTAAATTCGATTGTTCCCACCTTCTCTATTATTTCTTTTCATTTTATTTTTAATTATTTTAAAGTGTCAAATCAGAGTGATCTACTTTTGCAAATCGCTCTGATTTTTCACATTAAACAGTTTGGCGCCCACCGTGGGGCAAAGCAAGCGTGTTCCGAGCATCAAAATTTCAAAAATCTCATAATATTTTGAAACTTTCAATAATGTTCTAGGTACCATTTTGTAACTGTTCCAAAATTTTTAGGTCAAAATAAAATATTTAAATATACAAAAAAAATATTTTTCTATTAGATCTACAGTCCCCTCTTTCGCTTTATTTTAATTTTTTTTCATCAAAAACATTTATTTTCTCTTTCTCCAAGCTCACAGTAAGCTTATTTTATCAATATCTACAAGAAAAACAATAAAAAAATAAAAACATAATAATTTTTTGGGCGACACTAGGCATGCTGCCCAGGTCTAGGGCGACACGCTCTCTGGTTCCCCCCGTCGCCCAATTCAGAAGTTTTTGAAATTTTGGAGGATGAGTCCTGGGTCTCTTTTGTGGTCGTTCACAAAATTTCAGAGCAAAATAAATTCTTCCAAAATACCAAAAAAGTATTTTACTTGATACATGTATGTTCTATCTGTTGTTCTTCTGTTTCGCTTTTTTTAATTTTACTTCATCAAACAGTCTGATTTTTCTGCTTTTGCACGTTTTAGTAGCCATATTTCATCAAGATCAACAAGATAAAAAATAAAACATAAATAAAAAAAAAAATTTGGGTGACACGACCCGTGCTGCCCTATCACAGAGGTCCCAGAAAACATCTAGGACCCCACAGGCCTGTTCCAGAGCCTTTTTTGTGCTTGTTCACTAATTTTTGGCTTAAAATAAAATTTTTATAAATACCTAAAAAGTATTTTTCTTTTCTGCTTCAGGTAGGTCTGCTCTATTCTTGACTTTCTGATTTCATTCTAATTAGTTAATTCATGTTTTTCTTGCTTTCACCACCTTAGTTTAACTGTGTTTCATCAAACTTAAAAAAGATAAAAAATTTCAATTAAAAAAAAAAAAACCAAAGAATACCTAGGCCGTGTCCCGTTCAAATCACCCTATACCTAGGCCGTGCTCGACTTAGCACAGACTGTGCCTGGTTTCACTGCTTTGACCATACATTCTTAGGGGTTCCTCACCCCTCCATCTATATTGTGCCTCAAGCGAGTTTTGCCTCAAAGCGCGCATCGCTAGGCGCGATCAGCGTCTAGCGCTCACTTGTTTTCTTTCTTATTGTGTGCTTGTCTGCTTGACTTTATTTTCATTTGCGTGCTTCTTTACACAGGCTAGCACACACCGACCGGGAATCTCGAAAAACCAGAAAACAAATTTTTCGAAAACCCCTAAAATATGCGTTAACAGTGTGAGGGAAACCCAGCTTTGAGGGTTGAGGCGGTTGGGATTCGTGTAACTTTAACTGTGAGCGCCCCTTCGTAATCCTTTGCCTCAAAGCAACTCCGCGTATAGTAGGACTTGGAAAATCCTATAATAGGAGTCCAGGACCTATGCGGGGACCTATATCAGCCTAGCCGCATTTCAGTAATTAGGAACCCACTCTAAAGCCAAGCCTACCTATAGTATTATACTAGGTCAAACTTTTTCGTGTGCTTGCTTATTGATCTTAGGTCTCAGCCTGAATCTGTTTTTGGTCCGAGCTGAACCCTCTGGGTCTAGGTTCAGACTTGTACCCAGCCTAGCCCAGGTCCGAACCATATTTTGCCTAGGTCTGAACTTAAGCCCCTTGTGGTCCAAGCCGAAGGCTCGTTCTTAGTTCATCTTTGATCCAGTCCAGGTCCATTCCTGCCCTGGTCATTAAAACCCTCTGGGTCCAGGTTCAGACTTGTACCTAGCCTAGCCCAGGTCCAAACCAAGTTTCGCTTTGGTCTGAACTTAGGCCCCTCTTGGTCAGAGCCAAAGGCTCATTCCTAGTTCATCTTTGATCCAGTCTAAGTTCATACCTGGCCTGATCATTAAAACTCTCTGGGTTAAAGTTCTAGCTTATACGCAGCCTAGCCCAGATCCGAACTAGGTTCACACCCAGGTTCGAACCTAGACCCCTTTTTGGTCTGAGCCGGGCTCATGCTTAAACCTACTTTTATCCAGTCTGGGTCCACACTCGGTTTGATTATCATAGCCCTCTAGGTCCAAGTTTAGGCTTGCACCCAGCTCAGTCCAAGTCCGGACCAGGTTTGCATCCAGGTCCAAACTTAGACCCATTATTGGCTCGAGCTGAGACTCGGACTTACCTTGTCTAGATCTTTGTCTAGGTTCTAATATAGGTCTAAGCTTAGAGTTACCTCTAGGGTTGGATTAGGCTTACCCTAGTTCAGAGTCTAAACCAAAACCCGTTGAGTCTAGATTCCAAACTAATTTTAGCCTAGTTGTCACTCAAGGTTGGCCCCTAGAGTTAGGTTACGTCTACCCTAGGCTGTCGAGTCTAGATCTTACCCAAGTCTGATTCTAGAACCCTACCAAGGGCGATCACCATGTCAGTCACCCAAGGTGATTATGATGACCACTCCATGGCTGACTCTAAACTGTACCTTCCCAAACCTAGGGATCCGTATGTCGCAATCCTTTGGGATTACAACCAGAACTCAGGCCAATCCATTATCCATCATCCAGGTCTTCAAATAGAAGCCGAGTCCCAAGGATCCACTCCTAACCCTAAGCACTGTATGGTCCGAAAACTTGGCTCCGCTCAAAAAACATTGAACAGCCAGGGGGTCTTGCCAGGCATTGTCGTACAGGGAACCTTACGTAGCCATAGTAGGAGCCGTGTGACCTTAGGCAACCAAAGCAGGAGCCGTGCAAGGGAAGAAGTTCACCATGTATCTAATGATGCCCAGAAGTTGCACCAAGATAAACTTGGGGCTCAGCGGTCTCAAAATCAAGAACCATCTAGGTCTAGGGGATCTAACCCAACCTCAAGCCACCGTAGTACAGCCCACGATGTCTTGAACACTATACACAGCCGAGGCGTCAATCTAGACCAACCCTTAGGCGAGATAGTCATCCAGATTGCCCTCAAAAGTCTAGTTGACTTAGGTTATACAGTTCATGCCCCAGTTCATGGGCTGGTCCAAAACCAACCTAATAGCATAGGTCAACCCATAGCACATCCGAGTCTGATGATTCTTTAATCGGTCCCTCCTATGTATCCAGTCCAACCAACCATGTAGTTTTTGCCATCGGTGGTGATGCTTATGGGTCAGTATGCCCCTCAAGGGCAAATGTGTCAAACTGCCCCGGTAACCGCGGCTCATCCATCACAGGCCCAAGCCGGCCAACATTTACCCCAAGTCTCGACTCATCAGTCTATGCTTGGGAACCCACCAACCGGCGGGCCTACTCTCATGCCGAATACCCAACAAGAAGGCACCTTAAAAACGATACAAGATATGCTCATAAGGATG
>NW_006498435.1:4362287-4382042 GCF_000471905.2 Amborella trichopoda
CCTTAATACAAAAAAAAGGTAGGAAAAGATGATCCCATATTTAAGAAAATCGCCTTCCAGCATGTGACTAGGGAAAATAATCAATTCGCCGACACCCTTGCAACCCTTACTTCAATAGTCGATATTCCCCCAAAAATCACCATGCTCCCATTTTATATCAGAAACAAACATGACCCTTCCCCACCAAGTATCGTAAAAGAAATAGAGCAAGAAAATGAGAATGATGGGGAAGTGTCTCTCGTGGCTTCAAATGCACTAGTTAAGTCAAAACCATGGTTCCATGATGTTATGTCCATGCTAAAAGGTGAGTTATACCCCGAAAGAGCCACCACAAAGGATAAAGAAGTCCTTCGAAGGTTTTTGATGGGATTCTTGGTAAGAGGTGACCTCCTGTTCAAGAAATCCTTCAATGACATCATTGTACGATGCCGAGATTAACCAGAAATTCACCAAGTATTGCAGAGCTGCACAATGAAGGAGGTAATTTTGGGACAGCCGCCTTAGCTCAAAAAATCAGGCACCAAGGCTATTACTGGACCACCATGGCCGAAGACTGTTGGAAGTTCATTAAGACTTGTCCCAAATGTCAACTCAATGGAGACCTCATACATGCACCATCCGTATCACTCAACTCAACACCGCCCGTATGGCTCTTCGGCATGTGGGGTCTTGATATCATTGGAATGATATCATCAAAAGCCTCAAACGACAACCGTTTTATATTAACGGCTACATAATACTTCACCAAATGGGTAGAGGCCGCATCATTTGTTAAAATTGAAGGCAAACATGTTGCCCATTTCATAGAGAATAATATCATATTCAGATTCGTTCCTGAGTCAATCAACACTGACAATGGATCCATCTCAAAAATGAAAAGGTCACTAAGGAGTGCAAAAGGTTCAGGATAACACAGAACTTCTCCACACCTTACTACCCTCAAAGAAATGGAAAAGCGAAGGCCACATCAAAGGACTTCTCAGAATAATATACAAAATAATAGAAGGCAGGAAAGATTAGCACAAAAAGCTAAATGACGCCCTATGGGCCTACCGGACAACTAAGAAGACTCCTACTGGCATGACCCCATACTCATTTGTGTATGGTATGGAGGCAGTGCTACCTATCGAGATTGAGTTACCATCTCTCTGAGTTCGTATTCATAAAAATTCGGATGGGGAACAAAAGATCGAAGCATGAATCGCTGCCCTCATTAATTTGGATGAAAGATGACTACAAGCGACACAAAATATCGTTGCATATCAGCGTAGGGTCGAGAGGGCATACCAAAGAAACGTTGTTCCTCGACAATTCAAAGAAGGAGACATGGTACTCAAGAAAATCTTCCACATTCCAGCAAATCCACACCCTTTAGGCAAGTTCAAACCTAATTGGGAGGGGTCATTCGTAGTTATCAGAGTGCATGCAGGCAATTCTTATAAAATAAAAAATCAGGAGGGGTACGAACTCAACGACCCCATTTATACAATATATCTCAGAAAATACTACCCGTAACGAACTAAAAAATGTGGTGAAAACCTGAAAAGGCAACACAAAGAAAATAATAATAATAAAAAAAAAAAAATGGATGTGGTGAAAACCTGAAAAGGCATCACGGGTAAAAGAGAGAATAAAATCTCCAAGAGGGAACTTTCTATACAAAACACTCAAGTACAAATGAGTACTTACAAGTTCCAATAATACTGCACAAGCAGACCCTGAGGATGAAGACTCCTCCTAAATCATGCAGGTTCCCAACATAACCAACTCAGAAAGATATAGGAGGTGACATGAATGGAAAACTAAAGTGATTTCGACGAACCCTGGAAAACGTTGAGACCCTCCAAGAGGAAAGACAACTTCGTGATTTCTAAGTTCTCACGATCCCAAAAGGGAATCCTTTCATCATCTTTGGGTAGACTATAACAAAGAAAATAACCACCAAAGGGACCACATGTAGCAAAACTGTAAGGCCCATCCCTTTCGAAAATGTTGTTTCAATTTGATTGTTAAAATCATCGATTTTCAAAAGGTTTCTCTTTTTATAAGGGACTTCCTCCAACACTACAAGAGGATAAATTGTTAGTCACGTTGGCCTCGCTCTCGAAGACAACTTCTTATGCCTGTTATGAAGGCTAGAAACTAGCCAATCACTCCATGGTTGTATGAGTATAACTACCAAATACCACATATCAAAGATGGGTGAACCTCGCCAATGACGATATTGGCTAGTCTGGGAGTGTTTTTCTCTTGACTGGATCTCCTGAGGCAAAATGGGGCAAGCTCATCCCTATGTGTGCGTTCGAGATAAAACCCTACAACTAAGGGGATGAATGTGTAAAAATTCAGCTTAAAGAGGTGTGTGCACGGAAGGTGTTTTATTTTGTATCATTGATCAATCGCACACATGCAAGTTAAAAAAAAAAAAAATAATAGAGAAAAAGAAAGATCAATCAGAAAAAAAAATAATTTTCTGATCCTAATTTCATTAATTGAAATGGGCTTATTACAGGCTTTCATGCCATCAAATTTGGAATTGTGACTAAAGTTCCAATTATCCCAATGGACTTTAACAAAACTACTGAAAATAATGGTCATCGTGAGATCAACCCATTTTCAAAATATATATAAAAAAAAGGGTTCTATTTTGAGGGGGCGACACACCTAGTGTCGCTCAGCCCTCTTTCTCCCCTATGTGGGGCAAATAAAAAAAAAAAAAAAAAATGTTTGGGTGACACACTTAGTGTCGCTCGGGCTACACCACTGGTGTCGCCCATGATCTTTTTTGTCTTTGTTTTATTTTGATAAAGAAAATAAAAAAATAAAAATTTTTGCTTGGCGGCATGTCTCGTGTCGCCCAGGCGACACACCTTGTGTCGTCCGGGCGACACGGTCCGAGTTGCCCAATCTGATACAAAAAAAAAAAAATGCTTAGCGACATGTCTCGTGTCTCCCAACTTGATACAAAAAAAAAAAAAAATTGCTTGACGGCAGTTCTCATGCCACCTGGGCGACACGGTCTGTGTCACCCAACCCTCTTTACATCCTTATTAAAAAAAAAAAAAAGTTTTTGTGGGCGACACAACCTGTGTCGCCCAACTAAAATTTTGTTTTCACCCCACAACTAAGGCAACTAAAAAAAAACAAATTTTTAGTGGGCGACATGCCCAGTGTCGCACAACTCTTTTCTCACCTCATTAAAAAAAAAAAAAAGAGGTGTTTTCTTTGGGGGACACTAGTAGTGTTGCCCAAGTTTTTGTTTTTGGACAAAACTGCCCCTCTCAAGATTTGAGTCCTTGGGGTCAATTTTTGGGTTTTTTTTTTTAAAAAAAAATTCCATATGCTCCTCGGTGGCATGCGCCTAAACTGTCAACCGGCTTCAAAATCTTTTGCTCCTTGATTGCATGAGTCTAAACTACCAACCAATTTCAGAAAAATCTTTTTCTCTATGGTGGCATGAGTCTAAACTGCCAACCAGGATTCAGATCGTCAAACTCATGCAACATTAAAAGACCAGCTAACATGTCAAACTCGTGCGACATTAAAAATTCGAGCTAACACGTCAAACTCGTGCGACATTAAAAAAACCGAGCTAATACGTCAAACTCGTGCGACGTTAAAAAGTCGAGCTAATACGTCTAACCCCGTATGACGTAAAAGGTTGGGCCATCGAGCTCGACGTCAAACTCATGCGACGTAAAAGAGCCGAGACATGTACTGTCTATCCCCGTATGATGTAAAAGGTCGGGTGTATGGTCCATTGCTGCATGACGCTAAACTGCTTAGAGGGCTCTATGGTTGTAGGATTTAAAATTGTTAACCAACCCTGTTTTTCGAAATATCTTCCTCTTTTCAAAATTTTCATTTTCTGTCTTGTATTTTCAAAAACGTTAATTTCTTTGTTAAAATCATAGCCTGTATCTACTCCAGGTTATGTGTCAAATCCCTTCCTACATTCAAAAATTTGTAAAAAGACTTGTAAAAACGAAGGAACTTGGACACACGTATACGATGAACACCGCGTTGCTGCGATGATGCGTTGCTGCCTAGCCTCTCTATTCAAAATTGCTCAAACAAGTCTCGTCCTATAGAAAGCCTTTTCTTATAGACAGACTTAGGAAACCCTAAGGAAATCAAATAAATTGCCAGACTTGAAAATTTTCAAACTGAGAAAACCCCTGAGGTCAAGTGGCATGGCTTTAAAATCCACCTCTAGTTTCAAGATTGCGTAGCTCGCCGAAACCTCACGCTGAAAACCCTAGGATGAAAATGCCCTAGGTGGGTGAGCATGGGATGCAATGGCTTGGAGGGATAGTTGGTGTGCCATCTGCTCATGTGACATCGGGATGACATTCATCTTTGACATTCTCCTGCCCCTCGAAGGATAGGGAGCATCAGAGAGTCTACTGTTGCTACTCACCTGTCCCTCGAAGGAAGAGGAGTGCATGTTCGCCTGCCCATCGAAGGACAGGGAACGCCAGAGTGTCTACTTCTTTGCCACTCACCTGTCCCTCGAAGGACAAGGAGTGCCAAAGAGGGGCAAATGTAGACACCCCATTTTAAATCTGGCAAATTATGTGGTTTTCTTATCCCTTAGGACCACACTTAACCTAGTAAACCCATATCCATAGTTCACATAGCCTACCTTGTGATCCAAAACTAGTTTGCCTGCCTGGAACCCTACAGAAACCCTATTTTGACCCAAATTTCTACAAATGCCCTGTTTTACCAAAAAACTCATTAAAAATAGTAAAACAATCTGTTTTGACCCAAATTTTCTCTAAGAGCTTCACAAGAGGTTGAGGAACACATCTGAAAAGAAAAAATTGAATTTCGATAAGTTTTGGTTTGGACAACATGGGGCGTGCCACCCAGGTGACACGACCCGTGCTGCCTGGGCGACACGACCCGTGCCACCCAGCCTTGGGTGACATGGGGCATGTCGCCCAGGCGACATGACTTGTGCCACCCTGGCGACATGCCCCGTACAACTCAGGTGACATGACCCATGCCGCCTAGATCCGGGACCCTCAACTTTTGACTTTTTTACCGAGGATTTGCTTATTACGCATGCTTATCCTTCCCAACGAGTTTGGATCCCCATAAGACCTCTTTTCGTGGTCATTTTGAGGGGAAGGAGGCTTGAGATAAGAGAGAAAAAAACCTAGAGATAGAGATTAGAAACCCTAGAGAGCTGCAGAAGAGGGAAATCTGAAAGAAAAATTCAAAGAGAAAACCCTAATCTAAGCCTGAGAACCCTAGTTATAATCTATTTTTAGGGCACAACCACCCTACCACTACCAGAGACTTGCTGATTGACATCTGGACCAGAAGGGCAAAGGAACCGGTTCTAATACGGGCGAGCCCTCGGAGGCTCGGGAAGCCCGAGCCATCTGGCCTGGTCCGGTATTCTCTTCTCCTTCATTTCCTCTTTCCTTTCATTGTATTTATTTTATTTTGATCTGGCTTTGATTTGTTTTGATTGAAAATCGTGTTTTGAAATGCTTTGAATCACACTGGCTCCGCCACAGAACCGAGAGCAGATCTGCTCGTTTCTGGGCAGATCTGATCTCAAATCTGAATTCGATTGTTCCCACCTTCTATTATTTCTTTTCATTTTCATTTTCATCAGTTTAAAGTGTCAGATCATAGTGATCTATTTTTGCAGATCGCTTCGATTTTGTGTTGTAAACACCATCTTCTTTGAAAAATCTTCCATGAGCTTAACCCTTAGGCATTCAAGGAGTTTAATAAGGGGCTTCCCCCCAGCGTTTAATATCCACTTGTTATATGATTCAGATATGTTCGATGTAAGATGATTGTATCTACACCCCTGAAAATATGTGTTTGCCCAATATTTCAGATGTTGTAACATGATCCAGTCATATACCTCAACATTTACACTCTTAATCTTTATCATGCACTCATAGAAGTCTGTTATAGACAATGCACATGCAGCTTTCCAATAAAGCTTTATGAGCGCCAAATTTCTATAGTCATTTTTAAAGTTATCGGCAAGGTGATTCATACAATAGCCTTGTTCACTGGTTGGAAATACTTTTTCAATTGCGACTTGTAACTCTTTTTGACGATCTAATACAATAGTTAATGCTGGCAAATCAGGCCTCTCGCAAAATTGCTCATTAAGAAGCTTTAGAAACCAATTCCAATTTGATGTATTTTCACTCTAAACCACTACATATGCTATATGAAATATATTTTCATTAGCATCTACCCCAATTGCAGCCAATAGTATCCATTTGTATCTTCCCTTAAAAAATTTCCCATCTAGTCTTATTAGTGCCCTACAACCAAATATAAACCATACAAACATGGACGATTGCCTATAAACACGCTCAAATCTATCATGATTATCTATTTGAATAATGGTCACGGTTCCTGAGTTAGTGATTTGATTCTTATGAAGGTATTTAACGAGATCCTCGTATGCCTTCACATGAGTACCATCATTTATCTCTTATGCAACCTCTTTGCCTTGCCATGCTTGTTGGTAATATAACATGACACCGTGATCATGTTGTATATTATTAACCACATCTTCAGGTGTCAGATTGGGCATATCATTCAAACAATCTTTGATCTTGCTTGCCACCCAGTGGCTTTGGGCAAACAGCTGATGAACCCTACCTATTCCACAGGCACATGAGTGCATATCTAAAAACTTTTTCACCTTGAAGAAGTTTGTTGTATTAACCCTCCAATAGTGCACTTGCCATGAACACCTATCTACAGCACACCTCGCCCATACACATCTCACCACGCTTTTTATAAACTTCATATTAAAGTATTGTAATATGGCATAATCAATAAGGTGATTACGACATGCCTGTATGTCATCAAAATTTTGACCCTCTCGAAGTACAACTTCGTAACGGTTATTCCTAAAGGGGCTTTCTATCTAATCGATGTCGTCGATATGCCGCTCAATTCCTGAATCATGCTCATCTTCTACGTCTATGCCACCAACACATTCACTATGAACTACTTGCCCTGGTCGGGAAGTGCTGCAGAAAAAAAATTTAAGGACAAGTCAGAATTATCCTAACACGTAACAAAAAATTAACAAATAAGAAAATTAATGATTTTCATTGCAAACTTCTTAGATGACCAATCTTTATATAGTGACGGGAGAATACCCTTCCTTCATATTTGCAATGTCGACATCATCATCAATACGTATCATATTACTGTTACTTGGTAACTCTAGGTCAATATACCTAATAGTCATGGTACTTGGGGCATAAATTGATTCTTTTGACAAGTGATCCTTTACTTGGTCGGATGTTGAGATCCCCTTAAAAAAATATAACCTTCACATCCCTACCATCGTAGAAAATACATCCATCATTAGATTTACTCTTGAAAAAAACCACCAAAGTGTAAAATGATTTCCACTCTGTTGTCACCCATTATTGTTGCGTACAAGCTCAATCACTGCATAGAAATTTCATATGAAAACAAATATAAAATACTTATAAGAAGGTTCAAAATAATTACATATAATGAGGATGTTGCATTTATAAAAGGACATTAGATTACAAAACAAATGCCATAATATAAATAAAATTACAATGACCAACCCAACTACATCAAGTATTATAAAAAAAACATTATTTTGATGGCCAACAATTTACCAATTTATGCAATAATATAAATAAATCTAAAACTTGTTTATGCAATATTTAAATCAAACTACATCAAGTACTATAGAAAAGCAACATAATATTTTGATGACATACCTATAAATAGTGTTGGTGTGTATATTTGATGCTATCAAAGACCTTGCTCAAAGATTGATAAATAATAGATGATATGATAGAAAATGGATGAGAAAGATAGAAAATGGATGAGAGAGAGAGGAGGCTCAGAAAGAAGAAAATGCTAAAGACATCATGAAAACAGGGTTTTATGAAAAAAAAAAATGGTAAAAAAAAAGGCAAGAGAACATTACGGTTATTTTAATACCGTATAATCTATATAAAGTATTACGGTAGTTCGAGTACCGTAATTGGATATTATGACATTACTGTATAAAATGTGCTAAGAATTACAGTATATAAATTACCGTGTAAAATTTGCTAGTCATTACGGTATTTAAATTACTGTAATGTCCTTCACGGTACTATGACTATCGTGAAGGTCATTTTGGTCTAAAAAAACTCGAAAATAATGAGAAAGGGTGTAGACTAGGTTTTTGGAAGTTGGAGGTTTTCTTCCAATTAAGCTAAAATATAAGTCTATTTGTGATAATTTTCCTTTATAATATGGACCCGGTTTCTATGCGGCCAAGCCCGTATATGTAGAAATGAGGCCCTCTTAAAAATCTACTTTTGAGATGGATTTTAAGAATAAAATTTTAAAGACATATAATGTCTAACATGGAGATGATGAATATGAAAATATAAATAAATTTAAAAAATTAGAAATAATAATTTTAGTAACAAGAGAACGCAGATACAGAGAAACCCACGAGAGGGAACAGAGAAACGCAGAGGAATCAGAGAGAAGAGGAACCCAAGGGAAAGAGAGAAAAACCCAAAACAAGGAGAGAGATTATTATATATATTTAGCGAGAGAAAGAGAGATCCAAGCCCCAAACACAAGAGAAGAGAGAGAAACCCAAAAGGCCAAAACCATGGAAGACGACCAAAATACCTCTCACCCATTGCTCAGAGGGGGAAGAAAACTGACGGCCATCTGTGAGGCCTTGGTTCCCTCAAAAACAACACCAAAAATATTGCCCTTTTTTAATACGAAACATAGAAATATTTCTTCCTTTTTGGTTTTTGCAGTTCTTTTTTTTTTTTTATAATGGTTCAATGTAAATTTTGGGTACTCCAAAACATGTTGGTTTTATCATGGTTACTAATTTTGTGGATTTTTTATGTAATTACTTCTCAAAAAATGGATTTTTGGGTATTTGAATTATTTATTTATTATAATATAGGAGTCATAGGAATATTTCTATCTTCTCATGTTTTCAATTTATTCTTTGACAAGGATTTGTGGATTTTATTTAATTTCTTTGATGATGGGTTCTTTATTTCTCCATTTCTACTTAATTTTTCTGAGTTTTATTTGTTTGCATTTCAATGTCTTCTGTGGGTTTTATGTTGCTTATTCCTATTAAATTTAGGAAATTTTTTTCCTATTCTTAAACCATCGAATATTTACTTATCCTATTTTTGGTGCTCTTTTTTTAGGTTGGAGAATTGATGGTGAAAAGAGGACTACCAGATGCTGTGACTTTGGTTTCATGGGTATTGTGGCCTTGTCCCCAAGGCTTGGGACATTGCTTCTTTGTGGTTCCACTTGCCTCTCTCTCAATTTCCCTTTCATTAGAAGGGTTTTTGATATCCCAGTGGAGAAGAGAGAGAAAGTGTTGATGATCTAGTCTAGAGAGAGAAAGTTGTTTTATGTTATGATACTCAGCTTTGTGCTTTTCAAGGAAGAGTTCAATGGATTCAAGCTTTTGGCCAACTCATCAAAGAGAGAGTGAGCGGAGAGCGATGGATTAAAATTTATTTCCCTCTTCATTGCGATGGATTAAAGTTTATTTCCGTCTTCATTTACTGTTCTCTTTCGGTGTATTAGGCGGGAGAGAGAGTGAGGGGAGAGAAAGTGAAACATGTAGCAAGAGAGATGCAACAAGAGTGAGAAAGAGAAGTTTCAATATGTAAATGAAGAGAGAAGGGATTGGGTTTTAAAAAAAAAGGTGCGGTTTGTATTGAGCCTCGCTCTAAACTACAAATTAGAGCATACTTTCAAATAGTATGGAGAAATATAGTTTCAATACTGAAAATCTTTGTGATAGCCTTAAAGTATATTTTTATATTTATTTATAAAGTTTAAAGCTTAAAAAATAATGTAGATCAACATATCTATAAAAACTTAAAAATAAAATATTGAAAATTAATAGTCCAAAAATGTGATATAAAATATATTATTCTAAAACTTGAAATCCATTTTTTTTCTCATGTCTATGTATCTTAATGTCGAGATGATTAATTTAAAGATATTTAGGCATCAAAACAACATCTTCTAGTGAAATTTTTTAGGTAGGTTTAAATTTGATGGTTTAGAACCTCACAATATATGATATTTTTTTTTAAAACAAAATATGTTTTTTTTCATATTTGTTTAAGTTAAAAAATAGATTTAAAAAATAGATTGACAGTGATCAGAAAGATATTTTTAAAATTTTAGTTTTTTTAAAAAATAAAATCTAAAAATAAAAAATATTGAGATATTTTTCCCTTAATTTCGTTAAAAAATCAAATATAAAAATAAGAAAAAATAAGAGATATAGAGATATTTTGGCCGTAATTATTTGGGCTAAGGGTCATTCCATGGCAATAATGCAACCGAAGGTAGGAGTTTGCGTTTTGACGGTGGGCTGGTGGAAATGGTGACTAGGGTGTGGGTGCCACCACCGCGGCCGTAGCCCGTTTCCGAAGTCTCTGTCTTTTAAACCTCACCGTCTGCACCGACCGGGAAAGTTGGAAAGTGCAGGCCCCGGGATCGTTTCTTTATGCAGCAGTACCTATTGAACTTGGACAAATGGAAGAAAGAAGGGCATGCTGCTCTGCCTTTATTCCTTAGAATCTTGTTCTCATCTCCTTTTATCTACAATTCTCTATCCCCTTAGAATCTTGTTCTCATCTCCTTTTATCTACAATTCTCTATCCCCTCCTTTATTCCCCTCTCACTTTCAAATGGAAGCTGTCTTCAGGAGTCCACGTTTCCCTCCTCCATGCTCTCTCATCTTCTGCTCTGCTTTGTTTTTTCTTCTTGGCTTCTCTTCATTAGGTAAACATCTCTCTCTCCATTAACACACTCTGCTAGCTGTGTCACACTCTCTTACTGCCCTCTTCTTTGCTGTCTTCATTGTTGGGCTCTTCTTGCTCTTTCTTTTTCTGTGCTTTTTTTTTTTGTTTGGGAATTAGTCATATTGTCCTTTGTGGTGCAAAAGATTGCAGCCATGGGTATGGCAATCTCTCGAATGGTGCGGATGCTCTTTGCAAAGCGGGAAATGAGGATTCTGATGGTGGGTCTCGATGCGGCAGGGAAGACCACCATCCTCTATAAACTCAAGCTTGGAGAGATTGTGACCACCATTCCCACCATTGGTAACTCTTATTATCTCCACACGCTAACTAGCATCTGTGGTTGATCTCCTTTCAAATTTCTGAATTTAACCATGGAACCTCGTTAGATAATCTGCAGTTATGAGGTGACTGTGATATAATTTCGCTTGTTTGGATTAAACTGGGCTCTGCTTTTGATCTAATATTGGAGAGAAGCAACCAACCATACCAGAAACATTAACATGCAGCTTTTGATTTTCCATTTTGAATGAATTCCAGAGACAAGAGCTGTTCTGGAAGAAAAGCTCATAATTTTTTCACCTTTCCTGCAAAATCAATGGATATATTCAGGCTTGTCTGTACCTCATCCTGGTTTGTGATGTGGTGTTTGTTGACCTAGAGCAGTTCATGAAATTGCCTGTTCAGATGCTCTTCAAGGTCTTTGACATGCCACATGTTTCCGGTGTCCATGCGTGTTCTGGTTTAGTGCTACAAAGTATGAGATACATATCGACTATTACTCCTCCTCTATACATGTAAATATTCCCATATTATGTATTATGGTATCATGGCTGCTACTAAATTCCTGCTCTTGACCAAGCAAAACCTGATATGTTAACATCGGTGCCCTATGCAAGTGTCTGCGGACAACAGAACTAGCTCTACTTCTGCCATAACACAAAAGGATATAACTATGTAAGCAATGTTCAGAAAAACAGATTCGGGGGCATAGGCGGTTTGGGTGCCTGGCCACCCACGGGCTCGGGTGGGCACCCACGGACAGGTGGCCCTCAACAAAATAAACACCCCCCCCTTTCCCAAAACATAAAAAACAAGGGAGTTGTTAAATAAATAATTGAAATATAACTGAATATATAAGACATTTTAAAACTTTAGTTTCACTTTCACATAAGACTTAATCCATTAAGATATCACATAATCGATTATTTATCAAATAAACTAAAACAAAATCAAAACAAGACACATCATACAAAAAAAGAATCAATTATTCATAAAATAATACAATATATGCTCAATTTCATCGTAGTGAGAAAAAAAATTAATAAATCACCAAAAAAATGAATCTTTCAATTACAAACAGGTACATATACCGTAAAATAAAAAAAAGTAAAAGATAAAACACATGATTCATAACATAATAAGTTGTAGCAAAATAAAATCAAAACCATCTTTTAAATATGATAACATTTTAAAATATCAAATCAAATCGATGTAGGTGCAAACCTTGTCTATTGGGTCACCAAAAGTTCTCAAAATCAACTATTAGAAGCTTCAATTCCACCCAAGAACTATTGCCTTCGTTTTGGGAAGAAATCGAAAAAATAAAAAACTTATCGATCTTTCGATAAATCACAAAATAGTGATTTTTGAGGGGTTTTTCTCACCTTAAAGGCCAAGCATTTTCTATTGGGGTTTAGAATACCCCTTAAAACCCTTTCCCCCCCTTTTTAAGGGGAAAAAATTACATGTTTTCGTCTCACCCGAGGGTTTTTTTCCGCCGCCCGCAAATTGTCACGGGGCGCCGCCTAGGTGGGCACCTAGACAATAGTGCCTAGGCACCGCCCAGAAGCAAAAAAGGCTAATGCACCCGCCCTGACTGTGCCTAGGCGTTTTGAAATTTTTTTCGCCTAGGTGGCCGAATTTTTGAACATTGTATGCTTGTATGTAAGTACAAATTTCTCTCCTGTTTAGGTTTCACCATTGGAAAACAAGCTTTTACGCCAGGAGTGGTTTGAGTGATATTTCTGCTATATAGCTTCCAAAAGGATACATGGCATTTGATCTCTTATCTAGTTAACATAAAATTTAATTATGGTCTGATAAAATATTATTTATTTAAATTGACTTATCCATTGGATTTCACCACAAATTACTTAAGTCAATGATGGAGGTGATATGCCTTTAATAGACAAATGCCTTTTGCAATCAATTCAAAAGTATGCAAGCTTTTAAGGACACATAATTTGCAAAGTACAGAAGGTAAAATTGACTTATCCATTGGATTTCACCACAAATCACCTAAGTCAATGATGGAGGTGATATGCCTTTAACAGACAAATGCTTTTTTTTTTAGGACGCATAATTTGCAGAGTACAGAACGTAAAACCCTTACAGTCCAACTACTTGTCTAGTGGTGGCTCCTGAGTATGGTGGTTCCTGAACAATTAGGAGAATTCCTACTTCTGGGTTTGTGGATTTCATTGACTTTGGATTTCGAGGTAACCCTAGGTCGCAAAGGGGTGGTCTTGCAACATACCATACAAAACCATTGAACAAATTCCATTCAATTTTGTATAACATGTATCCAACATGCTGCAGCAAGACATGAGATACCTAGTCAAGAACTGAGCTGAAGCATATCCAAAAGCAATACTTTTTTGCATAAATCAGTTATTTTTTTTTTTTTTTTTTGTGTTTTTCTGTATATATCACATATTTATTTTCAACAATCAATATTACCGTGCAGTAGATTTGTCCTTAGTTTTATTTTACTATTTCTTTTTCAGCAAAAATATTTTTATGAAGAACATGTCAAACTTTTGCTATACGTTTGAGTTCAGTATTTAGTAAATTTCTGCACGTGATTCTGAGATATTAGAATCTAGCATAGCTAACATGTGCAAACAGTTCAGCATTCAGGCACTTGGAGGTCATAACATATGCTACATTCACTTTCTAATTGTGGTTTTTTGAAGTGTTTTTCAAAAGTTCACTTAATTGTTCAAATGACTGACACTGGTCAGTCCTTGGTAATAAAGAAATTGACTAGTCTTTGAAGATGACCATAAGACTTGCATTGCTAGTGGATTTGGGCTGCTAGATCATGCTTCTGTTTATGCGTACTATCTTTAATGTCATTAACATGATCAATCCTTACTTGGTTACCTTTTAATGTTCTATAAGCTGACCCACCACCTAACAGTGTCCTTTCTCGAAAATTATCTGATAATTGGTTTTTCAATTACCCATAAAAAATGTATAATTGGGTTTTTTTGGAGGACACATCAATTTTGTTTAGAAGATTTTTTATTAGAATATACTGTATATAGACTAAATTTTGTAAACGGACGCAATACACACGTGTATATCAATTTTTTTTAATAAGATTCGGTTAGCAATAAAAAAGAGAGATGAAAATTTAATCATTACAATGGGTATCCTACCCACTCTTCCAAGGCAGCATCTTTAATGACTTAAAATTTTGGCATATCCATTACTTTTAAGTGGCAAACTTTTATTGATGACAAAAACCATAGATGATTAGTGGTGCTTTCTATTTGGAGAGCATGTTTTATTGATAATTAGTAATTTGTCATCAGACTATTCTCTTCTGTTGGCGTCCATACTGTGTTAGCATTTTAGTTTTGTAGTGTTTTTAAAATAGTGTGATTTCAATCTATAGTTTTACTAAAATATTTCAATGAAGGTAGATAAGTTGTGGGTTTTTCAGTCCCACATTGAGGAATAGAGAAAGGAAAGTGATGTATTTCTATAGAAATACTTTCCAGCCTTATGTTTATAGAACAAACTAGAAAGTGTGAAGGCTTATGTGAAGTATGCATAGTGTGCAATGTGCATGCACATAGGGGCACGTGCGAGGACACAACGGTGCTTGAGGCGTACTTTGCACTTTGAACACTCGCCATGGTGCTGGCTATCTTTTGTGAGTCGCGATGCAGACTCGTTTCTTGTGTTACATCATACGGCATGAATGTGGCGGCATAACAATTATTTTTAGCTGTTAGATGTCTCGCGGTGGTTGAGGCGGTTAATGATTGTTGGATGTTTGTCAGTTAGTGACTACTATGTAGTTATAACAGTCAATTAACATTGACAACTATCTATTGAACAGTCACATCTTTCAACTTGGAAAACTGAGTCACTAACAGTCAATTAACAGTGACAACTATCTATTGAGCAGTCACATCTTTCAACTTGGAAAACCGCATTCCTACTCTATAATAGGGCTTGATTTTCCCCATTTTGTACGCAATTTTCTTACATGATAATCTGTCTCTTACTTCTTTCTCTCTCTAGAATTAAATCGACTCTGGTGCATTACAGATTTGCCATTCTAGTACATTAAATAGGCAAGATTACATAGAGACCGTATGTTTTCAGATATCCCGAGGACTAATTTACCCCGTACAACCTTTTTCATATTGATTTTAATCAGTAAATAGGCAAATATAGTCTTGAGACAAGGTCTTTGGGTGCCTGAAAACGGGAAGCTCCATCCTTTGTTATTTTAGAAGCCTTCATTATCTGAATTTACAGCCCCATTTCACCTATACCCTTATTTCTAACATATTGTTCCATGGTGCTTTGGAAGTTTCTAACTGCTCCTTGGAGTATTGGTGTTGTCCAAGGTTTGGTCTTTTAGCATGTACGCCTTCTGAGTAAGAGTTGTTTGTAGTTGTTATCCATGGCTAATTTACACTTAAAGGTGCTTAGCTGATAATGTATTCTTGATGCGTATACCTTTTTAATCAGAAGAGTATTTTATTCGTAATAGTTCCAAAATGCCATAGCCAGTTGACCATCCATGCGCCTTGGAACAAATATTCCCTAAGAGAAGGGATGTTTCTGTAATAATCCAAGACTTTTTTATTGCTATTTGTATTAAAAATACTTGAACTTGGTGGCAATGTCGGAAATAACCTAGAGTGAGCGAATTCATTGAGTCGAGTAGGATACTAGGAAAAATTTGCCGGGTATTTGTGTAAAAAAATAAATAGATATAAAGCAAATTATATTTTGGGAATGAAGCTTAGAATGTCATGTAAGCATACCACAATGCTACCACTTTGAAAATGCCATGTACTTGTCAGATTAATCATAGGAAATTATGTATAATGAAATACTCAGATACATCCCGAGTTTTTCTGTTATAGAACTTATCAATCTGGCTGGTTGAGTTGGCTTGCAAGTTTTACAGACTCAAGGTTAGTTCTTATTTTCTGTAGATGCAGAAATGATGGAAGAAAGATTCTTGAGAGGGAGAAAAGAGTGAAGTAAAAGAGAGAACTGTATTTTCCATGTCAGAGAGTTGCGGTAGCAAGAACTAGTATAGGTTAATTGTATTTCTTGTTCAAACATAGATGTAAAATTTACTATTTGTTCTAGATGCACAGGGTTTTGGGCTTAATGATGTACACATCTGGCAAAAGTTGTGTATTGAGGCAAAGGGTGTGCTATAAGACTATGCCGATAGGCAAACTTACATTTCCTAGAGTGGCACATGCTCAGGAACAACATTTTGTTGTTGAATACTTGGTTCTGCTAGTTGTGTGGGGAGTGCTGTGATGGTATCCTTTTGGAGGTATATGTCAATGATGGAATGCAATTGGCAAGACCAGATGCTTGATGAGCATGTATGATGGACAAGGACAAATTTTCAGAGAAATTACGTACAGGGAAAGAGCATATGCTTGTTGAGGTCTTTTCTTTATTGTTAAGTGCATCTGATAGGTAGGAACATGATTGACAACATCCAATTAAGATAATGATGCTAATAGTTTCATGTTATCAATGGGATAGTACGGGTGCTGAAATTTTGTTCATTAATAGTGTTTATCTAATCTCCATCTTAGCTCTTATTACTGATCCTTGTTAATCTCATGAATCATGGAATTTATAAGTCCTTTCTAACAGAATACCACTAGTAAATTTTTGAAGTATTTGGCACTGCTCCAGCCACATTCGCCCCCAACCTCTCCCCCCAAAACCAAAAACAGACAACCATAAAAAAAAAGACCAACGCCGCCAAGATACACACACCCTCCTACCCCTCTATTAAGTATGGGCTTTGGAGCTCCTTAAAATGGCACAAATCTGATATATTCATGGAAAATTGAAATGGACGGTTCAGAATGATATAGCCCTTTTTACCAGATCTGTGATTTTGGATGCCCAAAGGCTGGATCTGCAGAGTTTCAGGTCCTCAATCCATCTCCAAGACAGATTTGGGGATGGCTGCATGCAGCCACTGCCACTTCCTAAACTTACCCTTAAATTTGTTTCTGGTTTATTATTCTCCTTGTCTTGCTCTTATTGTCATTATGAACTTTGGCCCTTTATTTGGTCATCATCTACGAGAGCGGAATTGTAGTTATTTACTTGTGGATAATGGGCTTTAGAAAGACAAAATTACTAAGATGTAGCATTACTTTGTTTTATTACCTTTCTAAGCACAGATATAAAATATATGGTGTGTCATTGTTACTAGAAGTTGGGGAATCAAAGGCTAATTTCTTTCTTTTTCCTGTCTATCCAGCCTACGTGGCTCTTGCCCCTTAGTATTATTAAGGGAAACTTACATATTCCCCACCATTTAAAAGCTTCTCCGCAGAGGACACCCTTCTAAAAATCTTCTCATCCTAAACCTTTAACACTATTTTTCCTTTCATCAACGACCCAAATCAATTTTCAACAGCGTTTTCGATTAAAATGCCCCTCAATCAATCAAGCCAACAGATCTTCACATCCTAAACCTTAACACCATTTTTCCTTTCATCAACCACCCAAATCAATTTCAACAGCGTTTTCAATTAAAATGCCCCTCAATCAACCAAGCCAACCGATAAAAACTTTGTTTCTCTTCGTGTTTCTTCTCTCTAAAGCTCTTCTCTTTGTTAACCAAAACCAGATTTTTCTCTTCTTCTACAGGCACTTCAATCCTCTCCACGCACTTCAATTTCTTGGTAATGAATGGCAAAAATTACAGGGGAAAAGGAAAATAATGCCCCGTCCCCCTCACCCTAAAAAAGAAAAATCATACTTGTGCTTATTTATAGTCCAAGAATATCAATGGGAGCAGTTGAATGAGAAGAGAGAATATGGAAAACCTAAAGGCCTAAACCTCATGCACTCCTCTCCTTGTCCAACCACGTTCTCCCCTCAAAACTCAGGTCCGTGATCTATGCCATTCCTTAACCCATGTTTCTTCTTCTTCGTCCCATCTGTATCTGCTTCTTTTGCATTGCCATATGAAAAAAATTGCCAATTTCCTTTGGCTACAGAAGCATCCTTCTCTTGGCATGATGAATATTAGATGTAAATATAAATGTAATAGGTGATGTACTGACAATTATTCTTTCTGACATGAAAACCTTTCTAGATTTGAATTAAGGGTAGTAGGTGGTTTATATAAATTATAGTTTCATGATGTTGGACATAATGAAATAAAAAATTTGTAACTTTTTATGGTTCATTATCGAAGCAAGAAATTTTGAGTTATAACATTCGCTCGATTTATATGCATTTTGTTTTTCCACTTTTCTATCAGGGGACACACTTTGTCATTTTTATAAAATGCTTGCACCCATTGGAATATGTATTTTTTAATCAAATTGGAATTATTTGAAGGAACTTATTAACAAATATTCTCATGTTTTAGGGTTTAATGTCGAGACTGTAGAGTACAAGAATGTGAGTTTCACTGTGTGGGATGTTGGAGGTCAAGATAAGGTATTGATTTTATCTACAGTTTTTGTTCATTCCCATTCTTCTTGCTCACTAGCTGATTTTTTGAAAGAAATGGTAAACCTTCTATGTTGAATGGAATGATACAATTGTTGATTATAATCAAGAATTCTCGCTACTGATATGAAGTATTCTTTAATTGTATTATTTATTTGATATATAATAGTTCTTTGATGTCATTAACTTTTATTATATTTTTATGCAAATATTTTTCATGTTATTAACTGTCGATCACTATTTGTGCTTATCTATTCTATTGTCGCTTTGGATGATATTCAAGCCTTCTATTAGCTTTTTTAAATATTTTGTTTTCAAATCATGTTGAATAGCTTGGTCAACTAGAGCATGCCAAACTCTCCCATGCATTTCCAACCCACTATTAATATATACCATCTGGTCCTAAAGTCTGTAGTATCTTCGTTTTCCTCAAAGCTTCTTTCACTTTAGATATCCTAATTCTACGAATGAATGTATCTATAACTTTCGACCTCATTTATGTCAAAAGTTCCCCCTAAAACTGTGTTCCCAGAGTGGTCGCCATTTAACAGTGTCAATAAATTCTTCACCTTTCATTGACCACGTCATCATTCACCAAGTCCCTTTGATCGTCACTCTTAATCTATTTAACATGATCATCATTAGGTAGACAATTTAAAAACTAAACAATTGATTTTATGTCCTTAAATGTGTAGATCTCAATTTCACCAAGTGGGTGGTTAAGATTCATTGTTTGAGTGAACTTATTTTGACCCTTTTTATGGTACAAATGCTATTTCTTTCTCTTCGGAATTGATGGTTGGGATGAAGGGAGTGCAAAATTTGGAGTTATAGAAATGCCCCAAGCATATGGTTTGCTGAAGTGGTGTTGGTATATGGGTGCACCTCTAAAATTCTTTGAAAACTGTCCATTTTGAAAATTTTCATCCACTTATAGATATGCTTGATTTAAACAAGTTTTATAGTTTAAAATTTTATAATTAGAGATAAAAGTAGATTTTCGCAACATCTTAAGAATTTTTTACACCAAAATTGCATCTCATGACAAAGTTTGGAAGTGCACCTTACTTTGATTGTTTAAGGTTTCAACCTTATGCAAACTGATATATATATATATATATATATATATATATATATATATAAG
>NW_006498435.1:4382609-4393178 GCF_000471905.2 Amborella trichopoda
ATATATATATATATATATATATATATATATATCTAGCCTATGGTAAAAATTAACAGTGATTTCATCTATGCTCATCATCGTCCAAAGTTCATCGCACAGTCACGATTGTCTGGTGGTGTTTCAATTTTCATTTTTTTTCCTAAATCGGAATGATCTGAAATTGAGAGTGTGTGTACATCTTAGTGAGGCGCACCTAATAAAAATATGAAAAACACATTTCGCATAATATAAATTGATCAAAATACACCCGTAAATGTCAATTTATATTTTACGATTTTTTTTTTTTATATTTTTATTAGATTCTCCTATTTTTTATAAACACATGCTCCAAATTTCAAATCATTCCAATTTGTACAAAAAATGGAAATTGAAACACTACCAGAGAACTATTACCGTGCGATTAATTTTGGATGGTGATGAGCATAGGGGAAATCATTGTTCATTTTCGCCTATAGGCGTTGCATAGTATTTTTTCATATATATATATATATATATATATATACAAAACAACTATTGGTGAAGTTTTACAGTACTTCACCTACGGCTTTATTACTGTTCAAAATTTATCACACGGTCACAGATATCTGATAGTGTTTGAATTTTAATATTTTTTTTACAAATCATAATGATCTTAAAATTTGTAGGTGTGTGTGCCTTAGTGAGATGCACATGAATAAATTATAAAACAAATAATTTGAATGATAAAAATTACGCAAAATTCCCTTATAAAGTTTCAAGGGTAATAATTTCATCTTTTTGTCTATTATTTTTTTAATATTTTATTTTGGTGCGACTTGGTTATATGTATCGACTTGGTTATATGTACATACGTCCCAAATTTTAGATAAATCGGATTAGTACAATAATTATAAAAATTCAAATACTGTCGGACAACTGTGACCGTGTAATAAACTTTGGACGGTGATGAGGTATAGGTGAAGTACTATAGAACTTCATCTATCGGCGTTTTGTAGATGCTTCCTCTATATATATATATATATGGTCATGTTAGGATGCTATAGAGCATTTTATAATTGTATTCAACAAATTTTGAACACTTATGTACTGTTGTTTTGTAATATAATATTATTTTAATAAAGGTATTTTTAGTCGTTAGGAGGGGTGTGATGTCATCCACATGGGGTATGACATCACCCATATAGAGCATTAAATGCCGCTAGTGTGCTCCATGTGGATGACGTCACACCCCTCCTAATGACAAAAAATACTCTTATTAAAAATTCTCTAGATACAAAACAAAGATATATAAGTGTCCAAAATTTGTAAATTTGTTGAGTACAATTATAAAATGCTCTATAGTGTGAGCACCCTAACATATATATATATATATATATATATATATAGGGAAAAGTTGGGAACAACCTACTAGCTAACAACAACAGTATAGGCCCAATGGTCACGATTGCATTTCCTATTTGAATTTTAATTTTTTTTACAAATCTAAATCACTTGAAATTTTGAGCATCTATTCTTTAAAATTAAGCGAATCTAATAAAAATATTAAAAAAATAATTCGCAAGAAATAAATTAACCAAAATACCTTTGAAGCTTTATATATATATATATATATAATAAAAAAATGATGGTGTAGGCTCACTAGCCTACAATGATATATGAGTCCAACGGCCCAGATTGAATCTTGGTCGATCCAATAATTATGATTGTATTTCGTATTTGAATTTTAATTTTTTTTAATAAATCCAAATCACTTGAAATTTTGGGCGTGTGTTCTTTAAAAATAGAAGAAGCCAATAAAAATATTAAGAAATATTTTTTAAAAAACAAATTGACCAAAATACCCCCTAAAACGTTTTAGGGGATTTGGTCAATTTATATTTTGTGAATTATTTTTTGAATATTTTGATTAGGTGCGCCTTGATGAGAAGAATAGACACCTAAAATTTCATGTGATTTGGATTTGTAGAAAAAAATTAAAATTAAAATATGAAATGAAGCCATGATCATTTGATTGGCCCAGATTCACATATGTAGTTGTAGGCTAATGGGCCTATGCTATCATTTCCCAACATATATATATATAGGAAGCATCTATGTAATGCTTATGGGCAAAATGCTACAATGATTTTGCCTATAGGCCAATCGCTGTCCGAAAAAATTAGACGGCGTGCGTTTTTCAATAGCAATGGACCTAGCATGTCCGTGGCAGGTACCGTCACGGACATACTAGGTCTGTGGCGGTCCAAAAATTCATGTGGAACCGCAACGGACGGTGCTGTCTGTTGCGGTTGTGTTCAATAAACCGTCACGGACATAGCATGTCCGTGATGAAGGCGAAATACTGTAGCGTTTTGCCAATGGGCATTTTTTAGGTTTTTCCATATATATATATATAGCAGCAACCCTGTAGAAGTGTGATTGTGTTGTTCTACACCATCCTTAGTTAGACTATGTAGATTTGACATGTTTTTTAAGTTTGGGTGCGATTTGAATAGAGCCGAGGCTCTAAACAATCAAAGGTAAAGCGCACCTTCAAATAGTGTCGAGAAATATTGTTTCAATACTGAAAATCTTTGTGATAGCCTTAAAATGTATTTTCTTTTTTAATTATAAAATTTGAAGCTTCAAAATAGTGTAAATCAAGCAGATCTATGAAAGCTTGAAAATCTTGAAAATTGACGGTCCAAAAATGCTTTACAAGATAAACTATTTCCAAAACTTGAAATCCGTTCATGTCCCTGCATTTTGATGTCGAGATAATCAATTTGAGGATATTTGGGCATGAAAACAAGCTCTTCTAGTGAATTTTTGAGGTGGGCTCTAATTTGATTGTTTAGAGCCTTGGCTTTATATAAACTTTTTCCTTTAAGTTTTAAGATAATATCAAAATCTGGCACGTTTTCTAAGGTTGTTGAAATCTGCACCAAGTAATTAAAATGGATAGTGTAGATTACTCTAGCCTTGCTTCATCTAGTATGTTTTCCACCCTATATGAACGTTTTAGAGAGACAGCGAGAGAGAGAGAGAGAGTGGTGCATGCATAGAGAATAAATAAAAATATAATTTAACACTAACATTGAGGCGGTTATCTCTTAAATATAGCTCCCTTGTCCTTTGCAACTTGCCTCCACAATTCTGTGACCGGGTTTAATTTTGTTATTTCTTGTTAGATTGATGACTGTATGCATACTATATTGGACAACAATATGATAATCCTATAGATTGATTTTAAATATGTACTTTGTCTAAAATATATCTCTGTATTTTTTATGTTCTATTGGTTGACATGTAGGCGCATTATTCTTATTCTTAACAGATTCGGCCGTTGTGGAGGCACTACTTCCAGAACACTCAAGGACTTATCTTTGTGGTTGACAGCAATGATAGGGAACGTATTTCGGAAGCTAAGGATGAGCTTCACCGAATGCTAAGTGAGGTGAGTTACACTTCCTAATTTCATATTTTCGATGTTGATTATTCCTAGTAGTTATCATGAAAGTAAAAGTTTGTCTTTTTCTAGAGTATTTATTTTGTAAGTTGCTCATCATTTTGGAACTAATATTCACTTTAGGATTGTAGTAAATTGGCATAAATTTGTCTTATTTTTTAATATATTTTATATAAAAATATGGATGGGTGCGTTTATTTAAGCCATTTACCTTAAACCATCAAAGTAAAGGACACCTCGAAACCGTGCCAAAGAATGAAGTTTCAGTGTCGGAAACACCTATGCAGCCTGAAAATCGATTTCTTCCCCTAATTATGAAATTTAAAATTAAAAGAATGGTGTAGTCATGTTAGATCTTTGAACTCTTGAAAAACTTGAAAATGGTAATGTCTTTCATAAACTTTTTCCTATATATAAACACTATATAATATTTATAATTTCCACGTAAAAAGAAACTTCATCTTACTGGGTTCTATAAAAAAAATGAAAGATGAAAAATAACGGGTTCTATAAAAAAAATGAAAGAAGAAAAATAAACGGAATGAAAAGTTAAAGACATCTTCAAAAGCAGATATTTAACTAGTGGCTAGTGCAATGCTATCTTATATATGAGAAGTCTCAAAACAAAAATGGTTATTATCATTGACACTATATATGAAGAGTTCCAGGAACACAAAAGCTATCAATAGGAAAAACTTAACTTTTGACTATAGAAGAGATGCAAGACAAGATGTCCCTCTTATTTTTGAATTTTTCTAATTAAATTTTAAGGATGTATTTTTTTGGAATTTTCTAGGGTCATTTGTTTAGGGGTTTTAAGTTCTTTTAGGGTTTCTAAGAATTTTTTATATTTTTTATGATTTTAGGAGATGTTTACAAAAATGGTTTGAGTACTTATGGAATACGTTACTTTATTAGGGGTAAAAGTACGTTATTTTTTTAGCGGTAAAAGTACATTATTTTATTAGGGATAAAAGTACATTATTTTATTAGGGTTAAAAGTACGTTATTTTATTAGGGGTAAAAATACGTTATTTTATTAGGGATAAAAGTGTCATTACAAATTATCTTTAAAGTGAAGTGACGTATGAGGTATTTTATAATGTTTTGACTTAAGTGAGGGTAATTTTGGTCTTTTTTTAATCATAATATAATAAAAGGGCCTGAAGTGTTAGGGTTTCTAACACTCTTGGGGCATGAACAATAAAAACAAGGTGTGAATATTGCCAGCAAGCCCTATCTAGGGTTTTGGAGTCATTTTCTTTTTTTTTTTAAAGAAAGCGAACTCCACTCAAATCTGGTCTCTTTTGATGGTTATTGAACTGTTTTTGGCATCTTTTCTCAATTTTATGACATTAAATTGGTATCAGAGCTTGATATTTTTTCAAAAACAAAGTTGAGAATCTACAACCAAGTTTAGGGTTTACTGATTTTAAGCTAAGGTTTCTTATATCAGCCTAGAACTTGCTGGTTTCAGTGAGGTTTTGTTGGCTCTTTGCCTAGGATTTGTGATTTCGATGAAACTATAGCAGTAAGAAGAGGCCAATGTAGGGGTATTCATATAGATCCACATTGTGATGAGAGGGATCAAGCTTACAAGGCGGCTTATAGGACTTGATTGTGGGTGGGATGAAGTTTTGTCTGTCCAAGCCGATGTTGAGTATGGCCCTTTTCTCTATCATGCTCCGCAAGATGAGTCGAGTGAAGACGAATATAATCGGAGGTATAGGCCTCAAAATCCATTGACTTAGAAGTAGATATTCCTGATTATGAAGGTCAGTCCCTGCCACGACTTTCTACACTGGTTGAGCACAATAGAGAGGTCTTTGATTACAAGGATGTGCCAAAGAATAAAAGGCTAAAGTTATTGTCATTAAATTAAAGAAAGGTGATTCGGTATGGTGGGAACAGCTGAGAGGAAGGTGAGAGAGAATGAGAAAGCCCAAAATTAATACTTGGGATAAGATGCAAGAGGAATTAAAGGAAGAGTACCCACCTGAATCCTTGGGCTTGTTCCCTCAGACTCAGGACTCCTAGAATCCTCCAGAGTGCTCTAGATTCTAGGAGTTTAGGGAACTTTCCGACGTTCCCGGTTACCTCCTTAGAGAGGGGATGTCGGCAAGATGTTTGAGTTTTGAGAGGCCTTCTCTTTCTTATATTCTCACTCTTTCCCCATAACATCTCTTACTCTTCTTTATTCATCTTCTTCTCAGCTACTCATTTGGGGCCTCTTCAGGAAACGATCCGCGAGGGGTTCAAACCTCAAAGACTCCATTCTCCTTAATCCTCCTGGGTATTTCGACCACAAGTCGAATATCTTTTCTCTGTCATCCGGTAATACCTATTAGGAGAGGTGACATCGGAAGGCTGTTTGTTTTTTGGGTCCCCCTTGTTTTCTACTATCTTCCTCTTCTATCTCTTTGAAGCTCTTAACCAATAAACACAACTCCCAGCTCTCATACCTTTCATATTTAATTGGAGACAAGCCAAGAGACACCTCTCAAAAGTCCTAGATAAGTGTGATTATAGTGTTGTGCAGCAAAGCGAGGGAGCCGAATTCAAACCGCACTGCAAAGACAGTCGGAGGGCTTTCTAAGTGATCTAAGAGGGCAAATCGCCCGGGTGCGTCCCCCAAACCCAACCGGTGAGGTAGGTTCTCGAACCCCTTCTCGCCGACCAAAATCTCTCTTGTGTTGGTTCCTATCCGCACTTCATGCACACAAACACATGCGCATGGGCCCCGCGGTTGTTCGAGAGAGGATTCCTCCGACTAGTTCACCCATAGCAGGCCGACCCGGGACGACAAGAAATCAAGCCCAACTAGGCACGAGAGGGAAAAGTAGAGAGACATGGCAGGTCATTTGATTAAGGTGAGAAGGGATAGTAATTTTCTTAATAAACATATGTTTTTATAATTCGTAATACCTTTTTCCATAAATCATTATGTTATCCAATTGTTTGTGCCTTGAAAACGTGGAGAGAGAGAGAGAGATAGAGAGAGGTGGCTGCTCCTCCTACCCCCAATTGTTATATTCTCGAAAGATGAGTATAAATAAAGTAATGATATCGCGAGTGAGAGAGGGAAAACAAAGAGTGAAGATTGGAGAGGGACATGTAGGTGGCCATAAAGATGAGACAAATAAAGAATAAAGTAGCATTAAAACAAAAGAATAAAGTAACATTAAAACAAACTAACAAGTGTAAAGCAGCAAGATTGAGAGCAAGAGAGCGGGCGAGAGAGAGAGTTCTATTGTGCCTTGTAAGCCGTGGCCCCTCCAAAAAACACCCCTGACCCCATGTTAACTTGGGGTGCCTCAGTTACAAGGCGCATCCTTCTCTTTAGTCAATGTTGTTCATATGGAAATACTTAATTTGACTTATAAACCCACAACCCCCCCTTTAAGTGAGTACAGATGGAAGTCCAATTTTAGGGGTGACATTTATGCCACTCGCATCTATGTCAAATGCTAGTACATGTATCCTTGTCTTTCTTTATCATCATGAGTGAAGAGTGGAATGTAGCGAGGAACATTCATGCATTGTTTTGTGGAAAAAAAAAAAAGAAGAAAAAAATAGAAATAGGGTTAGGAAAGATGGAATACAGTTTCATGTTGTAAACAAAAGTAGGGACCTGAGATGAGTGTTGAAATTCAAACTAAATCACATGGAAGTGTTTTAATGTTTTAAAGTTCGCCTTGTAGCTGCCAGAGGAATCATGCATATGGATTTGTGTAGAAGGAAATCTTCAGTCTTGTAGAAAAATCAGCAATGTAAGAAGTCTCTCTTCAAAACTGAACTGGTAAATGTATCAGCTAGAGTAAGAAATCATTCCTTCAAAATTTTCCTTGAAAATTATATGAAGCAAGCAAAGCATTGTCTTGGGTATTGTGATTGATAGAAGGTCGTATATGAATTGGAACAAGTGCAAGGCTCTAGATTGATTAGTTTGGAGAAGCTATGATAGGTGGATATTTCCATCTTACTTCATTGTCATCTTTGAATGCATCCTTAAAAAGATCTTTCTTTCATTCCCCCAAAGTTGTACTTTATGTGTTCTATATCTGTAAATCATCTAAAACATAGAATTTCTGTTCACGACTATATGGAGAATGACTTTGTTGAATTGGTTGTCATTTTGAAAACAGCAATGCATAGTGATGTGGTTTCCACCATACTAGCTCTAGTTGATGCATGTGACATTTTTAAATCCATTTCTTGTGGCACCTATTTTGTCTTGAGATGAAAATTAGAATGTTCTTTTTATATTTTTTCTTCTTATATCTTCTTATATTAAGTCCATTTGTCAAAGTGACCAAAGCTTTATGTATGGCACCCTCCTAAAAAATATTGATTGGTATATACGCTAGAGAAATAACATACGTTTCAAATGATTGTTGATATTTAAATTTGGATTTCTTACTACAGGATGAGCTACGTGATGCAACACTACTTGTATTTGCCAACAAACAAGACCTTCCAAATGCAATGCGTGTCTCGGAGATAACTGATAAACTTGGTTTACACTCCCTTCGTCAGCGCCGCTGGTAAGAATACTTTCTACAGTTTCGGGTATGTCACTTCATTGGAGGAGCAGCTCATAACAAAGCTGAACAGTACTATAATCATAAGGGGCATTATGCATAAATTTGGAGAGTCAGCTTATTATTATGGAAAAATTACGTAAATATCTGTTTTAGTTTTCATTATTACCAAAATAGCGAATGCTTTCTGTTATTACTGATATGTCCGTTTTTTGGACTTCATAACAATTGTTTTTAAAAAAGACAAGACTACGCATTTTTGGTTTTTCAAAAACTGAAATCAAGCCAATTTCGGTTTTTGAAGAACCAAAAATTTAAAATTTTTAGTTCTTCAAGAACTGAAATTTTTTTTCTCTTGTGGGTAGTCTATGTATTCTCTCTCTACATTACATAAGTAAAAGTGGTTTTTTTTTTAAACTCTCTCTCTTCCCTTTACCCAGCGTCTTTTTTTTTGGGTTAGTTTCACCTAGCGTTTTGAGAGAGGAATTTGGCCTGATCTGGTCATCTAGATATTCCTATAGCTCAAAGAGCTTGAATTGACGAAAGATCTCTTATTGAAGGTAAGGCATCATGGGCTGGGTCATCAGCTTTCCATTCTCCACTGATGTAGGGGCTCAAACTAGTTGTTCCCCCTGATTTTATCAGATAACTATGACTTCAGAGAGGTAGAGAGAGAATACGCCACAAGAGAGAGAAAATGCCACAAGCGAGGTAGAGAGAGAATACGCCACAAGAGAGAGAAAACATTTTTTGATTCTTGAAGAACCAAAAATTTAAAATTTTCGGTTTTTCAAAATTGAAATTAGTCTGATTTCGGTTTTTCGGTAGTTTTCATTAAAATTTTCGGTAGTTTCGTCTTTTTTGAAACACTTGTTATGAAGTCTATAAAACGGATATATCAGTAATAACGGAAAGTATTTGGTATTTTGGTAATAAAAGAAACTAAAACAGACATTTACGTAATTTTCCCTATTATTATTGACTATCTTTGTGCACAGTTCATTTATTCTCATATTTCCTTCTATTATATTCATTCATAATTCAAGGTGATTACAAGATGGCCTTAAGGAAACTAAGTCATCAGTTGATTCAGTTCATATTAACATGCATGTTTCTAGAGACATGCAGCTATGGTTATACAATTTAGTTTGGGACAATACTATGTTTAGAAATTTACTATGAGCTATTAGCCCCGTGGATATCTTAAAAGTTGGATGAACTCAAGACCTAGTCACTAGCAAAATTGAGTGGACTCCAAAATTTGAAAGTGTACTTCAACAAGTTTTGCAGTTTTCTTTTGAGAATTTTAAAAAGACTAGGTGACTTACTAAAAAATCACCAACTATTTTTTATAATTAGCTAAATTTTACATCATTAATTTGTGTTGTACGTCTTGATTTGGAAATCATGCTTACCATTTGGGCAACGTTATGGCATGTCTTGAAACTAGATTTGAAAAAGTTTGGCCTAAATGGAATCCTGGAATCCTATTATATTTTATGGGTTGTTAGATGGCCAACAGGAAGGTTAGGCTTCTCAAGCCTGGTGGGCTTCAATTCAGTTGGTTACAAGCATTGCCGAATGTCATGATTAACTTTGGGAAAAAAAAGAAGGAACTTTTACTCTTGGTAATATTTTATAGTGCTGTATTCCCCTTTTTTGGTTTTGGTGAGATTTCTCCGTCTATTTTCTTGGTTCATTGTATTATAAGTTTTGTGCAAGACAGGATGCAAACCTGGGAGCATGGGTCAAAAGGATTTAAACTTTGTAGCTCACTAGCAGAAAGCAACCAACTATGATACGACAGTGGTGATAACTTCTGAGTTTTCCACAATATAAATTATAACTTATATTTAATAATGGCTCAGAGTGCAAAGGACTTCTTTTCTGAATAGAATCCTTAAAAAACCGCTCGCATGCTATCTCACATTTTTTTTAAGATTTTGAACTTCTAGAGTATTTTATTCCAGAGATTGAGATTTTGTTTCATTTGAACTTTAGAAGTTCATCTTATTTTCCCACTGCTCAGTTACGTATGCACGTATAGTTATGATATACCAGGTCATGTTTTTACATTTGCATGTGGTTCTGTTCAAAGCAGCGTTTTAAAAAACGCCGAGTCGAACCGGACTCGCCCGGTTCGACTCGGAATTCGCGAAAAGGGACCGGATCGGTTGAAAAATCGGAAATCGTCCGGTTCTAGAGAGAACCGGATGATTCCGTATAGTGACTCGCCGATTCACTGTACGGAATCGGCGAGTCCGAACAGTGAATCGGCGAGTCCGTACGGTATTTTTTTTTTTTTGTTTTTTTGTAATCCATGATAGATTTTTTTGTAATCCATGATCGAATTGTTTTTGTTTTTTTGTAATCCATGATCGAATTTTTTGGTTTTTTGTAACCCATAATAGAATTTTTTGTAATCCATGATCGAAATGTTTGTTTTCTTTTCTTGTAATCCATGATCGCTTTTTTTGTTTTTTTTGTTTTTTTTGTAACCCATGATAGAATTTTTTGTAATCCATGATCGAATGTTTTGTAATACATGATCGAAATGTTTGTTTTTTTTTTGTAATCCATGATTGAATTTTTTTTTTTTTG
>NW_006498435.1:4393360-4410116 GCF_000471905.2 Amborella trichopoda
GTAGGGATGAGCACGAAATACTGTAAATGAAATGCTGAATGGCGGTTCATGCAGGGAAAGAACATATCAATATTCGTATATTCATTAAAACACATGAAAATTCTTAATGGAGTACCCTCATTTTTTATTGAATTCCAAAAAACAATATTTATAATGAATTTTAATAATTTTTTCGGATTTTTTTTAAGCTTTATTCTGACCGATTCACCCGATTCTCGATCCGGATCGCCGATTTGCCGATCCGAATCGGTTTTTTGAAAGCCCGATCCGGGTCACCGATTCGTTTTTTAAACCATTGGTTCAAAGCAATTCAGTCAGAGACGGACAGAACAACTATCAGTAAAGTTGACCCTCTGAGCACTCTTTTTCTGCTTAAGTGGGCTCGTGGTATTATACTACACCAATACCGAGATAAGTAACCAGCACTGATTTTCCAAAGCAGCAAGCCACCCAAACATGCCCTTAGGGAATAGCCTTCACCCATGAAGATTTATGAGAGATAATGAGATCTAGCTGCTCTTGTGGATCATTAACTAACTCCCTTCTTAGTATCCATTATGTATTATTTGAATTGGATTTCATTTTCTTTTCCAATTAATTTTCTTTTGACTGGGTAAGCGCAATCCAACATAACATAACTAGAAATTGAAATAAATCATTATCATCATCCAAGTCTTTTTCCAATTATTTGAGATTGACTAGTAATTGAGTTAAATATCAAATAAAAAATATTTCTAGTAGGGAAATTCCATACCATCTATATCATGGGTGAAGTATCTCTACACAAATCTTTCTCGTGCATCTGATTGATGATTTAAATCTTTCTAGGTTTAATATGCACTCTCTAATAGAAGTTATTCTCAACATAAAAAAAAAGAAAAGCAAAAAATAAAATCACAAATTGCTTTGTGTTGTTTTTGTCAGGTACATCCAGAGCACATGTGCCACTTCTGGTGAGGGACTTTATGAAGGCCTTGACTGGCTAAGCCAGAACATTACAAACAAGGCAAGATATTTATGCCCATTCTATATTTTAAAGATCATTAGAAACGTATTTGTTAATATTTTTTTCACATTTATTTCATTCCTCAGTTTTTTGACTTATCTGATGCTCCTATTGGCTTGTAGGGATGACGTTTGGAATAGTAAGGTGAGGTAAGACGTCATTTGAACATCAGAAAGACGCCTCATTCCAAATTTCCTTATTTGTCAAAGAATATTAACTTTTATAAATGTCATTGAATGTCCCCTTTGGAAACATTAAAAGTTCATGGTTGTAATAGGGAGCAATTGAATGTAATGCCAATCAGTTGCTTGTAAGATGAAAATTGACTGGGCGTGTTTTGTTTTGCAATTTTTTTTTTTTAATTCTTGTTTTAAGTTAGTACTCAACTTGACAAGAAGCAACTCAGCTTTGTAGTTTGGAGCATAGTTGTTGGAAACGTCTGTGAACCTGAATTGTTTCAGGAACTGGAATCGTGCCTGGCTAGAAGATTCCCACTCTAGGGATCGTTGTCCGTACAATAGGAATCGTTGAGAATGAGATTCCTAGTTTTCAGGAATGGTATCAATCGGAATAAGTCCAAGTTTCATCTACATATGGAATCGAGAATCCAACTTCCTTGGAATCGAGATTCCCATCCCTTGGGATGACACTCCAATAGTCAAGTTTCATTAATATGTGGAGTCGAGTTTCCGTCATTTACGGAATCAAGTTTCCGACATATGTGGAATCGAGTTTCCGTCATCTATGGAATCGTGATTCTAACATATTTGGAATCAACTATTTGAAGTATATGGATCGATGATTCATGCTGGTTTGAGATCGAGAATTACAATAGCGGAATCGAGTTTTCGACATCTCTTTATTTGAGTTTCTAACATATGTGGTACATAGATATATTGTTGTTTGGAATAATGATTCTAACATATTTAGAATCAAGTTTCTGAAGTATTGGAGGGGCGAGTTGGACAGGTGTCACTGCGTAGATTTTTTAGATATTAGTACTGCAATATCATTTAGGAAGTGTCAGGTGTCACTGTGTAGATTGTTTAGACATTAGAGGAGGTTGGTTTGTGTCAAGCCATGACACTATGGTATATGCAGGGCTGCATGTTGTGCATAAAGGAAAGATGTTGTGCATAAAGGAAAGATGGTGGTGTCGGCATGTATTAGTGTAAGGAGAAGGTGGTTGGCCACTAAAAAAATGAACACGATGTTCAATAAGTGTGAAATGTATTCATGAAGAGATTGTAAGTCGGAATTTTAAAATAATTAATATTTAAGTATTCCACATCTTCACGTTCATTATGACAGGGCACATAACATTGTATGTATGTTTTGCACTATGATTTTTTCATAATAAATTTTATTTTGGAGAATTCTCTTTGAAATCATTTTTTTTTTTTTAGGAGAGGCAGCCCCTAATCCTCCCTACGACACCAAAGCATCAAAAATTTTCGAGTTGGACTATATATAAGTTACCTGATGCAATTATCTTTTACTCATTTTTTTCACAACTATTGACCAATAAAAAATCAAGTGTACTATGTTTGATTAAGTGTGGGATGTATTCTATTGAGATATTGTAAGTCAGAAGTCAAAAGACTTGAAACTTCAAAATAAAGGTGCGGTTTGCATATAAATGAATCTTTAGTTGTAGTGTTCAGGTTGAAGCAAATTGTTAAAGTATTTCACCAATGTGTGGACTATGCACTAATATAAGGGAGCACTGTCGCTTACTAGTGCCCCGGTTTCCTTCACTCTACCCTACCCAAGATAGTGTTATGGTCAATGTGATATTGGGTTCCTCCATAAGGATTGGTGTTCTTGCCAAAATGGTGGGATAGTATTTGTGGTTTATGTAGGTTTTGTTCGAGATACTTTGAGAGAGAGTGAAACCCTTTATTGTTAGTTTCTGTTTTTCTTTGCTTTTTATGTGTTTTTAGTTTCTCCGTCCATGAAAGCAAGCCAGCAAAAGAGAGATAGTCCATTAAGAGAGAGAGGATATAAAAAAAAATGGAATAGGTGTAGAAGGGGAATGAGAGAGAGAATGGTGAGGGGTGGAGAGAGAGAGTAAAGAGAGATTGACCAGCTGTGGGGGACAGGGGAAAGAAAGAGTACAGAGAGACGGTGACGCACAAGATGGGAGAGTTTGAGCAAACTGGGAGTTTCTAGTTGATGGTGTTGGTCCGTGGAGTTCAATGCTTAATCTGAACCGTCCACTATTTTGTTCGGTTGATAAGACTGCATCCTTAGTTATTAAGATAAGGATGTAAATGTATATAAACATTTCCGAAAAACTAATGTAATCGACCGAGATATTGTAAGAGAGTTTTAAAAATAACATCACTCATCATACATGGGTAACACGGGGGCCAAAGACCGGCCCTGAAACTATGTTAAGTTAATTATATATGGCATAATTGAGTGTGGTAATTAGTTACTGGTTTGGTAATGAGCTACTAAAGCTTTTGTAATATCTTATCATCAAACTGTCAAAGTATCAAATAGATAATCAAACCCTTGATTTTTTTGCAAAACTTTAGGCTTGGACAACAATGTCGCTCCACCCATCGCTAAAGTCCAAAGGACTCTAAACCAAATAACCCAATAGCACTTTGAACCTACACCACGCAATCATTTGCAAGCTTCAGAATTGCCACTGATGTACTCGTGATTAAAACTTAATGGGGTTTGGAGTTTGGAACCCAAAACCACTTCAACGTAGCCACGCAGAAAACAATCACCGATAAGAGGCATAGATATCATATAACTAAGGGTGTGGTTTCCATATGGTTGCAACTTAAACAATCCAATTAAGTGCACTCCAATTTATTATAACATATAATTTAGATGTAAAATATTCTTAGGATTATCTCAAAATCTATTTTTATATCAAATTGTAAAATTTTAAACTTCAAAAATGGTTAAAATCAAGTAGATCTATAAACATATGGAAATCTTGAAAATTGACGATTTAGATAAAGTGTTTTAAGATGCACTATTTTTACGAATTAAAATTCTTTTTACTTTTTATAGTCATCTATCTCGATGTTGAGATGATCAATTAGAGTGTTTTTCAACATTAAAACAATATTTTCCAATAGATTTTTGAGGTGCATCCATAGTTATATATTTTAAGGTTGCAACCTTATATAAACTTTCTCCTATAACTGAAGAAGAAGTTCTATATTAACTCTGGGTGCAATTTGAATTAAACACTGATCTTGTCCGGTTCTACCTCTATTAGTAGTTTAGTACTACTACACATGAAATAAAAAACATAGTTAACATACTCAAAATATTTAATCTCCACTCGATGCCAAACCAATAGAAGGCAAAAGTAAAAGAAGTTAAGTTTTCAACCAAATAGAACAAACAAATAACACAGCTAGAAAATTAGCATAAGAAAAAAATTTCTAGAAATGAAGGAAATGTACTGAGAAAATACATGGCAGACGAGTAAATACATGGTAGACGACCCATGAAAAATTAAAGAAAGTGCGTACAAGTAAAAAATTTCAAGCAAGACTACTCAATACAAAATTTCTTTAACAAATGCTTACTGAAATGAGCAAATACATGCAGAGCTCTGAATAAAGTTAGGGTAGATGACTCATGAAAAAAAAAGAAAGTGGCTTCCTAAAAAATGAAAGGAAAAATAGAAAAAACCAAAACTAGATAAGAGATAAGGAAACAACTTTATGTGTTTAATAAAAAAGATATCTAACTCCGAATGTAACATAATGTGAAGCACAATGACCCCATCTAAATGCCTTAAGGAATGACGACATAAATAAAAAGAAATAGATGAAATAAAAAGAAATGGAAGCTCTAGGATCACTTATTATAACACAAAATAAGATTTTTGGCATGTCAGTAGAAGTTAAAGTGTTAAACCACAAATAGGGCTCTAAAAAATTACAGAAACAGCCCTACCACCCTTAGCATTCATACAGTTCAAGAATGTAGGGTCCCAAAAACTCACAAACAAGAAGAGGACCCTATAAATCAACACAAAAAACAAACAAAAAACCTGCCTCGAACCCTAGCAGCCACAATGGTTGAGGCCAACCTTTTGGACCATGTCCCCAAACTACATAGGCTTGTGTCGTCCTATATCTCCTTCATGTGGTTATTCTAGCCCCCTTTCTTCGCCTTAGCAATATTCTTTTTTATTGCCCAATATTTAGAATATTGATGCCTCCTCCTTTGCTCTTGCGCATCATGCTCTTCCATATTTACGTCCTCCTCCACTTCTGGAGCCCTACACTCCACACATTTTATTGTTTCCAACCAAAATGGTGATCCTGTCCTTTGCATTATGAGTTCAAGTAGGAAGGAGAGAGAGAGATGTTTTCTTGATAGAGTTTTGGGTTTGCAATATGAGTTTGGGCAGGAAGGAGAGAGAGAGACGTTTTCCTAATAGAGTTTTGGTGAAGAGCGAGAGAGGGTTCTAGCGAAGAAGTCATGGTAGATTCAAGAGCTATCCACATAAAGAAAGAGAGGGTTCAAGGAGAGGGGGACGGATAAGTAGAGGGAGGTAGAATTAGAGAAAAGGAGGGCGATTTGACAGTTGGGAGATTGTATAAGATTACAAGATATACAATGTCAGGATCATATTCTATGAGATCCTTCCCATTACAAACCTATTAACGATAGTGGATTTTTACTATTTTTTTCTTTAGTTAGTCATGTAAGTGCTTAATATAATTCAAAAGCTTATGAACCCAAATATATTTGAACATTGTATTAACAGAGACTTGTACATAACTCTTATACTAAAGATCACTAATATATTTTTATTGCCATCCACGCGTAATTTATAAAATTGCCATACCACATATTTACTGACGGGTATGGGTCCACCCAAAATCAGTAGTCCTATGGTGAGGGGATGAACCATGGATTAATAGTTCATAACAACCAAACTCGAGCTTAGTTTTTCAATCCAATAACCTCATTCACACTTTTGAAAAGTGAGGATAATCATGAGCATTTATTGCTCATGGTAATATGTTGTCGTACATAGTAGTCCTTGATGAACCATTGATAATAATCCATAGTTCATAATAACCAACTGGAGCATCGTTATATATTTTATAATGCTTCATCCCAATAAACTAATTATGTTAAAATGATTAGCATTTAATGGTTTAAATGCTCAGGGTGACGTGTTGCTATACCACGAAGTTTGCTAATGGTCAACGGGTCCACCTAAAATAGTAGTCCCTACGATAAGTGGTGAATCGTGAGCCATTGATAATAATTCATAAAAAGATTGGGTTTTATATATTCAATGTCAACCCAATAAGCTTCTAAAGTTGGGAAAATGTTGAGCATTTAGTATGTTAAATGTTCATGATGACATGTTTCTATACCATCAAATTTTTTGATGGCCTCACTATTTGAGGTTAAGGATAAGAACAAATGGTGCAAGTGGCGTAAAAACCATGCCCATGATACCCAAAACTGTTTCTCCTTGAAGCGGGTGATTCAAGGGTTGATTAATAGGGGCGACATCACTGTCAGACCTAGAAATCAACCTGTTAAAGAACCTAATCAAAAGATGGGTATCTTCGCAAACCCTCTCTTGAAAAATACAGCGAGAACAACAAAAGAAATGGGAACTCCGAGTAACTCAAAAGAGGATGTTATCATTCACATGATTGAAAACGGAGACGAAGAAGCATATTTGCTTGTGATCATCATCTCCAAGAAGTTGAAGAAGATCTGTTGAGTCTTATTGGAGGAAACTCTTTGTCCCCGAACTTTGATGATCCTCTTAAGCAGGACCAATATGACGAAGATGATGCCCTCGAGATTGACATAGTCAAAGTTGATGAAAAGGGATCATCTTCCAAACAAGGGGCCAACACCCCGAGGTCTCCCATTACTCTCACTAAGGCTAATCCTATCAAGCTCCAGGCTGGCTAAGTTGATTCCTTAACCCGAAGAGATCGAGTGTTCAAACTAATCCAATTGATGGCGGACACTCTTGATGAAAGAATGGGAGCCACTTCAACAACCAAATCACCAACAAAGGTTGCGGATCATGAACTTAATAAAAGAACTAAAGGATCCGCAACCACCTATGATCTACCGACCATCTCAAGAAGATCTAGGCTCAAATCTCCATTTTGGAGCTGCTTGCGAATTAACCTGCACATAGAGCACAAATTGAAAAGGTTTTTGCTAAGACCCACATCCCGAGCAACACACAACCGAATGAGTTCTACGGGATTATCAACCAACTAATGGTACCAACGCCAATCATATTCATGGACGATGACATCCCGACTAATGTCAATCGCTTTCACGTCCAACCTCTTCATATCACTATTTTCATGAAAGGATATGTGATAAGGAGAGTGTTGGTTGATAATGGGGCATCCCTGAATATATGCCCTATGAAAATGGTGAAGCAGATAGGAAAGTGCCCGAATGGCACATGCTCCTCTCCCAAGGCTTTCAACCAGACCAAGGCTTGGGGAATCAAGGGCAAGGCATAACAGAGGCAATTTCTGAATCACACCAAGCCAAACTGAAACGAGGATCGAAGAGAACTCGGGTGTTCTCTCACTCTAAAGCCAGATGAAGCCTTCAAGCTATCCAGGCTTTGTATCCGAGGCGTTCAAAGCCTCGATCCTCTCGATGCCCGTCCTTCAAAACGGTCAAAGGTGATCCTTGATTCCCCTACAGGGAATAACTCTTCTTCTACATCTTAGCACACACAAGAACTAGAAATTGAATACCTACTTGCTGACTTCGATCTAGAGGAGGTGTGTATAGTTGGCTCTAACACAACCAAGGGGTGCTCATCCACCAACACCAACTCAGGGACAGAATTGGTCGATCATTCCTTTATCTCGAGAATCGCAGGAAGCATACCAGCGGCACCTCCAAGTCCCGGTGCCAAAAAACGAATAGGCGCAGGGTGGCCATTTAACCGCCCTGCGCATCCAGTCCCCGATATTTCTCTTACGAGTCCCATAAGGGACACCTCTTGAGACATTTCAAAAACCGGTGAATATTCAAAACATGATAAAGTTGATAATAATGAAAAAGAATTTTAAAAAATGGTGCTCACTCAAGATAGCCCAATAACGATGCATAATACCCAAGACGATGAATTGGACAACCAAGATGAAGATCAAGAGAGTCAAGAGCCTGAAGAGGTTCAATGGTGACCCAACGGCTATCATTAAAGAGGTTCAATGGTGACCCAATGGCTATCATTAAAGAGATGATTGACGTAAACCTAGGAACTTAGAAGGACCCAAGGTTAACCAAAATTGGAATCTCCTTATCTTCTGAGGAGCAGAAAAATGTAATTTCCTTTCTCAAGGAATATCGCGATGTATTTGCCTGGTCATACGAGGATATGTCAGGGCTAGATCCCACATTGGTGTAACATCACCTAATATTCAATGAAGGGGCAAAGCCTGTAAGGCAGAAACTCCGACGTCAAAAAACCCACCTCGAGCTCAAAGTCAAGGAAGAAATCGATAACTACTCAAGGCAAAGTTCATTACCCCTGTCGATTACTCAGAATGGTGGGCCAACAGAGTGGTCGTACCCAAAAAAGATGGGAGGATCCGAGTATGTGTCGACTACAAAGACCTCAACAAGGCATGTCCCAAAGATAATTTCCCATTACCAAATATAGATTCCTTGGTCAACAATAATGCGGATCACGAGATGCTATCATTCATGGATGGTTTCTCGGGTTACAACCAAATCCTCATGGCAAAAGAAGACCAAACTAGGACGTCATTCATAACTCAATGGGGAACCTACTGTTACAAAGTCATTCCCTTCGGTCTCAAAAACGCAAGAGTAACTTATCAACGGGCAATGACTAGAATCTTCCACGATCTAATGCATACCATTATGGAAGACTATGTCGACGACATTCTGAATAAGTCGAAGACCAAGTCTGATCATCTCACCAACCTGAGAACCATTTCGAAAGACTCCGAAAACATCAACACAAACTCAATCCACAAAAATGTGTCTTTGGAATTGAATCCAAGAAATTACTAGGCTTTATAGTGAGCTAAAGAGGCATTGAGGTGGACTTGTCCAAAATAAGAGCCATCATTGAAATGCCTCCTCCCCGGAACATCAAAGAAATCTGTGGGCTTCAAGGCCGTATACAAGCCATAAGGCATTTTATTTCACAACTGGTAGATAAGTGCGCACCATTCAATAGACTCATTAAGAAGAACACCCCATTCAGAAGACTCATTAAGAAGAACACCCCATTCATATGGGCCAATGAATGTCAAGAAGCGTTCGATCAAATCAATGAGTACCTTACCAAACCTCCCATCCTTAGTCCTCCTAGTCCAGATAAACCCATGTTCTTATACATGTCAGTGAAAGACAAGACCATGGGGGCATTGTTAGGACAATATAACGATCATGGAAAAGAACAAACAATATACTATATTAGCAAAACTATGGTCGACTATGAGACAAGATACATGGATGTGGAGAAACACTACTTAACACTTGTGTGGGCCATGCAGAAACTAAGACATTATGTCTTATGTTAGTCAAGCTCATATAAAAAATTGACCCACTCAAGTACCTATGGAGGGGTCAGTCCTCAACGGACGTTTGGCAAAGTGGAGAATGCTAATGAACGAGTTCGAGGTTGAGTATGTCACTCAAAAATCGGTCAAAGGACAAGCCATTGCTGACCACTTAGCTAAACACGTACTACTAGACAATATTCCCATTTACACAAATCTCCCTTATGAGAACCTCTTCACAATTGAGGACTCGATTTGGGAGCTATACTTTGACGGTGCAAAGAACAAATGTTGGTCAGGTGTAAGAGTTATATTATGTTCACCCGAGAAGATTTTAATGCCAACAGCCATCAGGTTGAATTTTCCATGTATCAATAACGTTGCTGAATACGAAGCCTTGATAGTCGGGCTTGAGAATGCCATAGGAATAAAAATCCAGAAAATATGAGTAATTGGTGACTTCTTACTGGTCATAAACCAAGTTCAAGGGCTTTGGAGAGTGAAATAAGAAAAGCTCAAACCCTATCAAGAAAAGGTAGAAAAGATGATTCCATATTTTAAGAAAATTACCTTTCAACATGTAACTAGGGAAAATAATCGGTTCATCGACACCCTTGCAACCCTTGCCTCAATAGTCGATATTCCCCCAGAAATCACCACACTCCCATTCTACATCAAGAACAAACATGACCCTTCCCCACCAAGGATCGAAAAAGAAATAGAGCAAGAAAATGACAATGATGGGGAAGTATCTCTCGTGGCTTCAGATGCGCGTGCTAAGGCAAAGCCAGGTTCCACGATGTTCTGTCCCTGTTGAAAGATGGGTTGTATCCTGAAGGAGCCACCAAAAAGGATAAAGAAGCCCTTAGAAGGTTTTCGATGGGATTCTTGGTAAGAGGTGACCTCTTGTTCAAGAAATCCTTCAATGGCATCATTCTACGATGCCTCAATCAGCTAGAAATTGGCCAAGTACTAACAAAGTTGCACAATGAAGGAGGTCATTCTGGGGCAGCCACCTTAACCCAGAAAATCAGGCGCCAAGGTTATTACTGGACTACCATGGCTGAAGAGTGTTGGAAGTTCATTAAGAGATGTCTCAAATGTCAACCCTATGGAGACCTCATCCATGCATCGTTTGTATCACTCAACTCAACACTGCCCGTATGGCCCTTCGCCATGTGGAGTCTAGATATTATCGGAATGATATATCACTAAAAGCCTCAAACGGCCACCATTTTATATTAACGACTACATTCACTAAATGGGTAGAGGGCGCATCATTTGTTAAAATTGAAGGCCAACATGTTGCCCATTTCATAAAGAACAATATCGTATTTAGATTCGGTGTTCTTGAGTCAATCATCACTGACAATGGATCTAATATCAAAAATGAAAAGGTCACTAAGGTGTGCAAAAGGTTTGGGAAACACATAAATTCTTCACACCTTACTACCCTCAAGGAAACAGACAAGCAGAAGCCACAAATAAAGGACTTCTCATAATCATAGACAAAATAATAGAAGGTGAGAAAGATTGCACAAAAAGCTAAATGATGGCCTATGGACCTATCGGACAACTGAGAAAACTCATATTGGCATGACCTCATACTCATTAGTGTATGGTATGGAAGCAATGCTACCTATCGAGGTTGAGATACCATCCCTCTGAGTCCTTATTCATAAAAATTCAGATGAGGAACAAAAGATCGAAGCATGAATCGCTGCCCTCATTAACTTAGATGAGAAACGACTACGAGCAACACAAAATATCATTGCTTACCAACGTAGAACCGAGAGGGCATACCAAAGAAAAGTTGTTCCTCGACAATTCAGATAAGGAGACACGGTACTCAAGAAAATCTTTCACACACTTGCAAATCCACACGAAATGGGAGGGGCCATTCGTGGTTACTCGAGTGCATGCAGGCAATTCTTACAAGATAAAAAATCAGGAGGGGTACGAACTCAACGACCCCATTAATGCAATGTATCTTAGAAAATACTACACATAACGGGCTTAAAAATTTGGTGAAAACCTGAAAAGGCATCACAAAGATAATAAAAAAAATAAAAAAATAAGAAAAACAAAAAAATGGACGCAGTGAAAACCTGAAAAGGAACCATGTGTCAAAGGAATAAAAAGATCTCCAAGAAGGAGCTTTCAATGCAAAGCACTCAAGTACAGACAAGTACTTGCAAGTTCCAATAATACTGCTCAAGCAAACCCTGACGATGAAGACTCCTCCTAAACCCTGCAGGTTCCCAACAGAACCAACTCAAAAAGATATAGGAGGGTGACATGAATGGAAAACGGAAGTGATTTCGATGAACCCTGGAGAACGTCGAGACCCTCTAAGAGGAAAGCCCGGTAGGAATCTAGAGGACTCTTCATGGATCCGTGAAGCAGAGGACAAAAGCTCCAAAGGTGAAAAGACGACTTCGTGATTTTTGAGTTTTCACAATCCCACTAAGAAATCATTTCATCATCTTTGGGTAAAACATAATGAAGAAACTAACCACCAAAGGGGCCACAGGTGGCAAAATTGTAAGGCCCATACCTTTTGAAGATGCTTTTCATATCCATTGTTAAAATCATCCATTTTCAAAAAGCTTTCTCCTTTTTGGAAAGACTTCCTCCATCACTACAAGAGGTTACACTGTTAGTCATCTGGCCTCACTCACGAAGCCAACTTCCTATGCTTGCTATGAAGGCTTGAAACTAGTCAGGCACTCCATGGTTGTATGAGTATAACTACCAACTACCACATATAGGAGATGGGTGAACCTCGCCAATGACGAAATTGGCTAGTCTGTGAGCGTTTTTTTCTCGATTGGATCCCCTGAGGCAAAATGAGGTAAGCTCATCCCTATGTGTGCATACGATGACCCAATAGCCGAAAATTCGAGACAAGAACCTTACAACTAGGGAGCTGAATTTGTAAAACATTAGTTTGAAAATTGTGTGCAAGGAAAGTGTTCTACTCTACTAATCAATTGGACACGTACAAGTTGAACAAGAACCCCCCAACAGGGGCAATAAAGAAAAAAAAGACAGTTTTCAAACTCCCCATAATAGGGGCAAAGTTGATAAGCCCCTTTTCTCAACCAATCTTTCCAAATAAAAGAAAAAATTCAAAAAAGCAAATTCCATATGCTCCTCGGTGGCATGAACTTAAACTGCCAACCGGCTTCTAAATCTTTTGCTCCTTGGTGGCATGACTCTAAACTGCCAACCAATTTCAGAAAAATCTTTTGCTCTATGGTGGCATGAGCCTAAACTGCCAACCAGGATTAAGATCGTCAAACTCGTGCAACGTTAAAAACTCGAGCTAACACGTCAAACTCGTGCGACGTTAAAAACTCGAGCTAACACATCAAACTCGTGCGACGTTAAAACCTGAGCTAACACATCAAACTCATTTGACGTGAAAAAGTCAAGCTAATACGTCTAGCCCCGTATGACGTAAAAGCTCGGGTCATTCAATTAAACTTCAAACTCGTGCGGCGTAAAAGAGCTGAGACAGGTAACGTCTAGCCCCGTATGACGTAAATGGTCAGGTTATCTAGTTTAACGTCAAACTTGTGCAACGTAAAAGAGCGAAGACATGTACTGTCTATCCCCGTATGACGTAAAAGGGTCGGGTGTATCGTCCATCGCTGCATGACGCTAAATTGCTTAGAGGGCTAACCAACTTTGTGTTTCAAATATCTTCCTCTTTTCAAAATTTTCATTATATGTCTTGTGTTTTCAAAAAATTTAATTCTTTGTTTAAATCATAACATGTCCCTGCTCTGGGTTCCATTTCAAATCTCCCCCTAATTTCAAAATTTCTAAAACATTTTCTAAAACGAAGGAGCTTGGACACCGTATATGATGAACACCGCATTGCCGCGATTGCCATGTTGCTGTCTCGCCTCTCTATTTGGAGTTGATCGGACAAGTCTCTTCCTATTGAAAGCCTTTTCCTATAAACAACCTTAGGAAACCCCTAAGGAAATCAAAGAAATTGACAGGGTTAAAATTTTCAAACTAAGAAAACCCTGAGGTCAAGTGGCATGGCTGTAAAATCCACCTCGAGTTTCAAGCTTGCATAACTCGCCAACACCTCATGCTGAAAACCCTAAGATGAAATTGCCCTAGGTGGCTGAGCATGGAGTGCAATGACTTGGAGGGATAGTTGGTGTGTCATCTGCCATGCGACGTCAGGATGACATTCATCATTGACATTCTCCTGCCCCTTGAAGGACAGGGAGCTGTCAAAGAGTTTACTGTTGCTACTCACCTATCCCCTGAAGGATAGGGAGTGCGTGTTTGCCTACCCCTCGAAGGATAGGGAATGATATCGTGTCTACTTTCTTTTCCACTCTCCTGTCCCTCAAAAGACAGGGAGTGCCAAAGAGGGGCAACTGTAGACACCCACTTTAAATCTGACAAGTTCTATGGTTTTCTTAGACCCTTAGGATCAAATTATCCTAGTAAACCCAAAATCCATAGGTCACACAATTTACCCTGTGAACCAAAACCATTCTGCCAGCCCAGAACCCAGCAGATGCCTGATTTGACCCAGAATCCAATAAACACATTGTTTTATGGAAAAAATCATTAAAAATAATATAAAAATCCATTTTGACCCAAAGTTTACTTGAGAGCTTCATAAGAGGCTAAGGAAGACACCCAAAATGAAAAACATCAATGTGGACAAGTTTGGTTTGGATGACATGGGGTGTGCTGCTCAGGCGACATAGGGCATGTCGCTCAAGTCATCCTGCAATGCCCTATTTTACCAAACAAATCATTACAAATAGTAAAAAATTCTGTTTTAACCCAAATTTTTTTTGGTAGCTTCACAAGAGGCAAAGGAAAACACTTCAAAATAAAATTTTCAATTTGGAGAATTTTTTATTTGTTACATGGGGAATGCGGCCCAAGTGACACGACTAGTGCCGCCGAGCTGCGTTTTGGCCCAAAACATTTTTACGTATTTTTCATGTTTTTAAGGTTAGCTTGTGGGTGGTTTGACACTGAGATGTTATCCACCTCGATCAAATCTGAATTTTAAAAAATTAAAGATTGGTTTGGCCAAGGGATTTGTTGGTTGCGGGATAACTCTGCCCCAACAAATCCCTCGTTCAGATGAACTCACTTTGGGTGACAATAAAAGGATGGAAAAAGAGAGGGTGAAAAGGGATGAGAATTTTAGAAACGTTAGGCTGGAAGAGAAACCCTAGGAGAGTAGAGAGACTTTCCTTGAGAAAACCCTAACCCTCATCTTGAGCCTGAGGAAACTTAGACTTAGGGCACAACAACCCTAGATCTAAACCATTTTTAGCGCACAACTACCCTACTACTACACCTAGATCTAGGGCACAACAACCCTAGATCTAAACCATTTCTAGGGCACAACCACCCTACTACACTTAGACCTAGGGCATAACAACCCTAGATCTAAACCATTTCTAAGGCACAACCATCCTACTACTACCAGAGACTTACTGATCAACATCTAGACCACAAGGGCAATTGGAACAGGTTCTGATACGGGCAAGCCCTCGAAGGCTCTGGAAGCGTGGGAAATCTGGCCCGGTTCGTTATTTTCTTCTCCTTCATTTCCTCATTTCTTTTATTGTATTTATTTTATTTTGATCTGGTTTTTATTCATTCTGATTGAAAATTGTGTTTTGAAATGCTTCGGATCACGCTGGCTCCGCCACAGATCTGAGGGCAGATCTGCTCATTTCTGAGAAGATCTGATCTCATATCTGAATTCGATTGTTCCCACTTTCTCTATCATTGTTTTTTCATTTATTTTTATCAGTTGAAAGGTTTAGATCTGAGAGATCTACATCCATAGATAGCTCAATTTTGCACTATAAACAAGTTTAGGGTTATACAGCTGAACCATAGTGGTGATGAATGGCAATCTGTAGAGGCCATGGAGTGAGTATGGTAGTAGTTTCAACTCATGTTGGAGAAATGGAACGAAGCTACCTATGAAGGGAGAATGGTGGGTGAAGAATGATGACCCACTAGTTGACGGCAAGTATGGGTGGTGAGATGGCTCGCTGTTTTGTGAGCATGAGTGAGACTCACTAGAGATGATGAAAGATGGTAATGATGAATTGAATCACTGGAAAGGTAATGAACGTGATGCGTGCACACGAATGGGTTGGTTAGAGAAGACATGCGTGAAAATGCACATAAAAGGGGTGTGCATATATGTGGATGCGTCTTTAAGGTCCTGCCTCTTGGAACTGTGCAAAGCAGTTTAACATCATTCGGCTAGGATGTGCACTATGGTTTTAGGTTATATAGCTTGGACTGTGGTTATGCAATTTAAAGTCATGCAACTCCGAGCATGCAGTTTAAGGTCATGCAACTAGACCTCTGCTACATTTTATAGTCATATAGTTTGGATTGTGATTGTGCAGTTTATGGTCATGCAATGCGGACCATGGCTGTACAGTTTAAGGTCATGCAATGCGGACCATAGCCGTATAGTATTGAATTGTGCGACGAGGACTAAGCAGTTTAAGGTCGTGCAACTAGACCTTTGCTATAGTTTAGGGTCATACAGTTTGGACCGTGGTTGCGCAATTTAAGGTCATGCAGTGCAGACCATGGCTCTGCAGTTTAAGGTCATGCAATGTCGATCATAGTCATGCAGTTTTGAGTCCTGTGAAGAGGACTAAGTAGTTTAAGGTCGTGCAACTAGACCTTCGCTATAGTTTAGGGTCATATAGTTTGGACCGTGGCTACACAGTTTAAGGTCATGCAGCACGGATAGTGGCTGTGCAGTTTAAGGTCATGCAATGGAGACGATGGTTGTGTAGTTTAAGGTCATGCAACATGGATCGTGGCTATGTTATTTACGATCATGTAAAACAGACCATGGCTATGCAGTTTAAGGTCATGCAATGCGGACCATGGCTGTGCAGTTTAAGGTCATGTAATGCAGACCATGGTTGTGCAGTTTAAGGTCATGCAATGCTAACCATAACTGTGTAGTTTAAGGTCATGCAATGCGGACCATGGATGTGCAGTCTAAGGTCATGCAATGCGAACTGTGGTTGTGCAGTTTAAGGTCATGCAATGCGAACCGCGGCTATGTAGTTTAAGGTCATGCAATGAGGACCATAGCTGTGCAGTTTAAGGTCATGCAATGCGGACCATGGCTGTGCAATTTAAGGTCATGCAATGCTGATCATGGCTGTGC
>NW_006498435.1:4411003-4443140 GCF_000471905.2 Amborella trichopoda
TTTAAGGTCATGCAATGCGGACCATGGCTGTACAGTTTAAGGTCATGCAATGCGGACCATGGTTGTGCAGTTTAACGTCATGTAATGCGGACCATAGTTGTGCAGTTTAAGGTCATGCAATGCAGACCATGGCTGTGTAGTTTAAGGTCATGTAATGCAGACTGTGGTTGTACAGTTTAAGGTCAGGCAATGCAAACCGTGGCTATGTAGTTTAAGGTCATGTAATGCAGACCATAGCTGTGGAGTTTAAGGTCATGCAATGCGGACCATGGCTGTGCAGTTTAGGTCATGCAATGCGGATCATGGCTGTGCAGTTTGAGGCCATGCAATGTGGACCATGGCTGTACAGTTTAAGGTCATGCAATACGGACCATAGTTGTACAGTTTAAGGTCATACAATGCAGACCATAGCTGTGCAGTTTAAGGTCATGCAATGAGGACCATTGCTATGTAATGTGGACCATAGCTGTGCAGTTTAAGGCCATGCAATGCAGACCATGGTTGTCCAGTTTACGGTCATGCAATGTGGATCATGGCTATGCAGTTTAAGGTCATGCAGTGTGGACCAAAGCGAACTGGGTATGCTCTCCATCATAGGCCAGTTCCTTGCCAAAGAAGTATGCCTTGTATGTTTGGTATTCACATCAGATTAATTGGAGCTGACTCGGAAATGGTTGACTTCTCCTTTTGGTCTGTAACCATCCTCTTTGGTGGCGCTTGTCAGACGAACTGAAGCCAACTTCTCCAAGTGGTTTTGCTTCTTCTTCATGAGGAGAGAATTTCTCTTGTGAGTTTGCTTCTTCTTCATGAGGAGAGCATTTCTTTTGGCATGTAACCATCCCCTTATCCTCAGAGGCAAGAGGAACACTTTTGATGTCGATTGTTTTCTTTTCGTCAAATATAAGAGAATTGTAATCTCCCTGATAATGAGCTTCTTGGATTGTATCTTGTAATGCATTTTTACTGCAATAAAAAGAGTTAAAATTTGTTCAGACTGCCTTGGTTGCTTTGCGTTGAGTCTCTTTTCTTGAGTATATATCACGGATAGTACTTCTTTAGGTTTCGCTCGTTGATAGGGAGCATTGCCTCCTCTTCATTAGAGTTTGCCAGTACATAAGCCCCATTTGGTGTGGCCTTTTTTACTATGAATGGACCTTCCCACTTGGGTTTGAATTTTCCTTTTCGGCGCCCATGCATGACAATCGGTCTATTAACTGCTAAGACTAGACCCCCACGAGCGAATGAGCGAACCTTGACTGACTTGTCAAAGGCTCTCTTCATTCTTCCTTGATTGAGCTCGAGGTACTAAGCCTCTAGTCTCTTTTCGTCAAGGGCATCCAACTCCTGGTAACGGAGCTTAACCCTCTCGTCCTCGATTAGTCCTTGATGTATAGCGACACAGAGTGAGGTTATTTTAATCTCGAGGGGTAAAGCTGCCTCACCTCCATAGACCAAGGAAAAACGGGTAGAGTTTGTAGCATTCTGAGTGGCGGTGCGATAAGCCCACAAAGCTTCAGGCATCTTCTCATGCCAATTTTTATATGACTTCGAAACTAACTTTCGGATTACCCCGCACAGAGTTTTGTTGAATGCCTCAACCAAACCCTTGGCTCGAGGGTAGTACATAGTCGAGTATTTCCACTTGAAGCCGAACTGGTTGGCTAGGCGATCAACATGATGGCTTCTGAACTGGGGTCCATTATCAGAGATTATTCAGTCTGGAACCCCGAATTGGTAGATGATGTGGTGATGCACGAAGTTAGCCACAGTTTTCCCTGGGACCTATTTGAGAGGGACTGCCTCAGCCCACTTGGAGAAGTAATCTGTCGCTGTCAGAATGAAGGCATGACCCAGGGAGGAAGGAGGGTCGATGGGTCCTACAATGTCCATCCCCCACTAGGAAAGGGCCATGATGTCATCGAGGATGGAGATGCTTCGGGGGTTGATGAGTGAGGCCAGAGTCAATATGGCACACATGGCATCTCTTAGCATAGTTTTGGGCATCAGCCACTATTGAAGGCCAATAATAGCCAAGTCTGCATATGCGTTCGTAGAGCTTAGGGCCGGACTGATGCAGCCCATAGATACCCGAGTGCACTTCTTCAAGCACTTTGCTTACCTCTTGTGTATCAATGCATTTGAGGAGAATTCCAACAAATGATTGACAAAAGAGGACATCCCCATCGAGAAGGGTGTACTTGGTAGACATTCGTCATATGCCGTTGTGTTTCGCCCAATCCTGAGATGGCCTTCCATGCTATGAAGTCCATGATAGGCTCCCTCCAGTCTTCTACTTGCTCAACCTCCTCACACATCGGGTCGAAGAATTCGGGCTCGTTCTCCTTAACCTTGGATTCTTTTCCCTGGGGCATTTGCTGATCTGCCTCAACGACATCCTTAGCTGCAAGGAGTGCCCCGAATGGATAAGGCAGGCTATCAGGGAAGACTTCCCTCTCATCATCTGCATCAACTTCGGTTCTCTAGTATACGTGTCTCCATTCGGTTACCCAGACTGGAGTAGGCCCTGATGAAGACAATTGAATGGTGGTGCCGAGCTTTGAGAGCACATTGGCCTATGAGTTTACCCTTCTAGGGATGTGACTTAGGGAGAAATCCTCCAACCGGGCCATATAAGATTTGGTCGTGTCATGATAAGGCTTGAGACTATCCTTCCTTACGTCATAAATCCCTTTAGGCTACCAGATGACCAGCTCAAAGTTGCCGAAGACGTTCAAGTGCTTCAGGTTTAGCTCTTGGAAGATCTCCAGTCTGATTATGAGGGCTTGATACTCAGCTTCGTTATGAGAAAATGCCTTTACAAGCGAGAAGGATAGAGGGATCATTCTTCCATCAGGATTTAAGAACACAACTCTAGCGCCCCCTCTATCAGACTAGAATGCGCCGTCAAAGTACATTTCCCATGGCTGAGATGGCACCGTACATAAAACTTCTTCATCTGGGAGGTTGCTCGACTAGGGAGATTCTAAAGGGACTGGGTGAGCTGGGAGGAAATCTGCTAAGGCTTGACCTTTAACCGCCTTCTGTGGTACATACATGATGTCAAACTCCATCAGCAATAATGCCCACTTGGTCAAGCATGGCCGGGTCATAAGAAACTTGACTGGGTCAACATTGGAGATTAACTTGACCTCGTGACTGAGCAAGTAGTGGCAGAACTTTTGTACTGCAAAGATCAAGGCTAAGCACATCTTTTCGATTGGAGGGTAATTCTTCTCGGCTCCTTGCATTCTACGGTTGAGATAGTAGAGCGTTGTCTCTTTTCCTCCTTCATTGTTCTGTGCTAGGAGTGTTCTCATCCTAGGTATGTGGCACCGGCATTCTTTAACCCGAAAGGCATCACAGTGTAGCAAAAGACACCTTTTTAGGTTAGGAATGCATTAGCCTCCTCATCTTCTGGTGCCATCCTTATTTGATTGTAACTAGAATATCCATCTATAAAGGAGAAGATCTGACAATGAGTAGTGGAGTCGACAAGCATCTCGATGAACGGCAGGGGGAAGTCATCCTTGGGGAAGGCGGTGTTCAAATTGTGAAAGTCAATACAGACCCTGATTTAGCCATTCTTCTTTTTGACTGGAACAACATTTGCCAACCATCTTGGGTATTTGACTTCACGTATGAACCCAGCTTGCCTGAGCTTGTTTATCTCAGCATCAATCTGCATCTCGAGGTCGGGTCTAAACCTCCTTGCTTTCAGCTTCATGGGTTTGATGGCAGGATCAATACCGAGGTGATGGACAGTAATCTAGGGTTCTAGACCAGGCATCTCGTGATAATGCTAGGTGAAGACGTCCCGATTTGCTCAGAGGAGGGAAATATAACTTTCTTTCTCCTCTGGGGACATTTTTGCTAAGATGAAAGTTGGCCTCAAGTCGACGTCATCCCCCAGGTTGATCTCTTCAAGCTCGTTGGCAGTGGCCTCACTGCCTTCTTCCCACTCTTCTAGAGCTTCCTGAAGTTCCTTGTCAGGGGACTCATAAGGATTTTCATTGACCTCAAGTGTAGAAACCCATGATCCCAACATCTCAGCTTCTAAGAGGGGCATAGTGTGGGAGAGGGCCAATCTCTAGCTGGTCCAGGGGATGGAAGGGCCTAAGTCGATGATCTCGTGACTTGGATCACTTGTGCTTGCCTCGAGCTGTGTGCTTCATGCACTTGGCTCATTTCAAGGCGCCTTTGGAACAAGAGCCTGAAGATGACTCGATTTTAGGTCGGGTTGACAGGGCATCGACGGATGTTGAGAATCTAACCGCTTGGGCCAACAACTCTCTAAGGCGCTCTTGCTATAATTGGGTGAGGCTGGTGCCTCCGAACTCTCTGTTTAGAGCGCCAATGTCTGGGCACCGTCGAGCTGCACTTGTGGAGAAAATAGAAGAGGAGGAGGAGAAGTAGAGTTAGAACTTTTTGGGCAGCTTTTTATGTTGTCGTCGAAATTGGACATGTGCAGGGGGTATTTTAGTTCTTGCCCCTGCTTTGGCTGTTGTGGGGTGCTTTTAACGTCATCACCTGGTATTAGAGGAATCCCGAGCTGATGGTGGCTTGGGGGTATCTGCCTGATTGGATGAAAGGATGAGGTGAGCTGCGTTTAGGATGAAGTCCTGCATGGTCGAAAGTGGGGGGAGAGGCCTGAGAAATTCTTCCTCGTCTGGAGGCTGAGGAAGATGATTCCTTCGGCGGGCTAATCTAGGCACTTGCCGTCACCTTCCGAATCCCTGAGGAGGTGTTTGGCAAGCCCTCTCTGGCTGATGAGTAGTCCTAGCTTGATGGATCGCTTCATGCTTCAGGGATTTGAACCTACTTCGCCAAGGCATGCTCGTGAAGGGATTTTAGTATGGCCTCCTCTTGAACAGGAGTGACGGCTTGAAAGTGTTCCTGGAGGATGGCACAAACGATGTGGTGTTGCTCGACTTTCTCCTCGACTATAGCTTCGAATCCCAAGCACTCTTTTAGCTCGTGACCCCATAATTGGTGATAAGGCCACTAGAGTTTTTCCATGCCCTGGGAAAGCAGCTTAGGCTGTGTAGTGGACTTGGCAGTGACGAAGCCCTGATGGAGCATCGCCTGGAAGAGGGTCTGCAGAGGGTCTGGTCCCACGTTTCCTTGGGATGGCACCGAGAGGTCTTCTTGCACAGGTGGAAGAGGCACTTGAGGCCTCTTGGGTTTCCTAGAACTTCCTGACACTGCTGCATCTTCTTTGCTAGAAGCTTATGGAAGCCGGTGCACTCGTTGACACCATGACCTCGTATCTAGTGATATGCGCACCAAAGGTTCTTGGTTCCTGGAGGCAGGAACTTGGGCTGCCTTATCGACTTGGGAGTGACGAGTACTTCTTCAAGGATTATGGAGAAAAATGCACGAAGAATAGTGGGTGCTTCGTCACCCTCTTGAATCATGACTATGTGAGAAGCCTCAGTTGCCCCAAATGCTTTTGTCAATTTTTCGAGCTTTATCTTACCCTTGTTGATAAGGGCTTTGATAGTGTCGTTTAGCTTATAGCAGTCGTAAGTGAGGTGGCCTACTCTCCTGTGGTAGAAGCCATACTTCTCATTTGTCTCTTGCGCAGCTGACTCTTCAGTATTGGCCTCCGGCAGCTGGATCATGTTTTTCTCTAACAGCAGTCGAAGCATTGCAGGCGTCCACTCCTTATTAAAGGGGTAAACTTTGTTCTGGTGTTGGATCTAGAAGTTATTTCGCTTAGAATTTTTAGGAGGCAGGACCTGACTGTAGGACTACTGCTTGCCCTGGGCCTGAGGCATCTGTGCCTTGGAAAGGTCCAAGGTTTGAGGAGTCGTGCTCTTAGTGCCAGTCACGGTGACGACCAAGCTGATCACTTCTTCTTGGTTACCCCGACCGTTGGAGCAGTAGTTTGAGCCGGGGGGTTGCTGACGAGGGCTACCATGGTGCTTGAACAATCCCTCAATATAAACTGCCTTACAGATGAGCTCTGACATGGAGGGTGGATTGAATGCCTCGACATGCAGGACGATCTCCAGAAGCATGTTCTGTATGGAGGTCTTGACCACTTCCTTCTCAGTCATGGGAGTGGCGTGAAGTTTGCCAACTCTCTTCATCAGGTGATGAACTTGTCAATCGGCTCACCAGGGTCTTGTGTCAGGGTGAGGAGTTCGATGGTCTCCATGTTACTCTAGACTTCATGGAAGTATTAGTAAACCAACTGCTCCATCTCTTTCCATGTGTGTAGCAAGTTGGGAGGCAGTTGAGCATATCACTGGAAGGCTAGCCCTTCAAAAGTCTCGACGAACTGGCAGAGGAGGAGTCATCTGTTAGTTACCGTCTCTTGACAGGCCACCTGGAAGTGAGCAGTATGTTGGTGTGGAGACATAGTACCGTTGAACAAGGGGACCTTCCCCTTTTGATAGTTTGGAGAGAAGGTTACTTGGTCAATGTACAAAGGGTATGGCTTCTGGTAGAGCGATGTCTCTTGCATGCCTGGGACCTTGTTCTTGAGGCTATGGGCCACCATGGCATCTATGTCGATTTGGGAGATGTCGCAGGAGACAGAACTGTCTTGGGAGACCGGTGGGGGAGTTTTCCTAGGAACTGTGTCCTCACCGGGAATCAATCTCATGGTGAGAGGAAGTGGGCCCGGAGGCTTCTAGGCATTCCATCTTTTCAAGGATGGATTGCATCATTACCTCAAACCTAGTCATTATGTCTTCCTGGGCTTCGTCCAGGTCATTGATCACCATGACCTTGACCGTCTCTTCTGAGAGGTTAGAACCAAGAGGAGGAGCGGACTGCCGAGGTCGATGAGTCATGGGTGGCAAGTCAGTTTGCAGAGGCTCAATTTTCCCCGACTGGATTTGAGCCCTATATGCCAATCTTGTGAGCACCGGTTCTCGATGGTCTTGGGACTGTGGCTTCTGGGCAGTGATGACCCAGCAATACTCTTGGACTCGCTCAGGTTCTAGAGTTTGAAGAGGGAAAAAGGGTTTACGAGGCAGGTTGTCATCGAGGGCTATCTTGAAGGCTCCTTTGGTCAGGATCTAAATACCTCTCTTCTGCCTAACCCTGAGATGGTTGTGGACTTCACTCTAGAATCAAGCCTGAGACCCCGCCTTCTTTGAACATGCAAGGGTCGTGTCTATGAGTTGGAGCAAGGAGTGGGGTCCAAGGATAGAAGGCAGCCCGGGTTTCTGCCTTGGAGCCTGGAGGCCTCTATCAGACATCAGGTCGTTGTCCCAAGTTCCTTTGTGGGGCCCATTTGAGCGACTGACCTGAAGCTGGCTCAAGATGTTACTCTTAGGGAAGACCTTTGAGTACCACGGATTGAGGTGTTTTCCTAGTGTCAGGCAAGTGACAGACGAAGTAGCTGGTTCATGACTTCGCCTGAGTCTGAACCGGGGAGGAACCTGAGAAAGAGGTGTGTGTGCACCTTTAGGGTTAGCCGTCCGAGTGACTTGGGGGTCAACCTGAGCTCGGTCAATTGGTTTGACCTTGGGATGTCGAGACCCACAAGCCTGTATTTGTGAGGGACGAGGCGGAAGCTCATCTCTCATAGAGTTGGGACATGTGTGCTGGGTGGGAGGACAAAGTGGTCAACCCTCATGTGCTTGAGGTGGCATAGAGCTAGCGCTTCCCCGAGCTGTGGAAACTGAATGCATGACGCACGCAAGGTTCGGCTCAAGAAGGCCTAGCCCTTGCTGCGAGCTCAAGGCAACGTGGCCCGAGGTGTGGCTCGAGTGGATGGACCACGAGCCCTTGGGTGTGGGCAAGAGATGGAGGCTGCTGGGTCTCCGCCTTGATGTGTCGAGCCTCTAAGTCTAGAGGTTCGGAGAGGTGAAAGAATTTTGGGGGTAGCCTTGCGGTGAACCTCAGAAGCGATGGCAACTTGCTTGCCTCCCTTGGAAGCAATTAGGGCAGCCTTTCAGTGTGCCCCAGCAATATGACTGGCAAGAGACTTGCTAGTAGTAGGGTGCGCACTGTGTGCAGTGGCAGACGTGACACCGATGCAACGGGCCTTGGTAGAGGGTCCACCAGGGCGAGGAAGTGAGGAGTCAGGGACTTTTAAGTCCCCTCTCGCACTAACCTAGGCAAGAACCTAGGAGTCGGACCATGAGTCCTGACTCAGAAGGAGAGTAGGGAAGGAAGCTTCAGCAGTTCACTTCCTTGGGAGAGTCACGAGTGCAGGGATAAGGAAGTTCCCAACTCGGATGAACGAGTTGAACAACCCAGGTGCCATAGAAATTAGTGCAGAAAGTAAAATAGGATACTGATCAAACAAGAACGAACCGACTAAGGGGTAGTAAGTTCCCAGTGGCGTCGCCAAGCTCGTTAGGTGTTCGATCTCGCCCTTTGGATCTAAAACGACATGTCCCTCTCGAGCAGCCATATCACGGCGCTCGCGCTTCGGATTGACACGAGACTTGTTCCATCGTGTGCGTAAGGTCCAGGGCTACCATCGTTGTAAATTCTAGTTGTCGAAATTCAAAATTCAGCCATAAAGTCAAGACTACAAAATCTTCGTCCGGGCACATAATCGAGCTGCGTTTGTTGCCACGTGATCTTGACGGCATACTCAGAGCAATACAGCAAAGAAATCATGAAGAAACATCAAGATATGAACACACTATCGATCCAAAGATTACAAGATTCACACGAATTTCAAGTCGCATGATCGTGGCTAAAAACGTGATACGTGGCTCGAAGTTGGTATCAAATCAATCGCCATAAAGAGCCCTACAAGAAAGCAATCATATTTTTATCAAATGGGCATCATAGCAACCCCAGATAATCTATGGAAGATCATGTACGTTATAGGGCAATAACATGAACTGTTTTGGAATTCCATGTATTGTTAGTCAAGGACAAAACAATCATTTTACACCTATTTTTTTAATTTATTTTAATTCAAATAAATTGTAATTGTCATCAATTAGGATAATTTTCAGTCATCCACCCATGTTTGGGCACAATTCTATAAATACATGCTAAATTTAATTGTAAAGGATCCGGCTTATACTTTCAGTTGATGAATAAAGTTTCAGTTTTTGCATTGAATTGGAGAGGTACGTCTTGGAGAGAGAGAGACGAAAGAGAAGAATTAAGTCGGTACCCCTCTTCTGCAAGGTAATTCTCTCTTCCTTCTTCTCTCTTTACTATTCCTCTTCTTCGATTTCTTTTCTTGCTCCTTTCTTTCTCTTTTCTTTCTTGTTCTTCTTTTATCTGCTTCTCTCTCTTCTTCTCTGAGCACATGCACGGTTGTGGCAAAGCCGTGGATTCCTCCTCTCTCTTCCTTTTCTTTCTCTATTCTCTCTCTACTTCTTCTTCTTCTTCTCCTTCTTTATTCTCTCTATCTTTTTGCTTCTCTCTGTCTGAGAGTGCCTGACGATGGCAACGCCATGCATGAACTGCTCTCTCTATTTCCTTTTCTCTCTCTAACACACACGACGATAGAAGCGTCGTGTTTTCTTCTCTCTCTTTTCCTTCTTCCCCTTCTCCTTCTTTACTTATTCTCTCTCTACTCTATCTTTCTCTTTGCTTCTCTCTGTTTGAGCATTCATGGCGATGGCAACATCATGCATGAACTTCTCTCTCTAATTCATTTTCTCTTTCTAACACAAACAGTGGTGGCAACGTCGTGCGTGTTTCCTTCTCTCTCTTTCCTTCTTTCTCCTCTAGCTCTTTCCTTCTTCCTAATCTCTTTCCTTCTCTTTCCTTATTTCTCCTCTGACTCTTTCCTAACCTTTCTCCTCAATTTCCTTTTCTCTCCCTTCATTCTTTTCATCTCTCATTGTTCACCTTCCTTCTCTCTCTACTTTCCTTTCTTCTTTCTCTTCCCCAAACTCTCTTTTCTTCCTCTCTGTCTTTCTTTCTCTCACCTTGTTATTCTTTTCTCTCTCCTCTCCAATCATGCATGATGATACCCATCGCCGGGCATGACATTCTCATTCTTCCCTTATCCTTTGGAAACATGCACAGTGAGCCGGACCTGAACCCAAGTGGCGGGTCAGGCCTCTGTCAAAGTGTTTTGTGCACGGCAATGCTCATCATCGTGAATGACATTCCTTTCCTCATTATTTGACGAGGACACTGAATCGGGTCCTTTCCCGAGTAGCGGGTCAGGTCATGTTTGAGTTCCTTACGACATGAGCGGCGATGCTTAGTGCCACGTGTGTCTTTCCCCTTTCTCTCTCCTTTTGCTCCTTTCTCTCTCATCTTTCCTCTATCATGGTCAACGAAACCAATTATCGTCCATGTTCTTTCTTTCTCCTCTTTCCTCTGTCATGGGCGGCAGAACCCATCGTCATCCATTTTTTTCTTTCCTCTGTCCTCTATCATGGACAGCATAACGCATCACCGTCCATGTTCTTTCTCTCTCCTTTATTTTCTCTTCTCCCTTCTCTCCCTTTTCTCTTTCCTCTTCTTTCTCTCCACAATCTTCTTCTCTCACCTTTCTTCTTTCTTCCTCTTCTCTTTTCTCTCCTTTCACTTTTATCTCTTCTCTTTCTTTCTTCTCTTGCCTTCCCTTTTCTCCTATCTCTTTTCTTTTCTCTCTCTTTTCTTATCTCTCCTCTTTCTCTTTCTTTTTCTTCTTTCTCTCTCATTTATTCAAGGGATAAGTCTAGCACGGTAGTCTCATCATCGAGCAACATTGCTGCCATGTCGGTCTAAGTTCTCGTGCCTATCTTGCTGCCATGTTGAACTCACTGTTGTGTCAGGCTGGTTGGTGTTGGTATTCTGTCGTCGAGTAGTATTGTCGTTGTGCCGATCTGCGTTAGCGTGCTCATCTTGCTACCACATCAAGTCAATCATCATACCAAATTTACCATTGTGCTAAGCTAGAGACCTGGTCAAATGTTTCTTTCTTTTCTTTTCTTCTCTTCTCTCTTCTTCCTTCTCTCAACCCTCATCTCATCATTTCTTCTCTTTTCTACATTGAATGTGTACGCTTGTGTACATTCACTCAAAGACAAGGTGGGGTCTCTTGGTCCACGTGTCTTATAAAATTAACCATGTGCGTGTGATTGTAGAAACAGGAGAATACAAGCCAAGGGAGGCAGTTCCGAACCAATTGAACGACTGGGGGCCTTTATTCGTGATCTAAGAGGGTGCCCACGCTAGCCAGCTCAAGTAAGTCCCGAACCCACCTTAAATTCCTCTCTCATCTGTTGGTATACCTGCTCTTGCTCTTGAGAAAGGTTCTTGAGAGACCGTTCTCAAGTCCTGGGTTCCCTTCAAAACTCGAGATACGTGCTGCCAAATCATTTAGATCCAGCGACGAGATCAAGGCACCTAGCCAGCTTGGTGACTCCACTGGGAACTTACTACCCCTTCGTCGAATCATACTTATTTTGATAGTTTCTCCTTTGTTTTACTGTTTTCACACACCACATGGCTTCCGAGTTCCTTAACCCATATATTCAAATCGAGGATTTTCTCATCCCCGCATTCGCGAGCTTCGCAAGGGAACAAGTTCCTCGACCTTTGTTTCCAAATTTTCTTTTGAGCAAAGACCCAGTGTCTAGCTCCCATGTCTTAACCTGGATAGGCGACTTCAAAGTCCCCAACTCCCCATCTCCCTTCCTTGCGGAACTTCCACTAGGGTACCCTACATCAGTAGCACATCTGTTCGCACTCATAGCATGCACCCTGTCACCGACAAGTCACTTGTCGGTCGTATTGTTGAGGTACGCCAGAAGGCTACACAGTCCCTTTCTGCAAAAAGGCAAGGAAGTTTTCGTTGCTTCTATGGGTCTCATCAAGGCCACCCCCCACATTTCTGCCCCACCTTGGGTCTCTATGTTTAGAGATTCAACACATAGAGGAGGAGACCCTGTGACCTTCACTTCACGGACACACCCTAAGACTCGTGGGTCATCCACTCGAGTCACACCTTGAGGCAGCCCTTGTGTTACCTCGAGTACGTGTCCAGGATCAGGCCTCCTTGGGCCGAAACCTGTACGTATGCATGTGCATCTCATTGCTCGGGGCAATGTCGTTGCTGCGCTAACCTAAGAACACGGAAGACGATCTCTTCATCCTTCTTCTCAGCACACACTAGTGCACCCTGTTAGGGGCAGGCCTCACCTGTTCCCTCGCAGACACCTGCTCACAGTTCTCGGACTCCTAAGGCTAGACCACCTGTTCGAGCCTGGGTTGACCCCCAAGTCATCCAGAATACTACTTCAAAGGGCGTACACACGCCATCTTCCCAGGCCACTGCTTGCTTCCGACCCAAACATCGTCGAGAGCCAGTCTTCTTCCACCCTTTCTCCTCCCGATAGATATCTCAAGACCTGGTACTCGAAGGCTTTCGTTAAGAGTACCATCCTCAGCCAGCCCCGTCAGGTCAGTTATGCCCCTCGAGCCCACAAAGGAGTTCAGGGTGACAAAGGCCTGATGATTGATGAAGTTCTACAACTTCCAAGGCAGCAGCCCAAGCTGGCACCTATCCATGGTCCACATTCGCTGCCCCATCTTATGGATACGGCCCTCTCATGCTTTAAGAAGGCGGGTCAACCTCGATCCCAATCTCAGTTTTGGAGATAAGTCTACCGCGGCCTCAAAGATAAGCAAAATAGAGGACTGCATATCCTGATTAAGGAACCGACCAGAAAATTTGGGGCACCCAGCTCCAAGGATCTTCTTCCTGAAAATACATTCTACCCTCTTTAGATGATAAGGCCTGAAGAAGAAGTGCGAGAATCCTACACCGTGGTCAGTGTCATAGAAGATGACCCGACCACCCAGCAGCCACGGTCCCAAGACTCACACAGTCGGCATATAAGACTCGAGTACAGTTGAGGCATGTTGATTCCTTGCTGACCGATCTTTCACGCGTGACTCACCAAGCTCGAAAGCCTTCAAACCCACCTAAGGCCGACCGCCTTCAGGAAATGGTCAGTGTTATGGTTGTGACAAACCCTAACGATTCTCAAGAGGAACGCATGAACAGGTTCAAGCAGATGGTGCAAGCAATGATGGAAAAGGTTGATCGCATGAAAAGCACGTGGTCCCCATTCAATGTATCCCCTCATGAGGCCAATTCCTATCACTCGGGTGATGCACCTCTAAGGCAACCTCCCCCTCTTGCCTTGCAGGACAATTCTGTCCCTCATCCTGTCTCACTGGCAAACATCGACGCTATAGCTTAAAGAGCAAACAGATCCCGAAAATATAGAGTTCAACGCTTTACCAGAAGCTGTAATCCTCCTACATCGATCAGGTTCTGTTTCCCTGAGACTACAATAAAGGGAAGTTTCCCCTGTTCAATGGTAGAACCTCCCCACACCAGCATATTGCGCATTTCCAAAAGGCATGTCGAGAGGCAGCGGCTGATGGGAGACTCCTCCATCAGCTTGTTGAAACCCTTGATGGCTTGACTTTTCAGTGGTATTCTCGGCTTCTCCCAAATTCAGTACATACTTGGGAGGAAATGGAGAAATTGTTCCATCAACGTTTCTATGAGGTCGAGATGGAGGTCCAAACCATTGAGCTTCTCACCTTGACCCAAGAACCAGATGAACCTGTAGATCAACTCATAGCAAGGTGGAGAGATTTGACCACTCACCATCCCAATCCCATGCCTGAGAAGGAAGCAGTTAAGACCTGTGTGCGAAACCTGCAACCTAAGATCACTCGACATGTTGAGGCCTCCAACCCGGCCTCCATGTTAGAGCTGACCTCTAAGTTAGTTCGCATAGAGAGTATGTCACGCCACCATGGCTAGTCACCACAACAACCTTCAAGCTCGAGAAATAACTGGGGCAATGGCAATTCTCAGGCCAATGCCTGGGGTGACCAACAGAAAGGGGTAATTAGTGCGGCCATTACCGTCAATGATCCAAAGAAGTCCACCTCTCAGACTTTGGACCTCTCCAAAGGGGTAGGCACAGCAAACACAATGTCTTAGGCAGGCAAACAGCAGCAATCAAAGAACCAGGTACGCCCACCTACGAACCTTAATCGAAGTGCTTATTGGACTAACCATCAAAACAAGGTTTGTCCTTTTGAAAAGGAATGGGCTTTGGCACTGCTCCTACTATTGCTGGAACAGAACATAATTGATCTGCTCGAGATCAAGTTTCCCGATCAAGCTGGTCACGATACGCACGCAAGATATTGTGCTTATCATCGAATGGTAAATCACTCCACAGAAGATTATTACACACTTAAGGACCTCATCAGGGCTTTGATCCAGAAGGGTTAGATCAAGCTCGAAGAAGTCAAGAAAGAATTCGGGGCAACTAAGGCTTCTTGCGTGGTAACAGCACAAGAGAAAGACAAAAGCATGCGCCCTTCTGATGAGCTGTCAATTGATCGTCTCCTTAATGGATGGATACTCCGGGTATAATCAGATACGAATGGCACCAGAAGATGAGGAAGCCACCGCGTTATTCACTCCAAAAGGGGTCTTCTGCTACGTAATGATGCCTTAAGGATTGACGAATGTCGGTGCCACATATCAAAGAGCAATGACGACCGTCTTCAAAGACATGATGCACAAAGAGGTGGAATGTTATGTAGATGACTTGGTGGTGAAATCCGAAGAGAAAGACGCTCATATGAGAGACCTTGAAAAAGTGTTCGAACGGTTATGCCTTCATTAACTCAAAATGAACCCGCTGAAATGCGCTCTTGGCGTGCATTCAAGAAAGTTCTTGGGGTTCATTGTTAGACACCAAGGGTTGGAAGTTGAGTCAATTAAGATCAAGGCGATCTAGGAAATTCCATCACCAACTACGTTGCTAGAGGTGAGCTCCCTTCAAGGACAGCTAGCCTATATCCATAGGTTCATCTCGAACCACTCAGGTCGTTGTAAGCCTTTTACACACCTGTTAAAGAAGGATAGTCCATTCATCTGGGACAAAGCATGCTAAGAAACACTTGATTAAAAGAGATTGGAAGCTCAGCATAATCTTGAGCTCAACCAAGGGAGAATGAAGAGGGCCTTTGACAAGTCAGTCAAGGTCTGCTCATTCACCCGTGGAGATATGGTTCTAGTTGTCAAAAGACCGATTGTTATGCATGGAGGGCATAAAGGAAAGTTTGAATCTAAGTGGGAAGGCCCTTTTATAACCAAGAAGGTCTCACCAAATGGTGCGTACATGCTAAAACATCCTGATGGAGAGGAGGCGATGCCCCCCATCAATGGGCGATATCTAAAGAAGTATTATCCCTGATACGTATTTAACAGACTCAACATGCGAAGGAGTTAAGGATAGAAGAAAGAAACAATGATGAAAAGGAAAATGAGCAAGTCAATTCAATAAAGCTTAATTATTTTATTGAAGAAATTACAAGTTACAATAAAAAACCCATTATCAAGGAAGTTACAGGGATATATTATCAAGCGTTGCTCTTGCATCTGAGGAAAAGAAAACGGCTGACCCCAGCGTTGCTGTTGCATCTCAGGAAAAGAGAACGATTGACCCCAACGTTGCTCTTGTATCTAGGGAGAGGACAGTTACAAGCCGAAAAAATTGCTCTCACATCAGAAGCATTACTCTTACATCTGAGGAAAGAGGATGGTTACAGGCCAAAAGTGGCTTTCGCAATAGGAGATGGTGGAAGCGCTTTGATTGAGTTTATCAAACATACAAAGTAGACTTCTCTGACATGGAACTGGTTTATGATGGAGAGCATACCCTATCATAGTGATGGCCCTTCCATAGAACCACATGAAGATCACAATTGTGCTGGAGGACTTGGCTTCCAATAGGCTTCAGAAGCCAGGCCTCGCCATTAGTTACCACCCTTTGCCACCCAAGTTATCACCATGCACAATCACAGCAGAACACGATTCACCGCCGTTCATGAAAGGATTACTGAAGGAGCAGCTACTGCCATGCACGACTAACGCCGTGTGCATCATGTTGATGATCATGCATGACTTAAGGCACTGACTAGTGCTATTAAAGACTAATGTTGAGCATCTTCAAAAAGACTAACGTCGGATGTGGCTTTGAGAAGTAACGTCAACTGTGCCTGACAAAGGTGTATCGTCGGCTAAGGCTAACACTGGATGTGCTCTTTATAGTCGTGAGTGCTAGCTCGTGACGCTTTGATTGCCAGCAATAGTGACTATTCAGCTTCCTTAAAACCCTTCGTCTCCCTACGACCATTTAGCGGCTGTTCAATTCTTGCAACCCTTCGGTTCCCGCGACGGTTCAATTCTCACAACGCCTCGGTTCCCGTGACTCCTCAGTCCTCGAGACCCGTCAGTTCCCGAGTCCCTTCGGTTGCTTGTGCCCTTTCATTTCCCTGGCAACCATTCACTTGCCAATGACGGTTTATTGCCATGTGACCTCTCGGCTTCCTGCCAAAAAACTCACTGGCAGACCTTCCCCTTCTACCCGACGATGGAAAACCACAAGAAAACTCCCGAAAACCAACAGAAGTTTGTCGGCAGCTCCCTGCGGTAACTTGGATCTTTTTCCCTTCTCTGGTACTCCCAGGACCACGGTCAAAATCTCTACAGACTTCGACCAACTCCCTATTTTGCTCGCACTACCTGCTCATCAACTCCAACAATAGTGACCCTCGCGAAGCGCCCTGCATAACTCTGCTGGTTCTTTGTGGACGACGTGCTTCCCGGTAAACTCTCGCCTGTAAAATCTATGTTCTTATCAAAATTCCCATAGGGAGCTCTCTCACTCTTACTGTTAAAAGCCTTAGCTGCTTTTACCTTCGGTAAAATGGTAAAAATGGGGTTTTACCCCCTTATATAAAAGATGCTTCCTCAAAGTGCCCCTCACAAAGAAAGAATACCAGACAAGTCCTTAAAGGCCAAACGGCAATGGGCCGGACTGAGTCGGGCTCAGACCCAAGCCCCGGACAGAGGCTTACTGTTGTCAATGCAATGTCGAGCGTCAAATGGTAAAGAACCAAGGCTGGGCTTGGCCCAAGCCCGAGGCTAGGTCTCAGACCAACGCCGCTCGTAGCTAACGACGCGTGTGAAATCTCATGACTCATGCCGCACGTGAAACCTCACGACTAACATTATGAGTGAAACTCCCTGATGAACATCGTTTGTGACTAGTGTCGTGCGTCAGTGACTGCTCAATGTCGTTCGTGCAACTGGTGACTCCATGTTAATACCACGCATGTCTGAATCTTATCATCATCCCCAGTAGGAGTTACACCAATGCTGTAGTCCATCATCCCCAATGGAGTTAGGTGTATGCAAAAAGGGTCGTGCTTACCCTTTTAATCCCCATGAGTCAGTCTCGCACCAAGCTATCTTATCCTCAGGGAGTCGGGTTACCTTTTATAAGCCTATTCCCCATGGAGTTTCATCTTTCACCTTAAGAAGCCATACTTGCCCCCTACCCCTAGAAGTTCACTTCTGTTTGCCATCCCTCTTAGGGCCACCATCTCCATCTAAGCTCTCTGCTTGTGTATAGCCTTAATCATTTTATCCCCAGGGAGTCAGGTTGCTATCCACAGACCTATCCCCCAACATGGCGACCCACACCATGGTCTATGCTGCATGACCCTAAACTGCATAGTCATGATCCGTTCTGCATGACCTTAAACTGCACAACCACGGTCTAGATGCACGACCCTAAACTCCATGGTCCAAACCATATGACCTTAAATTGTAGCGGAGGTCCAGTTGCGTCCAGTTGCATGACCTTAAAGTGCATGGTCTTAGTCCCATGACCTTAAAATTGCACAGCCATGGTCAAAGCTATGTGACCTTAAACTATAGTGCACGACCGGGTCGCATGACGTTAAAAGGCTTAGCACCATGGTTTAAACTACATGACCTTAAACTGTAGCAGAGGTCTGGTTGTACGACCTTAAACTACATGGTCTTGACTACATGACTCTAAACTACTTAGCCATAGTCCGAGCTATATAACCTTAAAACTATAGTGCACGTCCTGACCGCATGATGATAAACTGCTTTGTATAAGTCCTGGAGGCATCACCTTAAACACGCCCCCACACACATGCACATGCCCTTTACATGCATCTTCACGCTCGTCTTCCCTAACCAACCCGTCCATGTGTGCGCACCACTTTCATCAACTCCCCAGTGAACCCCTTCATTACCATTCATCATTCCCCAGTGAGTCTCACCCATGCTCACAAAACGGAGAGCCATCCCGCCATCCATACCCACTATCAGCTATTGGGTCACCACTTTTTACCCACCATTCATACATCATCCATCTTGCATAGGGAGCCTCATGTCATCTCCCTAAAGTGAGTTAAAACCACCACCATGCTCACTTTATGGCCTCCATAGACTTGCCATTCACCACCACCACGGTCCTTAAACTGTAGTGCATGTCCTGACCGCATGACATTAAAAAGCTTCGCACAGGTCCCGAAGGCATGACCTTTAACACGCCTTCACAAAACAAAGAGAAAATAAATAAATAAATAACGGGCATAGTGTATACCTGGTCAAGGGAATGGCATGAATAAAAATGATGGATGGGCACGGTCACGAAACCATGAGCAAAAGAGTTTCGTAGAATAAAAACCCGGGCATGGTGAAAACCCGAAAGGCCAGTGTGAGTAAAATAGATAATAAGGGTGGACATGGCCAAAAGGTCATGGGTAAAAGACCCCTGAAGAAAAGGAAGTTGGTGAGAACCGTCTCTTTGGTGCCACTTCCCAAGGCCAAGTGAAAACCTACAAAGGGCGCTTGGATCAATAAACAGGTTGATGCAGCACTCGCCTTTATAGGCGGCTTCAGCAAGCATTCAGAAAAAAAAAATCCCTCGTGTCACAATATCAGGACCAAAAAATATGAGCATCAAGGAAGATTTCGACAGCTTGAGTCCATTTACAAAAGGACTCAACGGACAAAAGACTCGCCAAGAAGGCAAGACAATTCTCATGAGGAAGAGCACTATTCCCACGAGGTCACTTACGCATTCCAAGATGTTGAAGATGCCCCAAGAAATCCAAGTCAGCCAGACCTTGGACCTGTTATGCAGCAACAAGATTGAGCTCTCAGAGGACACCTCAAACAAAGAAGAGAGGTATTCTGATCGATGAAACTGCTAGCAGTAGGAAGGGGTTATACCCACAGCTGGTCACCTCGATAAACTGAGGTATCCTGCCCACCAAGGACAATATGGTGCACCATGCAAATGGATGCCAACCAAAATCCCTTCAGCAGACCACCCAAAACAAACAAACCAGTATCAAATGGGAAAAATGCGCTTCAGCATGGCACTCAACTATCAGACGGGCCTGATTCTGAACAACGAGGTCTGCACAAAATCCTCATCTATCAGAATCACTAATACCCTTGAGGGTGAGGACTTCAATAGGATCCCTCAAAAAAGTTTCTTCTCCCCTTAAAATCTCCACGGATTGACTTGTACATTACATCCAAACATCTGAGCATCCTAGTCACAGCATTGCATGGATCTCCTTGGCGTTCACGTGGTCCTGTGGCTAAGAAGGAAAAAGTAATAAAGCCGAAGAAATTTTTTTGAATGTTCTCCTTCTCACTTATCTCGAAGCATAACATTCAGCAAGGCAAGCTGTTTGAACACAATTTTCAGCACCTTGGGTCCCCGATACGTAATAAAAAGAGAAGTCGGTTAATAAAGCCTGAATTACAGTGGAATTCTTGACAGTCTCAGAATTTCCCCAGAACAAGTGAAAATGTGCATAAAGACCTCAAAAGTCCACCTGCAAATTTTCGTCGTAATTTGTCTTGTCTATGATAGTGCAAACAAAGAAACAATTTTGGAAAAATTAGTCTCTAGCACCCTAAAACGAATCCTGTAACTAGAAATCTATTTTTGATATGTCAAATTGTTGTGAAACCACCGTCATTAGATCCGACACGGTTGAAAACCCCTACGGGCCAAGTTTCAACTTAATCGGGTGCTTCAAAACAAAGTTATGGGTAAAAGACCGAAAAGGGATAGGTGGCACACTATTCCCGTGTGCCCTCCCTGCACCAAATCACCATTAATGGAGATTGTTTTTAATAGTCTCAGGCAGTGACTTTCGGGAGCCATATCTCACTCATCCCGAGTCGGATCATGCACAAATTTTGTGAGCATGTTTGTCTCATCAAGACGAGCCTTTCGGTATGTGGCACGCCCCATGACGACGCTTGAGCAGGAGGAAAAGCTAGAAAAAAGGAAGTTGCAAGAAGAAAATTCTATGATTCGTAAAGGAAGTTGCAGGGAATTCAGCAGTGACACGTCCTACTCAAGCAGCCATATCACGGTGCTCGCACATCAGATTGACACGAGACCAGTTCCATACATGCGTAAGGTCTAGGGCTACTATTGATCCAAATCTTGTGCGTGATGAACGATCGGATTTCATACGTGAGCCGATAAATTTGGGAAAAAATTTTGCTGTTGGAATTTAGATTTCGGCCAAAAACTCAAGACTGTAAAATCTTCGTCTGGGCACGAAATTGACTTGTGTTTGTTGCCACGCGATTGTGACGGTATGCTTAGTTCAATACAACGAAGAAATCACGAAGTCACATCAAGATATGAACACACTATTGATTCGAAGATTTCAAGATTTGCACGAATTTCAAGTCGCATGATCGTGGCCTAAAAACGCAATCTATGGCTCGAAGTTGGTATTAAATCAATCGCCATGACAAGCCCTATAAGAAAGAAATCATATTTTTGTGAAACGGGCACCAGAGCAACCTCGGATCATCCATGGAAGATCACGTACGTTCTAGGGCAGCAGCAGGGACTGTTTGGGAATTCCATGTATTGTTAACCAAGGGCAAAACAGTCATTTTGCACCCATTTTTAGAATTTCTTTTAATTCAAATAAATTTTAATTACTATCAATTAGGATAGTTTTTTAGCATCCACCCATGTTTGGTCCCAATTTTATAAATACATGCTAAACCTACTTGTAAAGGAACCCGCTCATACTTTCAATTGATGAATAAAGTTTAAGGTTTTTGTATTGAGTTGGAGAGGCACGTCTTGGAGAGAGAGAGAGGGAAGATAAGAATTATGCTAGTACCCTCCTCCCTAAGGTAATTCTCTCTTCCTTTCTTCTCTCTCCTCTTTTTTCTCTCTCCACTCTTCCTCTTCTTCAGTTTCTTTTCTCGCTCCTTTCTCTCTCTTTTCTTTCTTCTTCTTTTTTCTGCTTCTCTCTCTTCTTCTTTGAGAACATGCACAATGTGGCAGAGCCGTGCATGCCTCTCTCTTCCTTTCCTTTCTCTCTTCCTTTTCTTTCTCTCTTCTTTTTCTTCTTCTCCTTCTTTATTCTTTCTCTATCTTTTTCTCTACTTCTCTTTGTCTGAGCATGCATGGCGATGGCAGCGCCATGCATGAATTTCTCCCTCTATTTCCTTTTCTCTCTAACACACATGGTGGTGGCAGTGTCGTGCGTGTTTCATTCTCTCTCTTCTTGTTCTTCCCCTCTCCTTCTTTACTTATGCTCTCTACTCTATCGTTCTCTCTTCTTCTCTCTATTTGAGCGTGCATGGCGATGGCAACACCATGCATGAACTTCTCTCTATTTTGTTTTCTCTCTCTAACACACACGATGGTAGCAGTGTCGTGCGTGTTTCCTTCTCTCTCATTCCTTCTTTCTCCTCTGACTTGTTCCTTCTTCCTAATCTCTTTCCTTTTCTTTCTTTCTTCTCCTCTGACTCTTTCTTAACCTCTCTCCTCACTTTCCTTTTCTCTCTTCTTTCTTTTCGTCACTCACTGTTCACCTTTCTTCTCTCTCTACTTTCCTTTCTTCTTTCTCTTCCCCTAACTCTCTTTGCTTCCTCGTTGTCTTTCTTTCTCTCACCTTGTTATTTCTTTTCTCTCTCCTCTCCAATCATGCACAATGATACTCATCGTCGGGCATGACATTCTCATTCTTCCCTTATCCTCTGAAACATGCACAGTGAGCCTGGCCTTAACCCGAGTGGTGGGCCAAGCCTCTGTCCAAGTTTCCCCTTCCCATGTTGTGCCCGATGATGCTCATCACCGCGCACAACATTCCTTTCCTCATTCTTTGTTGAGGACACTAAACCGAGCCCTTTCTCGAGTGGCGGGTCGGGTCGTGTCTTAGTTTTTTATGACACGAGCGGCAATGCCTAACGCCACACGTGTCTTTCCCCTTTTTCTCTCCTCTTTCCCCTTTCTCTCTCCGCTTTCCTCTCTCATGGAGATGGAACCCATTGCCTTCTATGTTCTTTCTCTCTCCTCATTCCTCTGTCATGGGTAGTAGAACCCATAGTCGTTCATGTTCTTTCTTTCTCCTCTTTCCACTGTCATGGGTGGCGAAACCTATCGTCGTCCATGTTCTTTCTCTCTCCTCTTCCTCTGTCATGGACGATAGACCCATCGTCGTCCATGTTCTTTCTCTCTCCTTTCTTTTCTCTTCTCCCTTTTCTCTTTCCTCTTTTTTCTCTCCACAATCTTCTTCTCTCGCCTTTCTTCTTTCTTCCTTTTCTCTTATCTCTCGTTTCTCTTCTATCTCTTCTCTTTCTTTCTTCTCCTTTCCTTCTCTTTTCACCTATCACTTTTCTTCTCTCTCTCTTTCTCTCTTTGTTTTTCTTATCTCTCCTCTTTCTCTTTCTTTTTCTTCTTCCTCTCTCATTTAGTCAAGGGATAATCTAGCACGGTAGTCTTATCGTCAAGCAGTATTGCCGCCGTGCCGGTCTATGTTAACGTGCTCATCTTGCTGCCACATTGAACTCACCGTTGTGTCAGGCTAGTTAGTGTTGGTGTTCTGTCATCGAGTACTAATGTCGTTGTATCAGTCCGCGTTACCGTGTCCATCTTGCTACCATGTCAGGTCAATCATCATACCAATCTAGCCACTGTGCTAAGATAGCCACCTGGTCAAATGTTTCTTTCTTTTATGTTCTTCTCTTCTCTCTTCTTCCTGCTCCCAACCCTCATCTTATCATTTCTTCCCTTTTCTACTTTGAATGTGCACGCCTATGTGCATTCACCCAAAGACAAGGTGGGGTCTCTTAACCCACTTTTCTTGTAAAATTAACCATGTGTGTGTGACCTCAGAAACAGGAGAATAAATGTCAAGGGAGGCGATTCCAAACCAAGTGTGCGATTGGGGCGATTTCTTCGTGATCTAAGAGGGTGCCCATATGAGCCAGCCTGAGTAAGTCTCGAACCCACTTTAAATTCCTCTCTCATCGGTTGATATACCTACCTTGCTCGTGAGCAAGGTTCCCGAGAGAGCGATCTCAAGTTTCGGGTTCCCTTCAAAACCTGAGACACGTGCCACTAGATCATCCAGATCCGAGGGCGAGATCGAGGCACCTAACCAGGGATGAGAGACATCCTATGGAATTTGAGGATTGGTGAATTGCAGTATTTGGGCAAAGAAGGAGTGGTGGACCAAGAAACTTCAGGACGCTTGGCCTCTGAGGTGGAGGTTGCAGTGTTTTCCTTGATCGTATACTCATTTGCCCAATGCTGGGTAATTCTTCCGAGATCTGCACCATATGACAGGCTTCCTAAGAATAGAAGCTCTGTCCTATTGATTCTCTCAGCCTTTGCTCAAACTCAGGCTAAGGGGGCCACTGAGGTTTCTTCGACTTTGATCTCTTGTGCTTCTTTGTGGAGGAAGATGGCACTGGCTTAGCTCGATCCGCAAGAGTGTCAATAACCGTCAAGAACCCAGCCACCTGGGATAACGTTTTTCTCAACCGACTCCTGTGCGTCCTGCTTATACTGGTTCCTTTGAGTTCTCTGTCGAGAGCCTCGAGGTCTAGACATTCCCAGGTTGTACCTGCAAGAGACATAGAAGAGGAAGGAGAAGAAGAAGAAGAGGAAGAAGAAGAACATGGGTTAGTAAGTGAGGGACATTTAAGGTCATTCTCCTCATCGAACCGATTTGGGAAGCGTTTTACGTCATCACCAGAGTTGGACGTATGCAGGGGGTCTTTTGGTTCTTTCCCTTGCTTAGACTGTTGGGGAGTGCTTTTAATGTCAACACCCTCATTGGACTTGTGGCCTAGGGATATTCTCTTGATATGGTGAGGGAGGAAGGATGATCACATCGGGGCTGAAGTCCTGTACGGTCGGTAATGGAGGAAGAGGCCTGAGAAATTCTTGCTCAACGATTGGTTGAGGAATCTTGTTCTCCTCCCGTCTTCTCCTGGTTTTCATTGGAAGTTCTTGATTCATCTCGCTAAGTTTGTGAGCAACCCTAGCTTGACGAACTGCCTCTTGCTTTAAGGACTTGAGTCCGCTCCACCCGTGGTGGACTCTCCATGGCTTGGAAGTCAAGGATTCAATAGAATCGGAGGCATCAACATGAAACTCTTGCAATGAAGCATTCTCCTGGATGGGGACACTGACTTGCGGATGATCTTTTGTGACGGTGCAAGCAATGTGACCTCTTTGAACCTTCTTTACAACTATGGCTTCGAACCCATACCATTCGCTTAACTTGTTACCCCAAATCTGATGATACAAGCACCAATGATTCTCGGTTCCCTGAGCAAGGCGCATGGGTTACCTTGCCGGCTTTGGAGTGATAAGCCCTTGTTAGAGCATCATGCCGAACAAAGCTTGAAGGAGATCTGATGGTAGCTCATCAGAAGAGTGTTGACCTTCGCTTTCTTCCTGCACTATCATCGCGTGAGAAGCCTCAGTTGCCCCGAATGCCTTCTTAAGTTCTTCAAGCTTTATCTGACTTTTCTGAATCAGAACCTAGATGATGTATTTAAGTGTGTAGCATTCCTCTATGCGGTGGCTTATCCTCTGATGATAAGCATAGTACTTTGCGTGGGTGTCGAGTCCGGCTTGATCAGCAAACTTGCTCTCAGGAAACTCAATCATGTTCAGCTCCAGTAATAACTGGAGTACTGCAGAGACCCATTCCTTTTTGAAAGGATAAACCTTATTCTTATGCTTGACTCAATAATCATCTCGATTAAGGTTTGTAGGTGGGGGTACTCGATTGTATGATTGTTGCTGCTTGCCTGCCTGAGGCGCTTTTGCTGTGCCTACCCCTTTGGAGACATCCAAAGTTTGGGATGCAGCCTTCTTTGGATCACTGACAGTGACGGCTGCAGTGATTACCCCTTTTTATTGATTGCCCCGGGCATTGGACTGAGAATTACCTTTGCCCCCGTTGTTTCCGGAGCTCGCAAGCTGTTGTTGTGGCCCGCCATGGTGGCATGATAGGCTTTCTATGCAAACAAACTTAGAGATTAGCTCTGACATGGAGGTCGGATTGGAGGCCTCAACATGCAGGGCAATCTCAGGTTGCATGTTTCGTACACAAGTCTGGACTGCTTCCTTCTCAGGCATAGGATGAGGATGGCGAGCAGCCAAACATCTTTTTATGAATTGATCCACGGGTTCATCTGGTTCCTGAATCAAGGTGAGTAGATCGATGGTTTGGACCTCTCTCTTGACCTCATAGAAGAGCTGGTGGAACTGTTTCTCCATTTCTTCCCAAGTATGTACTGAATTTGGGGGGAATCCGAGCATACCATTGAAAAGCCGGGACATCAAGGGTTTCAACAAACTGACAGAGGAGGAGTCTCCCATCAGCCATTGTCTCTCGTCATGCCGCTTGAAAATACGTGATATACTGGTGCGGAAATGTTGTACCATTGAACAGGGGAAGCTTCCCTTTTTTGTAGTCTAAGGGAAATGGAGCCTGATCAATGTAGGAGGTGTATAGGTTTTGGTAAAGCGTTGTACCCTGCATTCCTGGGATCTATCTGTTCTTTGAGTTATGGGTTACCACAGCATCGATGTCTGCCTGTGAGATGGGGCGAGGGACGGAATTGTCCTGTGAGGCAGGAAGAGGAGGCTGCCTTGGAGCTACATCACCTGAGTGTTAGGAGTCGACCTCATGATGGGATACATTGACTGGGGACCTCATGCTTTCCATGCGATCAATCTTCTCCATCATTGCTTGCACCATCTGTTCGAACCTATCCATGCGTTCCTCTTGACTATAATTAAGTTCGATCACAACCATAACGCTAACCATTTCCTCAGAGCTGTCGGCCTTAAGTGCAGTTGAAGGCTTCCTAGCTTGGCGGGTCATGCATGGCAGATCGGTCAGCAAGGGCTCAGCGTGCCCAGACAGAACTCGAGTCTTATATGTCGATCGTGTGAGGACCGGGTCTTGACGATCTTGGGTCCGTGGCTACTGAGTGGTCGAGTCATCTTCTACAACACTGACCATTGTGCAGGCTTCTCGTACCTCCTCTTCGGGCTCTGTGATTTGAAGAGGGTGGAACGGATTCTGGTGAAGAGGGTCATCAGGAGAGGCTGCCCCGACCATCTTGGTTGCTTCCCTAGTCAGCATTTGTAGGCCCCTATCGCGTTTAACTTTGAGGCTTTGATGGACCTCCCACCAGAACTGTGATTGGGACTGCGGCTGGCCGACTTTTCTCGAGCAAGAAATGACTGTCACCATCAGGTGAAGAAATGAGTGCGGACTAGGTACTGGTCAACCTGGGCCGGGGAGGAAGAAGGACGTGATCTCCCATCAGATCTTTGCCCTGAGCTCTCTTACGGGCTTTAGATACATGACCAAGCTGATGGGGCTGGCTTAACATGGTACTCTTGGGGAAGGTCTTCGAGTACCAGGGCTGGAGATGCTTGCTCGAAAGAGAAGGGGCAGGCGGGGGAAGGATCAACTCATGACAACGCCTGATTCGGGAGCGAGGAGAGGTTCGTGAAGGTGCCACATGTGTGCCCCTTGAAGAAGGATCACGGGTGACTTTAGGGTCAGCCCAGGCTCGAACAGATGTCTGGCCTTATGAGGCTGAGAACTACGAGCAGATGTCTGCAAGAGAGTAGGTGGAATCCTACCCCTTATATGGTGCACTAGTGTGTGTTGAGAGGGAGAACGAGGGGGTCGTCTTTCGTGTACGCGGGTTGGTGCAGCGACAGTGTTTCCCCAAGTGCTGGGATGTACATGCATAACATGTACAGGACCTGGCCCGAGGAGGCCTGATCCTGGATACTTACTCGAGGTAACATAAGGGTTGCCTCGAGGTTTGGCTCGAGTGAATGAACCACGAGCCTTAGGGTGTGTGCGCGAGGTGGAAGCGTCAGGGTCTTCGCCTGGATGTGTTGAGCCTCTAAGCATAGAGACCCTAGGTGGTAGAGGAATGTGAGGGATAGCTTAAAGGCGACCAACAAAAGCAACGACAACTTCCTTGCCTTTTACAAAAAGGGACTGGGCAACCTTTCGGCGTACCTCGGCAATACGGCCTGCGAGTGACTTGCCGGTGACAGGGTGCATGCTGTGAGTGGTAGCAAATGCCCTACCAATGGAAAGAGCTTTGGTGGGGGGTTCCACCAAAGCTAGGAGGTGGGGAGTTAGGGACCTTTAAGTCCCTTCTCACGCCAATCCAGGTCAAGACCTGGGAGCTAGACATTGGGTCTTTACTCAGAAGGAAAGTTGAGAATGAAGTCGAAGAAACTTGTTCCCGGGGGATGCTCACGAATGCAGGGATGAGAAAATCTCCAATCCGGATAAATGGGTTAAGAAACCCGGAAGCCATGTGAGTGCAGAAAAACAAAAACAAAGGAGAGAATAGCCAAACAAGGACGATCCGACAAAGGGGTAGTAAGTCCCCAATGGAGTTGCCAAGATGGTTAGGTGCCTCGATCTCGCCTTCTAGGTCAGGATGACCTGGTGGCACGTGTCTCAGGTTTCAAGGGAACTCGGGACTTGAGACCGCTCTCTCAAGAACCTTATTACAAAACAAAGGCAGGTACACCAATCGATGAGAGAGGAATTTAATGTGAGGTGAGACACACCTCACCTGAGTCCGTAACTCACTCGGGCTTACTCGCGTGGGTGCCCTCTTAGATCATATCGAAAAGCCCCCCAGTCCTACAACTGATTCAGAATCGCCTCTCTTGACCCATACTCTCCTGTTTCTGCAATCACACATATACTGTTAATTTACAAGACAAGTGGGCTGAGGGACCCCACCTTGTCTTTGGGCAAAGGCATACAGGCATGCGCATTCAAGGAAGAAAGAGAAGGAGTGAGATGAAGGTTGAGGTGATACGAGGAGAAGGGAGAAATAAGATAGAGGGAAGAGAAGAGAAGAAAGAGGAAGAAAGGAGGAAGAAAGAGAAGGGAGAAATAAGATACAGTAGCCAGACCAGTATGATGATTCACCTGATGTGGTAGCAAGACCGGCACGATAACTCAAACCGACACGGCGACAATACTACTCAATGACAAGACCCACACCGACCAACCCGGCACAATGGCTAACATGTCGTGACAACAAGATGGGCATGGTAACTCAAGCCGGCATGGCAGCAATACTGCTCGATGACGGAACTACCATGACAGCGTTAATCTTAGCATCCCTTGGTCAAACGAAAGAGGAAGAAAGGAGGAAGAGAGAGAAAATAGAAGAGAGAAAAGAGAATATAAAAGATAGAGAAAAAAGATACGAGAGGAAGAAGAGGGAGAAGAGAGATTAGAAGAAGAGAGAGAAAGAAGATAAAGAAAGAAGGAAGAGAGAAGAGAAATATTTGAAGAAGAGAGAGAAAGGAGAGAAAAGAAATAAGAGAGAGGAGGAAGATTGAAAGAAGAGAGAGAAAAGAGAGAGGAGGAAGAAGAAAGAAGAGAAAGAAAAGAGAGAAGAAAGAAGAAAAGGAGAAGAGAGAGAAAAGGGTAAGAAGCATGATCGACGATGGGGTTCCTCCGTTCATGACAGAGGAGAGAGAAGAAAGACAGAAGCATAGACAGTGGTGGGGTTCTGTCGTCCATGACAGAGGAGAGAAAAAGAGGGGAGGAGCATGGACAGCGATGGATCCCGCCATCCATGACAGGGGAGAGAGAAAGATGGAAGAAGCATGGATGGTGATGGGGTTCTGCCATCCATGATAGAGGAGAGAGATAGTAAGAAAGAACATAGAAGGCGACAGGTTATGTCATCCATGAAGGAAAGAGAGAACGAGATAACATGGACAGTGACAGGCTTCGTCGTTTATGACAGGAGAGAGAGAAAGATATAACATGGACGATGATAGGCTCCACCATCCATGATAGAAGAGAGAAAGAAGGAAAGAGAAAACATAAACGTCGTTAGGTTCTACCGTCCATGAAGAGAGAGAGAGTCAAAGGGAAGAGAACAAAAGACAAGCACAGCGATAGGTTTTACCACGTGTGTCAAAAAGGACTCAAACATGACCCAGCCCGCCACTCAGGAAAGGGCCCAATTCAATGTCCTTGTTTAGGAATAGTGAAGAAATGTCATGGGTAGCGATGGACATCGTCGTGTATGATAGGAGGGAAAAGGAACTCAAACAGAGGCTCGGCCCGCCACTCGGGTTAAGGCTCGGCTCACTATACATGTTTCAGAGATAAGAAAATAAGGTGAACGTCATGCATGGCGATGTGCTCGGCAATGGGCATCGCCATGCATGACTAGAGAGGTGAGAGAAAGGAAAGAATAGAGAGAGAGAAAGAAAGAAAGACATAGAAGAGGAAATAGTACAAAGAGAGATAAGAAAGAGAGAGAAGGAAGATGAAAGGGAAGTAGAGAGAGAAAGAGGAAGATTAAGAAAGAGAGGGGATGAGAGAGGAAAGAGAACAGAGATAAAAGAGGAAATTAGGGGAAGAGAGGCATGCACGACAGTGTCTATTGTCGTGTATGTCGAGAGTGAACAGAGAGGTAAAAAGAGGAAGAGAGAGAAAGAAAGAAGAAGAGGGAGAAAGAGAGAGAGAAAGACACGCACAGTGATGGTTACTGTCGTGTCTATTTGAGGCAGGGAGGAGAGAGATAAAGAGAAGAAAAATATGAGAGAGAAAAAAAGAAGAGGAGAGAAAAGAGAGGAGAGGAGAGAGAAGAAAAAAGAGAGAAAACGAAAGAAGAGAAGAGAGAAGAGAGGAGTAGAGAGAAAGTTACCTTCACTAAGGGGTACCAGACTTTTTCTTCTCTCTCTTCTCTCTCTCTCTCTCTTGGACATGCCCACAATTTCAATGTAAAACTCTCAAATTTTGTTCATGAGATTGAAGCTCTTTACAATTAGGTTTGGCATGTATCTATAGACTTGAGCCCAAAACAACGGTGGATTCCCAAAATTTGACCTAATTGATGATAATTACAATTTATTTGAATTAAAATAAAATCTAAAAATGGGTGCAAAATGTTGGTTTTGCCTCTGCCCAATAATACACAAAATTCCAAAATAGCCTTAGCTGCTGCCCTATAACGTGCGTGATTTTTCATTGATGATTCGACGTTGCTTAGGTGCCTGTTTTGCAAAAATATGATTACTTTCTCGTTGGGCTTGGCATGATGATCAATTTGGTACCAACTTCGAGCCACGGATCGTGTTTTTAGGCTACGATCACGCGACTTGACATTCACATGAATCTTGGAAACTTTTGATAGATAGTGCACTCGTTTCTTGATGTTTTTTTTATTGTTTCTTCAATGAATTGCATTGAGCATGCCATCACGATCGTGTTGCAACAAACGCAGCTTGATTTCATGCCCGGACAAAGATTTTTCCTTCTTGGGTTTTTTGGTCGGAATCTGGAATCTGGTGGTCGAAACTTAAAGCAACGTTATCCACTTCGCACTTGAAATCCGACCGTTCATCATGTGCGAGGTTCGGCCCAGATGTAGCCTCTGACCTTACCCATGCAATGGAACATGTCTCGTGTCGATCTGTTGTGTGAGCGTCGTGATACAGCTGCTCGAGCGAGATGTGTCGCTACTGAAAATAGAGTTCTAGTTATGGCTTGAAACGGACCACTATATATCAGGGCTTTATTGACTGGCTTCTCTTTTATTCCGCATCGGGGACCAAGGTGTCAAAAAATGTCTTCAAACAGCCCTGTCCTTATTTCTTTGGGAATTGGGCGCAACAATTTGAAATGCTCGTACGCCCAACACTAAAATGCATGTATAATAAAAAAGAATCACAACAACAAATATTTATCGAACTTAAAAAAATTATTAAAACATAATATACTAGCATTACTAACAAAAGAGTGGTTGATCCACTTAGGTGTTGATGATCAGGATGAACAAGCTTTGATAAGCCTCGAAACAAAAAAGCTAGGGCAGCTGCACCTCATGTATACCGACCAGCTACTTCCATATCCTCAAAAAGATGTAAATATATTGTAGGAATTGTACCATCTGTTGAATCAACACATATTGTGCAGCCGAATAGATATAGGAGGTAACCACTGGTGTATCGTAAAAGAGTGGTGCAGTTATAGTTCTGTAGTAACCGCTTAAAAGTATTCATCGGCCATGTTAGCCAAATAATATAATGGCTACAATTAGGTGGCAACTGTCCTATGATACGGACTATATAATCCTTGTAGTTCTCCACTCTCCTCAAAGCTACAGTTACATCAGTCACCTTTAACTGGAGAATTTTCCATGCGTCTTCAAGAGTAAACATCATCTCTCCGACATCTATATTGAAGTACCCAATTTTCGTCTATACGCGCCACCTCTTGATAATAGTAGATAATGTGCCACGGTCATGGTGAGTCTCATCGATACTATGGTTAGAGGATACAATCCTGATCTCCGGACCAAATTAATTTGATCATTGTTTGTTAAAGGTCATAAAGAAGTTGCATTAAGCTTCTCATCAACCCTGAGGACATTTTCTCGATCCTGAAATGGAATTTGTGATTTCAGTTACTAAAATAAATAAATTGATTAACTAACATAATAAACAAATAATATTTTAAATACTTGTAAAAATATCTCCTTCCTAGATCATCTGTGATATATGTTCTCTCTGTCTATTAAGCAATCTAGGAATCTCATGACCTCCAAGGAAGGGTGCATCTTCTGCCATGATCCCTATTCAAAAAGCCATCATAAACAACAAACTCATAGTAATCACACTGGACTCTTTTGGTACAAGTGAATCAAGTAGGTTTAATCACAGTCATTGCGACACAAAACGTACAAAAGAGCTTAAGCTCTGTGAATATGAGAAGTTATAAATCCCCAACCATTGCATACAAGAGAAATGAACACGAGAAATTATAATAAAGTACAAAAAAAAAAAACAATGCTGAACAACTTCAAAGAAACAAAGATTAGAGGAACAGGGTTGTCAAATCAATAAGTTGCCAACTCTCAGTGATCTGCAACCTCAAAGAAAACTTTTCTCGAACAGTTTATGTTCGCACTGCTATGACGCAACAAAAAACTAATAAAGGAACAAACAAAACA
>NW_006498435.1:4443160-4474873 GCF_000471905.2 Amborella trichopoda
ACTAATTATTATCTAGAGTAATATTTCTTACTCAATTCTGATGAGGGAAAGGTAGACCGTGAGTAGAGTTGAGCGCGAAAGGTTGAGTGACTCTATTAAGGGTAAAACAAGAACTGTAAAGAAAGAATGGGCTTTGGATTAGGGTTTATAATGTGCAAAAGTATTACGGCATTTCAATTGCCATAATAAAACTTCAACTTATTACGGTAGAAAGAATGCCGTAAAGAAAATGTTATCTATTATGGTACTTAAAATACTGTAATATTGCTTCAAGTTATTATGGTATTTTAGTTACCATAAAACTTACAATATGTATTACGGTAAAACGACTACCGTGAAGGTTATTTTTGTAAAAAAAAAAAAAACACCTGAAAATGAAGAAAAATGGTATAGACAAAGTTTAAGAAAGTTGGGGGTTTTTTTCAATTAATCTAAAATTTAGGTATATTTTCGATAATTACCCTATTATTAACCTAAAAAGTTCTATAGCATAACTGATGGGTAGCATGAGTACTAAATATCATGTTAAGATGCCTAACTCGGTACTGTAGAATTGGAATTAGAAGCTTGGAGATTCACGACTCATTTATGCATTTTAGGGAAATTCGCCACGATAATGCATCACTTATTGACAATTTAATATTCTATTAAGGGAAGTGACATGATTTCTATGAGTGAATGCAGAAATGAGTCACCTCTTAAAAATCTATTTTTATGATGGATTTTTTTGCCTAATTTTTAAGGACATGTAATCTCTAGCATGGAGATCATGAATATGAAAAAATAAATAAATTTTAAAAATTAAAATAATAAGTCTGTTAAGAAAACATTTGAACCGTTAATTTCAATATTGTTTTTAATGGACCACCTCTTTGCATCCATCCGTAAGATGGATGCTTTATACCTCGGGGACCGTGGATGTAGAAATGTAGTCCTTGCTGCATGAAACAATTTTCCTTACTAGAATATTTATTAGGCATTAACTATGTAACATCTTATTTATATCATTTGATTAAATTTCAAAATACTAATTAAAAGACGCATGATCATGAATGCCAATAGATATTCTACTCCCTCAAGTAAGATCTCATCTAGAATTAATTTTAGGAACCTAAATTTCGAGGATATAACATCCTTAACCTGTGAATAAATCTTAACAAAAAACAATTCTAATTGTACCTTCTATATACTTGCACCTTCTATATACTTAATAAGTAATATATTGAAATTGAATAGCGATCATCCAATTTTTAAATTGTGAGATCTAAGTGTTATAAAACTCAAATTTCAAAAAAAAATAAAAATAGAATAATCATCTAGTAAATTCTTAAGTGGTTCTTAAAATTTAAGATTGAAAAAACCCCCCCAAACAGTTCTTCTAACCGAGGGCGGAGAAATAAAATATGCTCTCGAGGAAGCACATATATGCACTCTAATGAATTAGAATAGGTACAAATGTGTAAATATTGAATAAGGCATCTCTCATGGGTATTTTGATAAATGGATTTTATATAATGAGACTATTTACCTTTGATATAAGAAGGTCACAATTATTTGTAACTATCCAATGTGAAATCTGATAGCTTGGGTGTGTCACAAAGTTTGAGAAATGAAATATGATAGCTTGGGTGTGTCACAAGGTTCGAGAAAATTTCTTTTGAACTTTGAGCATGGTCAATGAAATAAATGTAGCCACCCAATTTCACATCTAAGAGTCAAGATTAATTGTGACCACCTTGCATTTAATTATTTTCAAATTCCAACTCTAAGTATATGTATTTGATGAGCTTTTTGAAAGTAAATAAAAAAGGATTATGTAAGGGTGCTCACACTATGGAGTAAATTATGGAGTAATTCATCATTGTACTTAACAAATTTTGGATACTTCTAAACCCTTGTTTTGTACATGGAGTATTTTTTAATAAGGTAATTTTGGTCATTATGATATGTGTGACGTCATCCACGTGTATATAATAATAAGTTGCATTTTTTTGTTAATTATAATTTTTATATTTTTGTATTTTCAGTTATATTATTTTTAGATATAATTCAAATTATCTTCAATTATATTAGTAAATATATTATTTACTTATAAGTACATATTGCTCTAAAAATTAGAGAGTGAAAATACAAAAACATGTCACATGATACATATAACAAATAACCCATAATAATGATATATCTATTGCTAATAAAATTGATAATAATGTTGGTATTACTTATTTTTCTTCATTTCATGGTTACAAAGATTTCTCTCTATGTATTTTTCTTTTTCCAATTTAGAATTGTATTATGCAGTCGTAAAAAAGTACTGAGAGAAAATGAAAAGCAGAAAGAGAAAAATAGAAATGAAAAAAGGAAAATGGAGTTTTTTTTTTTTTTAATGATTCTTATTTACTGTTCCACAGTTGTGATTATCGAATCAAACCACCCTCAGCATTTGTATTACAAAAAGATCAAAAGAATACATCATTATCCAACTAAGTGTGGTACATGGTACTCAATAAAAGCCATCCAACATCCATTCCTGATAGCAGATGCCAACAAGTAATTGCACATGAGCGTGAAAGTCATGCCCACTACAGTTATCCATCATCCAGGCAAGCAGTAGATGCTCAGTGGAATTCCTTCCATTGGATTACTGCCTTTCCCCATGAGCATAGCTCATGTTTTTGACAGTTGCATCTTTTTCTTGCCCCCTCATGCCCCTCAAGAACCAGCAGTCACCCCCAACCTCAGAGTAAGCAAGAGAAACACCAGCAAAACAATATTTGTTCAAGGACTTGTATCAAAGGCATCTCCACAAACTTACAATTATGACACATTGTAGGAATTGATATACCAAGGAAATGCATACTATTTGAGGATATAGAATATGGAAAACATGGTCCATTGGGATCAATTTATCTTTATCCGTGGATGATAACGGAGAAAGTGTAACCCATTATTGGGAATAGACGTGACATCACCCACATGGAGCATACTAGTGGCTTCTAATGCTCCATGTGGGCGATGTCACATGTTAATGATGTCGCAACTCTTGTAATGACTAAAAATATCATTTCTAAAAAAAAACTCAATGTACAAAACAATGGCATATAAATGTTCAAAATTTGTTGAGCACAATGATAAATTACTCCGTAGTGTGAGCACTCTAACATAACTCATTTTTTTAATAAGGGTATTTTTTGTCATTAGGAGGGTGTGACGTCATTCCTATGGGGTACGACATCACTCACATGAAGGATTAAATGCCACTAGTGTTCTTCATGTAGGTAATGTCATATCTCATGTGGATGATGTCACACTCTCCTAATGACCAAAAATATCCTCATTAAAAAAATACTTCATGTACAAAACAAAGGTATAGAAGTATTCAAAATTGTTGAGTACAATGATAAATTACTCCATAGTGTAAAGAGAAGTGATCTGCAACCGTTGTATCATACTATGATGAAACGGTGAGTTGGCCAAATTTTAGCTAGGTTCTTGAGCAATTCAACAGGTGAGATTAAGACATACTTTATAATAGGATTTCAAAACGATCAATGATTTCATACAACTGTTGTATCATAGTATAATGGAACGACGTTTTTAGAAAACCATGTTTGTGTTATTTGTACGACCTAAAATTTTGTACACACACTCTCTTCATCTCAATAATCAATCCCAAAAAATAAAAAAAAAATTCAATTTGAACCCTAGATATGGTTAAAATGAGTCCCCTCCAAAAATGAATCTAGACCATGCATTTGGTAAATTTCAAGATCTTAGCCTTTATAAAAGCAAAATCATTGTTTTCTTTTTCAACATTGTTTATCTAATGATAATAAAGCCATCCAAAAAAATTAGAAATGAAAAAATCCTTCTAAGGCCTAGATCTAAGCATCTCACCAAAATGAACGACCTATGTTAATTGGGCTAAAAAAATGCTTTCTAGATTGTGTTTTTAAATTTTTCTGTTTTTATGATTGTTCATTAGAAGAAAAAAAATAGTGTATATTTCCGGATCAAACAAATGGCCATAACATGCGTTTTTAGGATTTTTGCATTATATTACTGTACAACTGTCGCATAAAATTATTGCTCTTTGAGAACCCCAAAATTTGTTCTATCTTCTCATTATCTCCCACCTCTCTCACTCTCCCTTCACTCCTCTCCCTCTCCTCATCTCGTCTTCTCGTTATGTCCCTCTCTTGTCTATCTTCCTCTCCCCATCATCTCGCATGATCCTTTCTTTCTCTCTTCTTCCCTCTCCAAGCTCTCGCTTCTTCCCTCTCCAGGCTCTCTTCTTTCCTCACTCATTTTCTTCCTCCATCTCTCTCATTGCTCCCAAAAAAGCTCAAAGCATTGATCCCTTTAGAGAGAAAGAGAGAGAGAGAGGGACTCAAGGGTTGTTTTTTCTCTAATTTGCAACTGTAAAAGCAGTTCTGGTATTTCAGGGCAATGGTGGATTTTATTGTATTTTTGTGCGTCTGATCTCTGGTTTTTTCTTTTAGGCCCTGGTCTTCTGATCTTTAGAAACATAAGGAGAGGTCTCAATGTGGTTTGTGATAGGTTCTGATCTTAATAGAATGTAGGTCTTCTTTTTCTCTTTTTGGTAGGTTTTTGTTTTCTTCTGCTTGAATATCAATAAAAGGTTCATGCGTTAGGGTTTGTTTAAAGATCTCTTTGTATATGTTTCTCTTTTGATGGTTTCTATGGTTTTATTTAGTAATATATCATATCACGTAAAAGAAAAGCTGATTTGCGGATGTGTTGCTAATTATGGGATTTTCTCGTTCTTCTTTTTGGTAATCTGATTGTTTCTTGCTAGAGAAATTTGTTCCATCTTTTCTTGATGAGTCCTTTTATTTATTTTGATTCAATATAGATAAATTGAATGTCTGAGTTCTACTTAATTTTGGGGTTTCATGCACAATTCTCTTAATGTCTTTTGAAATTTTTGGAGTTTCTCGTTCATTTTTTGGTAATTGTGTGCCTAACGACCAATCCTCTCAATGCTATGCATAATAAGTGGCTCCTTTTTCTTGTAGTTGAGATTTTTTGATAACATAGTGGTTGAATCTGTTGGTTTATGTCCTTTGAAAAATTTAGATAATCAAAGTAAGAGCATTGAGCTCAATGTCTAATTTGTGATAACAAGATTTTAGCTCAAGCTACCAATTCGGAAAAAACCTGCATTAAGCACAGAGTAGCAATATGGTAAAATCGATCTTGAAGCTCAAATTAGAAACTGGAAAAACGAGTTTTAAGCTCAAGGTAGCAAATGAGGAAAATCATGTTTTAAGCTCAAAGTAGCAATCGGGGAACATAAATCTTTAAGCTCGATATCATGTAGATGCTTCTTCTGGGCTTGGAGGCACTCAGTGATGTCACTGTCTTTGAGGTATTTAACACTCCCTTACTTGATCTTCCACGATGCAATCAGGCTTTGGACATAATACCCCCATGACATATCCATTCAAGTGATGCACTATTATAGCCTTCTCTAGTTTCACAGCGGTACTGCTGAACTAAAACTCATTTTTTTATTTCTTAAAATTGTTTATCCAATTTCCATAAGATCATCTTCAAAAATTGGGATAAAGAAAGAATCCATCTAATGACTAAATCTAATCAATGCATCAAATGAATGGCACATGTCTATTGGGCTAAACAAATCAATTTTTATTATGCTTTTTTATTTTTTGAGAATTCTTCTTCATAGTGAACTGAGTCTATGTTCAAAACTTAGGCTTAAACAAGTGCTTCTAACATGGTTTTGGAATGTATGTTTCTTTATAGGGTGCAGTTGGCATACGGATGCATCCACAGAGATAAGGTGTACCTTCAAATTTTATCATGGTATATAATTTTGATGTAAAATGTTCTTAGGATTATCTCAAAATATATTTTTATATCTAATTATAAAATTTGAAATTTTAAAAATGGTTAAAATCAAGTAGATCTGTAAACATAAGAAAATCTTGAAAATGGACGGGATAGATAATATGTTGTAAAATGCATTATTTCTGAGATTCAAAATCTTTCTATTTTTCATGATCATACATCTCGATGTCAAGATGATCAATCAAAGGGTTTTTTTATCGTTAAAACTACATTTTCCGATGGATTTTTTAGGAGCATCCGTAGTTCTACATTATAAGGTAGCATCCTTATATAAACTTTACTATAAGACAGTTGCATGAAATCACTTCCCTATACATACAAAAAAAAGAATATCATTTGGGCTGACATTTTAGGATTAAGCCTCCAGGAAAATGCCTAATTTGATCAAATCAGTAATTGAAATTTTGGCTGGTACATTTTGATATAAAAAGTTTAAGCAGAGACCTTTATATGTGAAAGAGATGTTGACAATGAGGCAAGCCAAAGTTACTGAGAAAGCCGTTTTTCTAGATAATCTCTGGTAAACTGCAAGCTCGAGAAAAATGTAGAAGTAGAAAACTCATGGCTGGAAGTTGATAACCCTTAGGGTAATCTGTCTGTAAAAACCAAAGAAAGCCCAGGCTACAGCAAGTTCGGAAATTCGGCTTTAAGCTGAAACCTCGAGAAAACAAGCACCTAAATGGGCCTCAGCCTTACTCTTAAGAAGAATCTTTATGGTATTCATAAATGTGGCCAAATTATGGCTAGTGAATCAACATCAATATTGATTTTTTGAATCAGCTTTGATATATTTCAAGCGTCAAAATTGGTCATATGCTGATAAATACACAACAGTGTTTAACATACTGTTTTTGTTTACTTTTTCATAATTTTTTTTTTGCACATGTGCTTGTATGCCTCACATTCTTATGAGCCATTTTAAAGAAATGAAATGAATGTAATAAGCAAGCATCGATGGTCTTTTGGTTGTTGGTTTCATTGTTTATTTCAAAGCTATTTATTTGCTGGTTTTCTTTTAAATATGAAGTCTTCTAATCACTTCCAAATATGCCCCTGTGAGAGTGAGAGTGAGAGAGAGAGAAAGAGACAAAGATTTTGTTAATGAGTAGTACTTCACTAGTCTTCTGGTTGTTAATGAATAGTTTGGTTATTACTTAAAGATGCCCATGTGAGTGAGTGAGAGAGAGAGAGAGAGAGAGATTTTGTTAATGAGTAATGCTTAAGTAGTGCTTGACTAGCCTTCTGGTTGTTAAGAAGTAGTGCTATGGTTATTTGAGTGTGTGTGTGAGAGAGAAAGAGAGATTTTTCTAACAGTTGATGAGGAATGTCCACACTATGATTCATGATCTTAATGGTATTTTCTACTGATATTTGTCGTTAAACATCTCTATCCCAAAATTTCAGATTTTGAAGTTTCAACAACCATTTATGTAAAAAAAAAAAGACTGGTCCAGGCATGGTAGTAGAGAAGAAACTCAAAGCAAAGAAAAAATACCAAATACTTGTATCAGCATATTGTGGAAGTTATCAAGATGAAACCGAAGAAAAGCTATCAAGTGTTATTTCATGATGATATCAACTTTTTGGTCGCATGTGACAATCATGAGCGGGTTAGTTCTCTTCCAAACCAATCCATCAAGCAAGTCCCTTAAAGAATTTTGTCAATATTAGAACAAGGCTTTGTAAAGGGTTTCTAGAAAGCATGTGTTGAAAAGGAAATAAGGCACATGCACACAAGCTTCTCTCTTGGAGGATTCTAGGAAGCAGGTGTTAAAAATCTACATTTGCAACATTTGAGAGAAATGACTAAACAATTTTCCTTTTATTTTCTTGTATTTCATCCAAATTAGCAGCAATCAACCTAAATTATGTTTCAATACTTCATTGTAAAGAAGTTTCTTATCAATATATTTTCATTTAGATTATTCTGTTCTTTACAACTTGAATTTCATTCATGCAATTGTGTGGTCCCTACATGTGACAATCCAAGTTTCAATTTCACATTGCCTCTGTAATGAACCACTCTCTCTCTCTAACTGTGTACTTTGTGGCTTTGATTAAAATAAATTTGCTATTTCATGACGTGTAAATTCATTGTGTGGTTCCTACATGTGACAAACCATATTTCATTATATAGGGGGTTATATTAAATACAATTCAATATAAAGAAAATCAAATTTCGCTAATGGTTTGAAGAAATTAGGGTGTTTGTTCTAGACATAAAACATGATGATGCTTTGCACAACATGAATAGAGAGAGAGAGAGAAGATTGTTCTAGACATAAAATAGGATGATGCTCTACACAACATGGAGAGAGAGAGAGATCTTATCATAAATTTAATTGATCACAAATCATCTTACTGTATTGAGTGACAACTCAAAGTAAATGACAAGCTTCTCATCTATTGATTAAGTGACTTACAAAAGGGTTACCACCAACTATATGGAAACTATTCAATGCAATAAACCTTAGATTGTATTCTATTTAGTCCAAAATTACATTTGTTGGCGGCCCCATGAAAAAATGCCACATATACAAATTGAGGCAACATTCTATATAAAATAAAGTTCCCTTAGAAAGGGCAACATGTACAAAAAAAATAGTGCTTGATGTAGTATTCTTTAGAAAAAGTAGTGCTAATGAGAGATCAAGTTCCATCAAAAGAGCAATTTCCTGATAACAAGTGGTGCCATGAAAGATCCCTGAGTTCTTCTTGACAAGAAGACTTTCATGAGACTAAGATATCACCAAAAGAACAACTTCCTGCAACATGCAAATGGATTTTACTCTTGAGATCACAAAACCAATTTACAAGAATAGTTAATAATGCAGTAAATCTTAATTACAGGTAATTTCTAATGCAACTTCTCCAATACTCTTCAAACATGAGGAGCATGATTGTCACCTGAATCTGTTACAAACAAAATGCTAATCATTTTCATTAACAATTGAAAATGACGGATTTAAAACAGGGGTCAATTTAAGAACCTTTTGATTTGCATTCTTCAGTATTCAGAATACTGCTCAAAGTTGGGGAAGTCCTCTTATCATGACCGCTACCTTTACACATAGTACATTTCCTATCATTTTTTTATGTATTCTCCAAGAAGGATTTCAACTGATGCTTAGGAGGCTTCCCATTCATCTTCACTGGTAGGGGGTCAAGCACTCTCTTATTGTTTATTAAATTCACATCTTCACTTACATTGACATTTAATTGCAAAACTTAGGAAATTTTTTTGATGTTTTGTCGACGTATTTTATCAATATTTTCTTTGATAATTGCAACTCTCTTCAAGCCCTCATCAAGAACACGCATTGTTTTCTGAAATGTTTCTTTATACATAGCTCCATTCTCTGTAAAGTTTATCGCCCTTCTACACAATTCATTGTAGTGCACAGTCAAGGATTCATGCAAATCAACTTGCATTGTATGACCATGTTCATCTATTGCACACCCTTCCTTGGCATTTTTTGTCCATCGCTTCAAGATGTAACAAGGTGAGATTTTAAAAATATTTTTCATTCTGAGAACACCTAAAATGTATCTACAAAGTAATCCAGCAAACTCAAACAATTGGTAACTACAAGTTGCTTTGATTTCAAGTACATTTAATGTAACAATGAAGATCATTTTCTCTTCATCATATTTTAAGACTTTAAATACAATGATTTCCCTATCATTCTCTGACTCTACCACAACATACTCAATACTGCGACATAATTCCTCTTGGAATTTGTCAAACATTGTTTTGGTATAAATGCATGCTGCTTCTTTTTCTATGGAAAATAAGTCTTCGGAACCCGATGTTTGTGAACTATTTCAAAGTTCTCATCTCTCTCCTTTCTACACCGACTATCTAAAGCAAGTGCATAATTCTCAACAAATTTTTTAGAGGGCTTTTTGTATTTGCATAGCCATCAAAAAATGAATTCATACTCACACTCCGTCGGGTTGTAGACATCTGTGCAAAAAAGGTGTTGCGCATGAATGCCGAAAGCCATTGCTCACGAATGCCATACATTCTGATTAACCATTTTTTTGTCTCTTAAATTTTAGCGATCAATGATTTTTTGCCAACGTGATTCAAACTCCTGTATTGTCTCAAAGTTATGGATGCATTTGTGAAATTCATCACTAAAACTTTTTCCATGTTCTGCATATACATGAGACAACTTCTCTGGTACTTTCTTCAAAATGTGTCATAAACAAAGGCGATGGCGAGTATTTGGAAACACTCGTTTGATGGCTGCTCCCATGGAAAGATCTTGATCAGTGATTATTGAAGTTGGATGATGGCCAGACAATGCTTGAAGCCATGTCTTAAATAGTCAAACAAATGACTCGTCACTTCTTCAACTAATAAAGCACAACCAAATAACACAGATTAATGATGGTGGTTTACTCTTGTAAATGGCGCGAAAGGCATTCAATACTTGTTTGTCAAATACGTTGTGTCAAACACAACAACATCTCCAAAAAATTGATAATTTATCCTTGATCTATCATCGGTCCAAAATATTCTAGTCAAATGTCCATTCTCATCTAATTGCATCGCATAGAAAAATGTTGGATTCTCAAATTGCATATTTCTAAAGTATTCAAGGACAAGTTGAATATCTCCTTTTTCAAATCTCTTTTGCCGACTTTTAGCAATGTGATTTCGACAATGACGATCAGTGAATACAAGATTGTCACTTCCACCCGCTTCTCGGCTAAGCACGGATATTATAAGGCACAAACGTAATCCGACACTGGTGTATGTGTCTATAATATGTTGTGCCATGTTGGTCATCTTCTTATGTGATCGTAGATATTGAACTTCTCCAGGCTTCACGAGCAAATGGTTGTGATCTTTCACAAACTTCCTAATGACCCATTCTCCACTATCAATTTTCTTCACCATCATCATTGCCTTACACCCTTCTCAAGTTTGCACATGGTCTTTTAACTCTATTTTCATTGTCCATATATTTCTTCTCTCGAAATCCTTGTTTTGAACAAACAAATCTTCTAGCATTTGCAATTCCATAATACTTATAATAAAGGGTACTGGCACGCATACAAAAACCTACCCGCCTAGCATAATCATTATAGAACTCCTTCGCAGATTCTTGATATTCAAATTTCATTCCTTCAAATGGTTCAAACTTCAAATTTTCATTAGATTCAGTTACAACTTTTACCATAGAATTTTCCATCATTCTAGCATCATCATTGACATAAAGAGAAGCTTCCACCAAATCTTCAACTGTATACTCATCCTCACCTACAATAGGAGTAATGTCCGGAGAATTCATCTCACTATAACTGACAACATCATTGGTGAGGGCATGACTCTGATCTTGTCAATATTCATGACAATATATATGCAATAATAACAGGTGTAGGAAACATCATTCCTATGAGGACTTTGCAGTTTTTAAATTTTTCGAACACATATAAGATTAGAGGTTGCAAAGAGAGATAATAAGTTTTAAGAGAACATCAACTTGACATGGCTTTCAAAAAAATATCAAAGTGAAGGAAAATGTGAAAATCTTTATGCAGAAAACTAGTCCATCGCAAGCACCATAACATCCAAAGTATAAAGCACAAGCACCATGAACCATGAACTAAAGGAAACCAAATCCCAGCCCAAGAAACCAGGTACCTCTCTTTCTTTGTCTCTAGCAAATCCTAACCCAAAAACAGGTGCCTCTCTCTCTATAGCAAATTCTAACAAAAAAACCAGGTACATTTCTCTCTCTCTAGCAAATCCTAACACCAAAAACCAGGTACCCCACTTGTTGTAGCTCTTTTTCTAGTCTGGATATTACAATCTTGTGGAGTTCACTCACTACTTACCACGACCAAAAATAGATGTCTTTCTGTTGGGTGAACCAATCTTTCCATAATGAGATCTTAAGCTCTATGTAACTTCATAGAATCCTACTATATGCACCACATTCAAAAAGAAATCTCTTACCAATAAAAAAATTTCCAAGAAAATAATGGGGAACTTAAAAAAATTAGGAGTTTCACAATTATGGGAGAAAATAAAACAAAGAAACTTCCTGTACACACCATAAAAAAAATTCTTCAAAATTTTTACAAATATCCAATAAATGCATTAAAGGATCCAAAATAAAACTTAGCAGGAACTACCAATTTCTCAAGATATTTTTGAAAAATCGCTAAAAAATAACAGTTGAATTCCATTGCAGCAATATTTTTAGGCTAAACTCACCAAGAACATTGTATAAATTCTTGGAAATCTCTAAGCCATGACATAAAACAAATACCCCTTAATAGTTGCATGCCATTACACTCATTCTTCAAAAGAAAACACCCCAAAAGCATTCAATAAACAGTAAAAAATCACACTTCTAAAAAATTAAGAGGAATGATCGTTAGGCACACAATTACCAAAAAATGAATAAGAAACTCCAAAATTTTCAAAAGACATTAAGAGAATTGTGCATGAAACCCCAAAATTAAGTAGAAATCAGACATTGGATTCATCTATACATAATCAAAATAAATAAAAGGACTCATTAAGAAAAGATTGAACAAATTTCTCTAGCAAGAAACAATCAAATTACCATAAAGAAGAAAAAGAAAATTCCATACGTGATATGATATTTTACTAAATAAAACCACATAAACGATCAAATAAGAAACGAAAACAAAGAGATCTTTAAACAAACCCTAGCGCATGAAACTTTTACTGATATTCAAGCAGAAGATAACAAAAACCTACCAAAAAGAGAAAAAACAGAGTTAAATTCCATCAAGATCAGAACCTATCACAAACCACATTGAGTCCTCTCCTTCTGCTTCTAAAGATAAGAAGACCAAGGCCAAAAAGAAAAAAAACAAAGATCAGCCGCATAAAAATGCAGCAAAATCCACGATTCCCCTTAAAAACCAGAGCTGCTTTTACAGTTGTAAATTAGAAGAGAAAACACCCTTGAGTCCCTCTCTCTCTCTCTAAAACTCTCTCTCTCTAAGGGGACCAATGCTTTGAGCTTTTTTGGGAACAATGAGAGAGATGGAGGAAGAAAATGAGTGAAGAAAGAAGAGAGAGAAAGCTTGGAGAGGAAAGAAGAGAGAAAGAGGATCAGAGGAGATGATGGGGACAGAAAGATAGACGAGAGAGGGACAAGAGGAGATGACGAGAGGAGGAGAAATGAGGGGAGTGAAGGGAGAGGAGAGCATGCTGGTAGAGAGAGCGAGGTGGGAGATGACGAGAGAGAGGTAGCAGTGAGGAGAGAAGAGCGGGAGATAGGATAGATTTTGAGGTTTTCAAATCCTATTATAAAGTAGGTCTTAATCTCACCCGTTGGATTGCTCAAGAATCCAATGGCTAAAATTTGGCCAACTCACCGTTTCATCATAGTATGATACAACGGTTGCATAAGATCCCAACTTTGCATGAAGTGTCGGTGCACCTCAAAACTATGCTAGTTTCCAAGCTGCCAAGCCTTGCGATGATATAAAGACTATTGTTGCCCCCAATCATCTAATCTAAAATTTTATAAATAGTGATAATCAAGGAGATATTGAACACTTGAAAATATTAAACATGGACAATCTAGATAATGTATTGAAAGAATTACTTTTAGGAGCAGAAATCTCCTCTTTTTTTCATGTCTATGAATCTCCGGGTCATGATAATCAATTTGAGGGTTTTCCAGGATAGAAAGAACCTTTTCTAGTGGGTTTTTTAGGTGCACCTTAAACCCAATGTTTTAATAAAACTGGACTGACTAGCCTCCCCCTTGTACACAATGCACAAATAAACATATCTGCACTTATTTTATCAACTCTGTTTGCTCTGGTCAAATCCAACCTACTCAAGCGTGTTTCACTAGCATATTACCTTGCCACTTTCTTTTATAATACCGGTTTTTGGATATACTATTACACTGATGTTACACATTGCTAACTGTGATCGTAAATTAATAACTGTAACTTCATCTTCAAATTTTAGGGAGCAATTCAATAGCTTTCCCAAAACCAGCAATAAAATTAAATTAATAGCAGAGAATAAATCTACAAAACTTATGCCAAACAAAAAGAAAGAAAAGAATTAGGCCACAATAATACACATTGTGTGGATCATAAATTCAAGAGCCTGCAGACCCAATGTTGCTCGTCCTCTGCAATCCATAAACAAGGCCACTTCCACATTTGGGATTTTCATATAATACACAGTTTGTACTGATTTCTTGATATTGGTTTTCCCTGTACCAGTGTGGAGAGAATGGGGTGGAAGGAAGCAAGCAAGTTGGGAAGTCTGCTAAAGGAGAAGAAAGCAATAAGTGAAACCCACTCATTCTTAGAAGGGTGCAATTGGCATACGGATGCATCCGTAGCTATAAAGGTAAGGTGCTCCTTTAAATTTTATCATGGTCTATACTTTTGATGTAAAATGTTCTTAGGATTATCTGAAAATCTATTTTTATATCTAATTATAAAATTTTAAATTTCAAAATGGTTAAAATCAAGTAGATCTATAAACATATGAAAATCTTGAAAATGGACGGTGTTAATAATATATTGTAAAATGCACTATTTCTGAGACTTAAAATATTTTTATTTTTCATGGTCATACATCTCGATGTCGAGATGATCAATCAAAGGGTATTTCAACATTAAAACTACCTTTTTCGATAGATTTTTTAGGTGCATCCGTAGTTCTACATAATAAGGTTGCATCCTTATATAACGTTTTCCTTCTTAGAAACCCAAATGCATTACAAAATCAAATACCGTTCAAGTCACCAGTGTGGAAACTCTCTCTATCTCTCTCTCTCGCACACACACACACAAAGACAAACTCACATGTGCACGCATAGCCATTAAAAACAAAGGTGCTTTATGATGCAAACAATGATAGAGTTGACATACGACAATCGCTAGCCAACTGCTTTCAATATAAAGCAGTTGGGCTAGCATAAACTGTGAAAGTCAAGCTATTCAGACGTTAAGAAATAATCAAACTCATTCCCACCCACAGAGTAATACCAAGAAGTTTTCAGAAATGAAATGGCACCACTGTCTCTCCTAATGGGACAATCATGTAAATCAGAAGAGATGACAAATTTACCGTTCGCAGAAGTTAAAATTCAAAACAACACCAAAACCAAAACAATCATATTTTGCAATAGTTTTCGAAACAAAAAATGCCTGAAATTGACATCGCCGCAATCCCAAAAGGTTATAGCAGCCATAATAACTATTAACAGAGGGCAGCAAAATCCCTCACTTCCTACAAGTTTATAAAACTTTCAATATTTCATCACTCTCTATAAACTTAACAAAGACCCATCGCTTTCTCTAACAATACGAGACATTGGATCATTTCTTATATTATATTCAGACTAATCAAACAGGTAAACCCACGGAAAACATAAATTACCAACATACCTCTTCTCTATTCCTCCAATGCTCTAGTACAATCAAAATGTTTCCACTCTCGAGCAAACCTTGAAACATGTTTCCACTCTCGAGCAAACCTTGAAACTGCTTGTCTTTGGGTCTCAACTGAGTCATGCTGCCTACGCCTATACATGTCTTCCTCTGGGAGCTCAAGCATGCCTCGAACGACATTCAAGCCCATGTTTCTCTTGAATTGCTTTTCATCATCAATGACATGCACAAAACCCCTTTGCAAACCAAATCCACATGGAAATAGGGGAAATATTTTGGGATAGAACCATGCAACCCTTTCACACTCATGTCTATAAGTTTCTTCGCATTGTGTTGGCTCCACTCTTCTTCGGCTTCATCAATTGCCTGCAAAATCACATTAATTTTAAGCTAATTTCAATCATAAAATAGTTCATCAAGTGATTTTAAAGTCCTGGAATCAAGAAATATGAAAGAATATCCCAAACATTACCATTTCAAAAAACAAAAAAACACAAAATGAAAGAGTGGAACTTTGAAAGTGTGATCACGGATTGTAAGTTCGGCAAGAGCCACTTAGCTTACCCTTATTTAAAACTAATCTAAGTCCACTGAAGAGATTGAGAAATGGAAGGGTTTAGCTATAAAATCAGGCTATCAATTTAGTGACCTGAACTTTTACATGTAAGTTCTATCGTCAAGCAAAACATGAAGAATGCATGATATACATAAGACAGCGTTCAAGAACTAACAAGTTTGTGCAAATTTGTTAGAATGCATATCCCATAGCCAACAAATCTTCTCCAACAATCACTAGAACCCTCTATTATTATCTGCTCTCTTCCATTGTCCAAGAGACTGACAGATATAACATAGTAAAAGAGTCCCCCTTCAGCTATAAAAGGACCAGAAAAATAGGTGCCCAAGATTCCAAGACCATCCTCAGCCTCTTTGAAATCCAAGATGATTCTTAGTCCCAGAAAAACATCACTTAAGTTCTCCAATATCATACCTAAGTGACCTAACACTTACATGACCAGGATTAGCAACAAAATTGCAGGCAATGTCATGATCATCAAAAGTGAGAAAGACAAGCTCTTAGCACCACTAGACTCTTAAGCATTGAAACTAACTTACAAGAAAGAAAGAAGAAACCTTTGGTTTATGTATGGCTAAGTTGTACATGCATTTACAGAGGCCTGTATGTAGGCTGACTTTACGTTGTAATTTTTTGGTGTAGCAACAAAAATAACAACCAACATTTCAAAAAAAAAAAAAAAAAAAGATGGCAAGAAAAAGGAAACCAACCTGTTTAAAATACATGGGGCTTCAGGTGCAATATGACGTGGTATAGGTATGCATTTCAACCAAGCAGTGATGACGCTGTTGTGACAAGCCCATCGCAGTCCCGATAAAAATCACATCCTTTTCTTGTTCAGCAAACATTCTAACAAGACATTTTTTGAAGTTACGGATTTTGTTCCAAGCATCATCATCAAGGTTTCGAGTCAATCCTTCATGCTGCAAATGAAATCATAACATTAAACAATTGGTGCTTTCACAACTAAGTCATATGGAACTTCAAGCTGTCAAAGAGGATGGCAACACTATCAATAAAAAATCAAGAAAGTCATATATCCACACGAGTCCTATGAAAGGAAATAAATAGGAGAACGAGAAAGTATGCTATAATCTATCGACTATGGAAACCGTTGTCCATAGGGTCATCTTCATCCAATGAAGTGATGGATAGTGATGGTGACAGTGTAACCCACCAGAACAAGGTATAATCTAGTGATGGGTCCCAATCTCTCCAAAAATATTCAGCATTCCATGAACAAAGATAAATACCCATAAGATAATGGCTTTATGGTGCACATTCCCTGAGAGATAGAAATGACCAATTTAACTGCAATGGTAAAATGCAACAATGTCCTTGAACAACGGGTTGCCATTGTGGTAGCATCAAGTATGTGAAATTAGCAATGGATATGACAAGATGTTTTGGTCTATTAGGATTCTCAAAGCAAAAGTGGCATCGCTCTTGTTGAGTCACTAATCGCTTCTGGAAACCGGGTTTCTCAGTTAATTTTTGCTCTAATGGAGCTTTTCCTTTTTTCTTTTGCTTCTTTCTTGGTGCTTCATCAAAATCATACTCATCATCTGCCTGTCCATAAGTCGTGTACTGTTTATTCTGAACTATTCTCTTGGCTAGATGCATGTCGACATCCTCCTCCCTTTCTTTCGAGCATAAAAGTCCCCAGATCTATGTCTATAAAAGTGTGTCAGGACAATTGAGCAGAGACTGTGTATAATGTCTTACCAAAAAAAAATTGTACAGTACTTGTCTCATACTTAGAGAAAACCATGACTAATAAAAATTGATCATAAGAAGAATTCAACATTTCTGATGCAAAACAAAGAAGATTTAAAATGTCAGCGTATTTACCTGGTGGCATTACCCTGTATGAAAGCTTTGTGTTCTTGATTCGATGTGGTACTTGTGGACTCTGATTCTTTCTGAAGCAAAATACAGAGAACAGATTCTCAGGTTACATATAGTTGCTTAAAAAGGATAGTATACAGATAGTCGTCAAGGTACATGCAAACATAGACATGTGCACATCTATAAAATCATACGAGTGTGCCAAACATAACTTTAAAACCATCCAATAAAAAGTAGACGGGATAAAAAAGTAGCCGATAAAGTGACAAGTATATCATACCAAAAGCCTTTCTGCCTCTTCATGGTTCCCATTCATGCATAATTGTAATAGCTTAGCAGCCAACTGGTTTGCACTTAATACTTGATTACTAACCAAAGATTCACTATTAACACCTTCATGCTTGCTAGAAACCATTCCAGGTTCACTGGTTTCATTTGCCTTGTCTAGTCTACGAGACGGGCTGGCACCACCATCAATATCCTTGCTCAGGCGTTGATTAATTTGAGCCAAGCAACTACGATCATTGGCATACTTATTAACACTAGAAGCCACTGCCTAGACGAGCTTTGTATCTTCAATGGACCTATTTGGTCCCTTCCTCTTTCTCCATGACAAAGAATCATCAAATTTGGGTGCTTTCATTTTGGGATGGTAAGAAGAAACATCCCTCAAATAATCCCTACTCTCTTCTCTTTCATCACCTGCAACTTTTTCACCAGAATTTATTAGTCCCCTTTTACTATCCTTGATTGCATGTAGATGAGCATGAGCAGGAGCAGCTTTGGTAGAAGCCAATGATACAGCCATTTGACCTGCAGAACCCCAGCGCTCTTCAATGACCTGGGAAAAAATAAAAAATAATAATAATGAAAATATGATATTTTAAAATTCTCTAATTATGTCTCTTATGCATGCCTCAAAAAATGTAACACCCTATCTTTCTCAAGAAGTACAATTCATTACCGCATCAAGTTTGCGTTCTTCACGATCAGCTTGCTCTTGTGCACATTTCAAGGCTTTTAGACGCCAACTTGCACCCCCATCACCAACTACAAGAGAAGGTCGAAGAAGACTTTCATTCTTTGTATTCATATTGGATTCATCTGGATAGCCAGAGCCATTATCCTTGAGGTTCGGGTTTAGTTCCTTTGGGTTTGGTTTCTTAATCTATGAATAAACAAGAGAAATAGTTAGCGGCTGTGAGTTAAAACAAAAAAAAAAACTGAGGACGACAAACCAACTTTCTCAAGAAAAGGAGTCTTCTGACATAAGTAATGCTAATTGATAAGAAAAGAGAATATCAACTATTCATGGGATAAATGGTGGTAGAACTGAGATATAGAACATAAGATTTCATCCCACAATCTTTTGATTGATCATTCTTCAGAGTCTATTGCAAAAAAAATATTACCAACAAATACAATCTATACAATGTTCTGATCAAATACAACATAAATCCATTTATGTTATAAGATAATTTCCCCAAGTCATCCATCCAAGTTCTCGGGTAGGACAGTTGACTAGAAGTCCATTAACGAAAGACAAATTGAATCATTTGTAAAACCATGAAAAAAATAGAGTTGAAGTCATACAAGAAGTCTTAAGAAGAAGTAAGTCGTTGAATGTGTCAGAGAATCTAGAAAGAGAAAAGAGAAAAAGAAGAGAGAGAGTTGAGAGAGATGAGAAACCGTAGAGTGAAGAGAGACAGATATGAGAGACGTGTGAGAGAGAAGAAAGCAAAGTGAGGTTGAACCCCTCACCCACTTCTTAAACCACTAAAATATTATAAAAAGATATTAAAAAGGCAAAACTGTCCATACCAAATATGAAAGGACACTTAATTTCTAGAGCTTAGATAAAAGGACTTTTAACACTCCTTCTCAAGCTCGAACATAAATGTCACCCATGTGCAGTTTGGAACGAATTGTCTGGAACATATTACGACAGAGGCCTTTGGCGAAGATGTCTACGAACTGATCCTTAGATTACACATACTCGCAATTTTCTCTTGGATAAAATGACAGTCTACTTCAATGTGCTTGTCCCTTTCATGAAACACTGGAATACTGGCTACAGAAGTGGCAAATTTGTAATTGGTTATATAAGTGGCAGCTTTATTATTGCAATACATCTTCACAAGATACATCTCCTGCATCTTGTTTTCAACCAAATCAATTCACATGAAATATGTGACATTTCTCTATATTCAGCATGGGTACTAGATCTAGCTACAACATTTTGTTTTTTGCTTTTCCACGTTACCAAGTTTCCACCAATAAATGTAACATAACCTGTGACAGACCGCCTATCAGATGGTGAACCTACCCAAACAGCGTCTACGTAACTTTCAATGGTCAAATGATTATTTCGCATGTAAATCAAACCTCGACCTAGGGCTCCTTCGGATACCAAAAATTCATAAGAACAAATTCCCAGCGGGGAATCCTCAGTGCATGCATAAATTGACTCACAACACTTACTGCCAAAGCAATATCAGGCGTCATAGTGGTAAGATATATCAGCGTACCTACTAGTCTTCTGTACTTTCTTGGATCCTCAAACAACTCGCCTTGATCATGTAATATTATGTATTTGAATCCATAGGCATATCCAATAGTCTTGCACCCAATATTCTAGTTTTTGTCGACAAATCAATTTTTCTTTGAGACAAACTAATACCATTCTTTGATATGGCAACTTCAAATGCGAGAAAATACCTTAGTCGATCTAAATCCTTCATCTGAAGGTAATATTTTATATGTCTCTTCAAAAGATTTATTCCTTCTAGATTATTGCCAGTAACAACAATATCATCAAAATAGATGACTAAAACAATTATCTTGGAGTCCTATTTCTAAATAAACACTAAATCATCTACATGATTGTGCCAAAATCCATATGCTATAATAATTTCATTGAATTTTTCAAATCATGCATGTTGGGACTATTTCATGCCATAAATGGCTTTATGCACACTTTATTTGACTCCCCCTTAGCAACAAACCAGGTGGTTGCTTCATGTACACCTCTTCTTGTATATCATCGTGGAGAAAGTCATTCTTGACAGCAAATTGCCACAACGACCATCCTTTTGGCAGCTCGAATTGAACTAAGTTTAGCAATAGTCAATGCCAAATATTTGTGTGTATCCTTTGGCTGTCAATCTGACTTTTAATCTTTCTACAGTACCATTAAGTTGATATTTGATGGCATAAACCCATCGACACCCAACAGCCCTTTTTCCAGTTGGTAACCCATGTATCATTTGAATGGAATGCATCCATCTCCTCTTTTATTACTCTCTTCCACCCAGTATGAGTAAGGACTTCTTGATAAATCTTAGAAACAAAATAGAAAACAAAACTTTAATTTGATGGACAAAAATTTGTAATGTGCAACTAGATGTTAAGTACAAGATTTGATAACATAAAGGTATGGCAATAGGTACATCTCATCACAAGAAGAAAGTGGATCAGTAGACGAAGATGATGATTGAATGGCTAGCTGAGTTGGTTGGTGATGTTCACCCTATATTTTTCTGTTGTGTAAACCTTTATGGGCAGCTTCTGAGAAAGATAATGATGTCTAGATGTACTAGATTCAGTTGATTCAGATAACTAGGGTAAAGAATAAGTATCAACAAGAATAGGAAGAGGAATTATAGAAGGCAATGACTGAGACTTCTTTAGAAGCAGGATAACAAATATTTGTATCAAGCACACGACTCTCTTCTGAAAAATAAGGACTATTTGTTGAAAAACCAACATCAATACAAACAAATTTCTTTCGTAAACCAGGATGATAACAACGATAACCTTTCTGGAAGCGTGAATACCCCGAGAAAGACACACTTGACAACCCCACAATCTAGCTAATCATTTACAGTACCTAACCTATGAACAAAAGTAAATACATCCAAACACTCGAGGAGGAACAACAAACAGTGGAGCATCAAGAAAGAGAACCAAGTGTGGTGTTTTTCTATTGAAGACTGAAGAGAGCATACGATTAAATAAATAGCATGTCGTTAGCAAGGTATCTCCCTAATAAACCTTGGAAACATGCACATTAATGAGCCAAGAATGGGTTACTTCAATTATTGATTTTTCCTTTTAGCAACCCCATTTTGTTGAGGAGTATGTGCACAAGACGTTTGGTGCAAAATCCCACTTTTAACAAAATAATTTTGAAATTCTCTATAAAGAAACTCTTTAGCATTATCAGAACGTAAAATACACACACTCTTATTAAATTGAGTTTGGAACTCTTTGTGATAAATTTAAAAATGGAGAAAATCTCTCATCTCTCTTTTTCTAAATTGAACCATGTCCTTAGTGAACAATCGTCCACAAAATTAAGAAAATACCTATGACAAGACGAACTTTGTACTCTAGTTGGACCCCATATATATGAAAGGACACTTAGATCCTAAAGCTTATGTAAAAGAACTTTCAACACTCCCCATCAAGCTCGAACATAAATGTCACCCATGCGCAGTTTGGAACAAATTGTCTGGAACATATTACGATCGAGGCCTTTGGTGAAGATGTCTACAAACTGATCCTTAGATTACACATACAGGCAATTTTCTCTCGAATAAAAGGACAGTCTACTTCAATGCGCTTGTCCCTTTCATGAAACACTGGATTACTGGCTATATAAGTGGCAACTTTATTATTGGTTATATAAGTGGCAGCTTTATTATTGCAATACATCTTCTCAAGATAGCAATAGTAAACCCCATCTCCTGCATCTTTGTTTTCAACCAAATCAATTCACATGAAATATGTGACATTTCTCTATATTCAGCATGGGTACTAGATCTAGCTACAACATTTTGTTTTTTGCTTCTCCATGTTACCAAGTTTCCACCAATAAATGCAAAATAACCTGTGATAGACCGCCTATCAGATGGTGAACCTACCCAAACAACGTCTATGTATCTTTCAATGGTCAAATGATTATTTCGCTTGTAAATCAAACCTCAACCTAGGGCTCCTTCGGATACCAAAAAATTCATAAGAACAAATTCCCAGCGAGGAATCCTCGATGCAAGCATAAATTGACTCACAACACTTACTGCCAAAGCAATATCAGGCGTCATAATGGTAAGATAAATCAGCGTACCTACCAGTCTACTGTACTTTCTTGGATTCTCAAACAACTCGCCTTGATCAGGTTATATTTTGTATTTGAATCCATAGGCATATCCATTAGTCTTGCACCCAATATTCTAGTTTTTGTTGACAAATCATATTTTCTTTGAGACAATAATACCATTCTTTGATATAGCTGCTAGAAAATACCTTAGTTGATCTAAATCCTTCATCTGAAGGTAATGTTTTATATGTCTCTTCAAATGATTGATTCCTTCTAAATTATTGCCAGTAACCACAATATCATCAAAATAGATGACTAAAACAATTATCCTGGAGTCTTATTTCTAAATAAACACTAAATCATCTACATGATTGTGCCAAAATCCTTATGCTATAATAATTTCATTAAAGTTTTCAAATCATGCATGTTGGGACTATTTCAGGTCATAAATAGCTTTATGCACACTTTATTTGACTCCCCCTTAGCAACAAACCAGGTGGTTGCTTCATGTACACCTCTTCTTGTATATCATCGTGGAGAAAATCATTCTCGACAGCAAATTGCCACAACGGCCATCCTTATGGCAGCTCGAACTGAACTAAGTTTAGCAATAGTCAATGCCAAATATTTGTGTGTATCCTTTGGCTGCCAATCTGACTTTTAATCTTTCTACAGTACCATTAGGTTGATATTTGACTGCATAAAACCATCGACACCAAGCAGCCCTTTTTCCAGTTGGTAACACATGTATCATTTGAATGGAATGCATCCATCTCCTCTTTCATTGCTCTCTTCCACCCAGTATGAGTAAGGATTTCTTGATAAATCTTAGGAACAAAAAAAATGAAAAGGCTAAAACAAAACTTTAATATGAGGGACAAAAATTTGTAATGTTCAACTGGATGTTAAGTACAAGATTTGATACCATAAAGGTATGGCAATAGGTACATCTCATCACAAGAAGAAAGTGGATCAGTAGACGAAGATGATGATTGAATGGCTGGCTGAGTTGGTTGGTGATGTTCACCCTATATTTTTCTCTTTTGTAAACCTTTATGGGCTGCTCCTGAGAAAGATAATGACGTCTAGATGTACTATATTCAGAGTATTCAGGTAACTAGGGTAAAGAATAAGTATCAACAAGAATCGGAAGAGGAATTATAGAAGGCAATGACTAAGACTTCTTTAGAAGCAGGATAACAAATATTTTTATCAAGCACACGACTCTTAAGGACTATTTTTTGAAAAACCAACATCAATACAAACAAATTTCTTTCGTAAACTAGGATGATAACAACGATAACCTTTCTGGAAGCGTGAATACCCGAGAAAGACACACTTGACAGCCCCACAATCTAGCTAATCATTTACAGTACCTAACCTATGAACAAAAGTAAATACACCCAAACACTCGAGGAGAAACAACAAACAGTGGAGCATCAGAAAAGAGAACCAAGTGTGGTGTTTTTCTATTCAAGACTGAAGAGAGCTTACGATTATTTAAATAGCATGTCGTTAGCAAGGCATCTCCCTAATAAACCTTGGGAACATGCATATTAATGAGCCAATAATTACTTCAATTATTGATTTTTCCTTTTAGCAGCCCCATTCTGTTGAGGAGTATGTGCACAAGAAGTTTGGTGCACAATCCCACTTTGAGCAAAATAATTTTGAAATTCTCTATAAGGAAACTCTTTAGCATTATCAGAACGTAAAATACACACACTCTTATTGCATTTGAGTTTGGAACTCTTTGTGATAAATTTAAAAATGGGGAAAATCTCTCTTCTCTCTTTTTCTAAATTGAACCATGTCCTTAGTGAACAATCGTCTACAAAAGTTAGAAAATACCTTTGACAAGACGAACTTTGTATTCTACTTGGACCCCATATATATGAACGACTATAAATGGAACAAGTCTTCATTTGTCATCTATAGGACGAAATGACAACCTATGATGCTTTCCCAATTAACTAGCTTGCTTCACACTTTGAAGTAGACACAAACACCCAATAATGGACTAGCAACTTCAATTTCTTGAAAGAAGGATGAACAAGCTGACAATGACAAAGAAAGGAGAACTAGTAGAGTGAAAAGCAGCACTAATTAGGCTATGATCCAAGTAGTAAAGGCCGTCTGACTCAAACCTGTCACAAATAGTCTTCTTCACCTTTAGATTTTTAAAGACGTTCTCTATAAAATTTTGAGCAATATTATTGCTAATAGACTACAAAATTTCTTGAATAATCTCATTCATCTTTGCCAGGCAGCAGTCCTCAAAGGCAAAATAATTTCAGACAATATCCTCATGGCCAATGAAATTCTCTCTTTATGTCACCAGTATGCGGCCAAACCTAAGATGTGTCTACAGCTTGATCTCAGTGGCGCCTACAACTAGGTATCTTAGAGGTTTATTCTTGACAGGTTATAGGCTTTGGACTTTCCTCAAGTTTTTGTGCCCTGGGCTCGTCACTGTATTTCTACTCCTTGCTTTTCGTGCTTCATAACAAGTCCCCCAAAGGCTCTTTCAAGGGGAATAGACGTCTAGGTTAGGGTGACCCTCTATCGTCATACCTTTTTCTTCTGGTCATGGATTTCCTTAGTCGGCGACTAGCAGAAGCAACGTCCAATGGATTTCTACCAAAAGCCTTCCCCTAGAGTTGTGATTATGGCGTCCCTCATTTGCTATATGCAGATGATGCCTTAGTCTCTTGTGAGGCTTCCACCCAATCTGCCAAACTGTGAAAGTCATTATAGAATCCTTCTGCAATTCCATAGTCATCAGCTGAATGTTGCCAAAAGCAAAATTCTATTCTTTGGGGGGAATAACAGCTTGAAATCTAGGATTTGAGACAGCCTCAAATTCGGTGAAGGGGCCCTTCAGCTGAAATAGGTTTAACTTTATTTCAAGGCTCTCTAAAGCATTCTCTTTGCCATAGTCTCATTGCCAAAATCGTTTAAAAAATTGGTTAATAGTAGGCCCTATTCCTCTCATTTGTTGGCCACCTCCAATTGCTCAAGTTCGTCCTCAACGCATCTTCCATCTACTGGATTCTATCCTTTCCACTTCCAATTAGAAATTGTCACATGATTGGGAGATTGTACCACAAGTTCCTATGGGCGACCTTATCAAAACAAAAGGGGTTCCACCTGGTTAACGGAATACTGTTAGCCTCAAACACAAGGAAGGAGGTTTGGGGATCCATCTTATTGCCGACTATAACATGACCAGGATGATGACATTGGCCTAGAGAAAAATTTATGAATCCCTCCTCTTTTTTAGCTCCCTTCTTTAAGCAAAGATATTTTTAGAAGTTTTTTTTGAGGAATACAGATATTTCTAGAATTCGTCTAATGGGTATGCTAAAATTAAAGCATCTTCTTACTCGTAGAAAGGCATTACGACGAGTATCAATAAGCAGCGGTACAATGTGAGATGGATTATAAGCAATGGTGCCTCAGGGGATTTTTAGGCCAACCCATGGATTTCTGAAAGGATATTCATCGAGATCTAGGCAGGTTCACAAAACATAAGGTTGCTGACTACCCCATCTAGGTGAGTCCTGCCTCATCCCTTCTCAAGCCCTCTTGTATGTGCCTAGGAGGAAAATAATCCTTTATGAAACCTGAGGAAGATTTTTTGGTTTGGATCCATTCTCCCAAATAGTCACTTTACTGTTAAGAGCACCTGGGAACAAATAAGATGCAAGAGGAACACATAACCCATTCTCAAAGCCCTATGGTCCTCCTATTCTCACACAAGGTCCAAGTGGTTCTCTTGGTTGTCTCTACACCAGAGCCTCCCTACTATGACCTACCTCTAGTCTAAAGGGTTCACCTTGGTCTCTAGATGCCCTTTGTCTTCGGGAAGTCGAAAATGCCAACCATATATTAACACAATGTGTTTTGTACAGGTTCTCTGGAGATGCGGTAAACTAATGGCCCCCAAAACAGTTTGTTCCAGTCATGTTTGGAAAGTGGATAAAATTCTCGTTAAATCAACTGGACTACATAATGCTTGCCCTCTTCACTAGATGCAATAGGCAGATTTCCAAAGAGAAGTGCTCAAAGGCAATTCTCTACTCGCCCATATCATTCTATTTGTTAAAGACCTTGCCATTGCTAAATCTTGGTCATTCCACCAGTCCAAATAATCATATGCACATATTATCAAGATCCCATGGCGCTTGCAAAATCCCGGAAGCACAGTACATTTCGTGGTCCTTCCCCCCTTATGGTTCCTTCAAATTAAACACCGACAGGGCCTCCTTTCAAAATCCTGGTGCTGCAGGTAAAGGCGAATACTCAGAAATGACACAAGGAGCTTTATTGCCGCCTTTGCTAAACCACTCAATACTTCTTCCAACAACATTGCACAGTTTAAAGCACTACAAATAGGTCAACTTGGTCATTCAACTACACTGCTTCCCTCTATTCATTTAGAGCGACTCCCATATTCTAGTAGAGACAATGAGTGGCAGATTTAAGGTCCCATGGAGACTACATAACCTTGCCACCAATTGTCTCTACAAACTATCATCCTCTGGCTATGAATGGAATATCTTACATGCCTATCGAGAGTCGAACATGGTCACAGACTCTCTATCTAAGAAAGACGGCACCTTGTCAGAAGCCACCATGTGGAGAGCCTGCCCACTAGATTTTTTAACTTTACTGCTTCCTTACAATGTAATTCAAATCCCCTATGCTAGGATGTATATTGATGTATCCCCAATATTTTCTTATATTTGTTAATTAAAACAGATAGGGGCCCTGACCCCCACTGATTTACCCAAAAAAAAAAAAGAATTCTTTAGAAGATATATAAGTGAAAAACCTGAAAGGATTAAGGTCTTTGAAGTAATAGCACAACTTTTCAAAAGATGTCATGACAAAATTATAACATAAGAGAGATTCATTGGGATGGCCATGCAAATAAGTATTAAACATTATGTAATAAACGACGATGTAAAATTCATGACAAGAAATCAATTGATTATTGGAATCTTTATAATAAAACAATATAAATTGTTTGGAAGGTGGTAGCTTTGAGAAGATGTAGATTCAAAAGACACATAAATTTGCTATAGGATTGCGTGGTTTATCTAAGTACCAACATATATCTTGCGCACAGCTATCCAAAATTGTTGAAAAGGACATATATACTAGTGTGAGATCCTGAGAACTATTACTAAACATGGCTGCAATTAAATCCTGAAGTATCTCTATTTCCATACTTGTCTTATATATTATAAGTGTATTCATTTACCTCATCAATGTCAGGTTCATCAGAGGTTCATCAGGAGGACTATCAGCTTTAGTGGGTGGTCTCAAATCTGGTTTTTGAGCAGGTCTCAACATCCATTCTACTCCCATTTCTTTTCTGGCAATCCCCATGTCTTCTAGAGAGAAAATTTCCCTGCTATCATCTATACAACAACAATAACTTTGTTGTATTAGATTCATGGTATTACAAGATAGTAAATAATTCCAAAAAAAGAACAGTAGCGAGAGAACACACCAGATGCATATGCACCTTCTCTAGCCTCAGAACCTTTTCTACTTTTCTTATAATTATTTTCTCTCTCATAACTAGAGCTCTTTCCATCACTTTCAGAGAGAGACGATAAAGACTCCTCTGATGAATAACGTGGCTTTTCCTTCTTGATCTCTTCCTCAACCTCTCTTCATCACTTGAGCTGTCATGGTGAGATTTCTTCTTCTTCATTCTCTGCTTTTTCTCTTCTTTTCTGGCTTTGTTTCTTGCTTTTGGAGAAGAATCCAAATCACGCTTCTCTTGAACCTAAGAACATGAGATTCAATTTTTTTTTACAGGTTCTCAATAAACCACACGTATAAAAACCACCATAACCGAGAAAAAGAAAAATAGTATCAGAAAGAAAAGGACTCTACACAAAATGGATAAAAAAAAAAACTCACATTGTGGAGATAATCTCGAGGGATAAAGTTTACACCAGAGAGCATCTTATAGCAGAATTACGTATTCTGCAATTTGATTTTGACTGCAAATTACAGATAATTACTTTGCGCTTCAACTAGAAAGGAAGGTCTATCTATAAACATTAGAATTTATGAACAAACCCCAAATTGTATAGAGAGAAAATACGTAGAACCTTTCGTATAAAAAGAAAATAAGCTTCAACAAAATAGTGGGTCTTACTATTTTGGAAAATCAGCATAATAAATTACATAAAAGCGTAAAAAAAAACATCCCTGATATTAGAAAACCCATCCAATTATTCCTAAATCATAACGTCTCTAATAAAGTAACACTATCAACTTCAAAGTTCGTTTAACAAGCACTTTCATATTATAAGATTAAAAAAATTTAATTTTTTCATAAATTAATATTGATATTAATTCGTTTTCCTCATCTAAAATTATTACAATCTAACTAACTCTAATAATATATATTTAAATTAAAGTTGTTGGTTTATAACTAACTATATTTAAATTGAATTTGTGGTATGTCGTGTTTATATGATTGCAAGGAGAAGCGCCTTGCATAGCATTTGGAAACCAATCACCGGGATTGGACAAAAGTTCACACATGATTGAGCCAAAGAAAGAAAGAAGGTGGTTATTGGATGTTTGAGCACGTATACTATGCTCTTTCGTGGGCATAGTATAATTTACTCCCTTATGTAGAACACTTATTTGGAGTTTTTATAAAATTTTATATTTTATAATTTATAATTTATAGTTTATATTATGAGATCATCTAATTATATCTAGATATTATTATTATTGTCGTTATTATTATTATTTTTACGTACGTAACTAGAAGATTATTTTCAAAGAAGGATTTTGAGTTCTCAAACATTTAGATCTTTCCCTTCAACAAGTATATGATTCCAGTGTAATCTTGGGATGTCATTTTCATGTTCTAGAGATCACATCCTAAAATTTGGAATTTAAAATATATTTTCAATACAAGTTTTTCCCGAGGGAGTAATGGATAGCAGTGATTTAAAAAATACCAGGTCGGTACGAAATTGCTTAGTCTGATCTAAGAATCGGTCACCCTGTTATAGTTCTACGTATATATAGGAAAACGGTCGAGTCTAGAAGGGAATCAGCAGTTCCCCACAGTAAAACAACAATTCTCTATTGTAAAATGATGATCCAGACAATCGATTCACCGATCTCGACCGGTTTTCCATCGGTTCACTATTTTTTCACGTTGTTTTTCGCTGATTCGTTGTTTTTTCTGCATGGTAAAACAATGATCTTGAGCCCCGAGTCACCAATTCGGACCAGTTTTTGGAGTACACAATTTGGGTCATTGATCCACTTTTTAAATCACTTAGGGATAGTATACTCTTGTAGGAGTAAAAAATCTTTTGGCCCTTACATGAAAATCTTTTGGCTCTTCATAAAAGGTGTAGATTGTATAACATTTAAACCTTAAACAATCAAAGTAAAGCGCACCTCCAAATTTTGTCATAAGATTATTTTGGATTTTAAGAATTCTTAGGATGGCTTGATAATCTATTTTCATTACTACTTATAAATTTTAAACTCTTAAAATAGTTCAAAATCAAATATCTATAAGCACGTGAAAATATTAAAAATGGACAGTCCAAATAATGTGTTACAAGATGTACTATTTTCAGGACTCAATATATATATATATATATATATATATATATATCAATGATTTCATGCAACTGTTGTATAGTAATATGATGCAATAACCTTAAAAACCATCTTATGGTCATTGGTTTGATCCAAATTTTGAAATATACACTCTTTTCATTCTAATAAACAATCACAAAAAAAATAAAAAATTGAAAAGACAATCTAGAAAGTATTTTTTTAGCCCAATTAACATAGGCCATTTATTTTGGTGAGATGCTTAGATCTAGGCCTTAGAATGATTTTTTCATATCAAATTTTTTTGGGATGGCTTTATTATTATTAGATGAATATTGTTAAAAAAATAAAAAAAGCATTTTGAATTCATAAAGGCTAAGATCTTGAAATTCACAAAATGAATGGTCTAGATTCGTTTTTGGAGGGGACTCATTTTGACCATATCTAGGATTCAAATTAAGCTGTTTTTTTTTTAGGATTGATTATTGAGATGAAGAGAGTTTGTTGGAAAAATTTGGGGTCATACAAATATCACAAACATGGTTTTCTAGAAGTGTCGTTGCATTATACTATAATACAACAGTTGCATTTGATCATTGCTTATATATGTATGTGGGAGTGGCTTCTGCCAGCTCACGGGTTGACCATTTTATCTTTTTTCATCTTTTTGGTGCACCACTTCGTGAGCAAGGAGCTCTGCGACCGCAGCATTAAATGGCTTAATAGGAAATTAAACTACTACGGTGTTAGCCAATGGCTTAGATTCAAACTGGGCTGATCTGACGGTTACAATCTTATTTCATATTTAAATTTTCATTCTTTTCCTACAAATCCAAATCACTTGAAAATTTTAGGCATTCATTCTTCTCATCAAGTTGCACCTAATAAAAATATATAAAAATAATAATTCACAAAATGTAAATTGAACAAAATACCCCTGAAATATTTCAGGGGTATTTTGATCAATTTATATTTTACGAATGATTGTTTTTATATTTTTATTATATTATTATATTTTTGAAGAATGGGCGCTCCAAATTTCAAATGATTTGGATTTGTAAAAAAGAAATGAAAATTCAAACACGTAATGAGGTCGTGACCATCAGATCAACCTAAATTCAATCTGGTCCATTGGCTGACACTGTAGCTAACAACCCGTAGATTGACAGGATCTTATATATATATATATATATATATATATATATCGAGAGAGAGAGAGAGAGAGAGAGAGAGAGAGAGAGAGAGAGAGAGAGAGAGA